>CM074722.1:432514531-433015590 GCA_037306005.1 Rhinophrynus dorsalis
TGAATAGGAGAACATTCTGTTAAGTGTTCAAACTGTAAAATATCAAAGTCACATATTCCATTCACTGTGCGTAGCCGCAGTTAAGAAGCACATTCTGTTTACTGTGCAAAGTTGCAGAATAGGAGAACATTCTGTTAAGTGTTCAAACTGTAAAATATCAAAGTCACATATTCCATTCACTGTGCGTAGCCGCAGTTAAGAAGCACATTCTGTTTACTGTGCAAAGTTGCAGAATAGGAGAACATTCTGTTAAGTGTTCAAACTGTAAAATATCAAAGTCACATATTCCATTCACTGTGCGTAGCCGCAGTTAAGAAGCACATTCTGTTTACTGTGCAAAGTTGCAGAATAGGAGAACATTCTGTTAAGTGTTCAAACTGTAAAATATCAAAGTCACATATTCCATTCACTGTGCGTAGCCGCAGTTAAGAAGCACATTCTGTTTACTGTGCAAAGTTGCAGAATAGGAGAACATTCTGTTAAGTGTTCAAACTGTAAAATATCAAAGTCACATATTCCATTCACTGTGCGTAGCCGCAGTTAAGAAGCACATTCTGTTTACTGTGCAAAGTTTCAGAATAGGAGAACATTCTGTTAAGTGTTCAAACTGTAAAATATCAAAGTCACATATTCCATTCACTGTGCGTAGCCGCAGTTAAGAAGCACATTCTGTTTACTGTGCAAAGTTTCAGAATAGGAGAACATTCTGTTAAGTGTTCAAACTGTAAAATATCAAAGTCACATATTCCATTCACTGTGCGTAGCCGCAGTTAAGAAGCACATTCTGTTTACTGTGCAAAGTTTCAGAATAGGAGAACATTCTGTTAAGTGTTCAAACTGTAAAATATCAAAGTCACATATTCCATTCACTGTGCGTAGCCGCAGTTAAGAAGCACATTCTGTTTACTGTGCAAAGTTTCAGAATAGGAGAACATTCTGTTAAGTGTTCAAACTGTAAAATATCAAAGTCACATATTCCATTCACTGTGCGTAGCCGCAGTTAAGAAGCACATTCTGTTTACTGTGCAAAGTTTCAGAATAGGAGAACATTCTGTTAAGTGTTCAAACTGTAAAATATCAAAGTCACATATTCCATTCACTGTGCGTAGCCGCAGTTAAGATGCACATTCTGTTTACTGTGCAAAGTTTCAGAATAGGAGAACATTCTGTTAAGTGTTCAAACTGTAAAATATCAAAGTCACATATTCCATTCACTGTGCGTAGCCGCAGTTAAGAAGCACATTCTGTTTACTGTGCAAAGTTGCAGAATAGGAGAACATTCTGTTAAGTGTTCAAACTGTAAAATATCAAAGTCACATATTCCATTCACTGTGCGTAGCCGCAGTTAAGAAGCACATTCTGTTTACTGTGCAAAGTTGCAGAATAGGAGAACATTCTGTTAAGTGTTCAAACTGTAAAATATCAAAGTCACATATTCCATTCACTGTGCGTAGCCGCAGTTAAGAAGCACATTCTGTTTACTGTGCAAAGTTGCAGAATAGGAGAACATTCTGTTAAGTGTTCAAACTGTAAAATATCAAAGTCACATATTCCATTCACTGTGCGTAGCCGCAGTTAAGAAGCACATTCTGTTTACTGTGCAAAGTTGCAGAATAGGAGAACATTCTGTTAAGTGTTCAAACTGTAAAATATCAAAGTCACATATTCCATTCACTGTGCGTAGCCGCAGTTAAGAAGCACATTCTGTTTACTGTGCAAAGTTGCAGAATAGGAGAACATTCTGTTAAGTGTTCAAACTGTAAAATATCAAAGTCACATATTCCATTCACTGTGCGTAGCCGCAGTTAAGAAGCACATTCTGTTTACTGTGCAAAGTTGCAGAATAGGAGAACATTCTGTTAAGTGTTCAAACTGTAAAATATCAAAGTCACATATTCCATTCACTGTGCGTAGCCGCAGTTAAGAAGCAAATTCTGTTTACTGTGCAAAGTTTCAGAATAGGAGAACATTCTCTTAAGTGTTCAAACTGTAAAATATCAAAGTCACATATTCCATTCACTGTGCGTAGCCGCAGTTAAGAAGCACATTCTGTTTACTGTGCAAAGTTTCAGAATAGGAGAACATTCTCTTAAGTGTTCAAACTGTAAAATATCAAAGTCACATATTCCATTCACTGTGCGTAGCCGCAGTTAAGAAGCACATTCTGTTTACTGTGCAAAGTTTCAGAATAGGAGAACATTCTCTTAAGTGTTCAAACTGTAAAATATCAAAGTCACATATTCCATTCACTGTGCGTAGCCGCAGTTAAGAAGCACATTCTGTTTACTGTGCAAAGTTTCAGAATAGGAGAACATTCTGTTAAGTGTTCAAACTGTAAAATATCAAAGTCACATTATCACGGTGCCCGTGATTTGCTGCAGTTACTTGTCTGTCACCAGTAGGGGGCTTCTATTGGCTGTCTGCAGATAGCCCGCCTCTTATTGACTATTTAAACCTGGATTGGGCACCCTTTGAGTGCCTTTCGTGTTGTTTCTGACCTTCTTGCTATCACTATGCTAGTGATAGCTGGGCCTCTGTTCCAGTGTTCCTGAGTTCCTGATCTCATGTGTTCCTGAGTTCCTGATCTCTACTGTTCCAGTGTTTCCTGCATGCTGAAGTACTTCCAGTCCTGGTTCCGGCCTAGTCTCTGGTGTTGCAGTTCCTGCTGAACTCTCTGCTGTTTCTGACTGATATTCTGACCTGACTGATCGTTGCTGGTTCCTGTCATCTCATCACCTGTCTTCAGTATCCTGGCGACCTTCTGCCTGGTCGCGTTGGTGACACTGCTACAATTCCGTGTTGGTCCCAGCGTGCGGACGCTGGTTTGCTCCCAAGCCTTGTGGCTATACAAACTCGCTTGTTACACCAGTGTGCGGTCACTGGTTTGCTCCTAAGCCTATCAGCTATACAATTCTGTGTTGGTCCCAGAGTGCGGACGCTGGTTTGCTCCTAGCCTTGCGGCTATACTAACTCACTTGTTACACCAGTGTGCGGTCACTGGTTTGCTCCAAAGCCTTTCAGCTATACAATCTGTGTTGGTCCCAGCGTGCGGACGCTGGTTTGCTCCTAAGCCTTGCGGCTATACAAACTCGCTTGTTACACCAGTGTGCGGTCACTGGTTTGCTCCAAAGCCTATCAGCTATACAATTCTGTGTTGGTCCCAGCGTGCGGACGCTGGTTTGCTCCTAAGCCTTGCGGCTATACAAACTCACTTGTTACACCAGTGTGCGGTCACTGGTTTGCTCCAAAGCCTTTCAGCTATACAAATCTGTGTTGGTCCCAGCGTGCGGACGCTGGTTTGCTCCTAAGCCTTGCGGCTATACAAACTCGCTTGTTACACCAGTGTGCGGTCACTGGTTTGCTCCAAAGCCTATCAGCTATACAAATCTGTGTTGGTCCCAGCGTGCGGACGCTGGTTTGCTCCTAAGCCTGGCGGCTATACTACTCACTTGTTACACCAGTGTGCGGTCACTGGTTTGCTCGCTAAGCCTAACGGCTATACTATTCAGTGTTGTTTCCAGCGTGCTGACGCTGGTTTGCTCCAAAGCCTTGCTGCTTAACGATTCTGCTAATTTGCCAGTTCCATCTGACTGCTGCTATTATCTCTGGGCTGCCCTGCCCCGTATTGGTAAGGCCGGTAGAACCTTTTGCCACATTCCATCTGAGGTTGCCTTACCCGGTATTGGCAGGGCCGGTAGAGCCTACATTGTGTATCTATTGAGGCTGCCTTGCCCGGTAATTTGGTAAGGCCGGTAAAACCGTTATGCTATTCCATCTGCAGGTTGCCTTACCCGGTATTGGCAAGGCCGGTAGAGCCTAAAGACTGTCCTGTCCGGTATATTGACAGGACCGGTAGAGTCTGCCTTCTGTCTGTGCTATATTCTGTATATATATGTATGTTATTGAAATCCTAAGTTATCATTTATTATTTCAATAAAATTGATTTTTTTTACCTAAAACTTGTGTCTGAGAGTCATAATAAACCGTGACAGTACGAAAGGGCCATGACCTCAGACAGCAAGGGTGAAGGTAACGCACAGAATATCCATTGGAGGATGGATGTGCTCGAGCAACGTTTGGATCAGTTGGCAGTTGCAATTCAAACGATCCTTGAACGCACGGTACCTTCTGACCAATCTAGCTCTAGCCCGGTGGTCTCGCCAAGTCAGACACCGGAAAGTGATACCAGACCCCTAGGGGGTACTGTTAAAGGGTTAACGGCTTCTGCACCCTTGCCGCTAAGATATGATGGTGACCCTAGTCTCTGCAGAGGGTTCATCAATCAACTCGAAATCTTTATGGAATTGACGGCACACGCATTTCCCAATGATCGTAGTAAAGTGGGGTTCACGATATCACTGCTCACTGGCAGAGCATTGGCTTGGGCTAACCCCTTGTGGGAGAATGCTAAACCTTGTACTAAGAACTTTAGTGAATTTGTGCGTTCCTTTCGAAGAGTGTTTGAGCCTCCTGGTAGAACCACCTCTGCTGCCAAACGCCTTATGGAGATACAACAGGGCAGGCGTACAGTGGGCGACTATGCCATCGAATTCCGCACATTGGCAGCAGAGGTAGGTTGGAATAACGAGGCATTATTGGCAGCCTTCTCTCAAGGCCTGAATGACCACATTAAAGACGAAATCGCTGCTAAAGATCTACCTATTGATCTAGATGATTACATTGAGTATGTTATGATAATTGACTCCAGAATACGTGAGAGATCAATTGCCAGAGATCGTAAGTTACGGTCAAAAAATAATGAGCCTAGTAGCATGTTTTGCCCACCCATCCCTCCCTTGGCATTGAAGTCTAGTGAACCAGTACGGGAAACAAGTGAACCTATGGAAATATGCTTCACTAGACTATCCAAGGCAGAGAGACTATATCGCAAAAAACAAGGGTTATGTTTATACTGCGGTAAAAAAGGGCACTTGCTAAATTCCTGTCCGGTACGTCCGGGAAACGCACACACCTAGGGTATCTTGGGGGACAGGCCCTAGGTGGTGTACAATCGTCCCCAGTGTCGGGCATAATGAAACCCACCATACAGGTGGTATTGTCTTGGGCACAACGCTCTGTGGAGGTTTTGGCCTTGGTTGACTCCGGTGCAGCAGGGTATTTTATGGATAATACCTTTGCTGAATTGCACGGAGTTCCACGCATTGAAAGAGAAAACCCCTTGACTATTGAAGCGATTGATGGTAGACCCTTAGAACCGCCTCAGGTTATATTTGAAACTATGCCATTGTCTATGACTATTGGGGCACTTCACAGAGAAGAGCAGCAGTTTCAACTGATTAATTCCCCGCACCATGCGGTGATATTGGGATTTCCGTGGTTACAGTTACATAACCCACAATTCGATTGGAAAAAGTGTGAAATTGCTGCTTGGTCCCAGTTTTGTATGGACAAGTGCGTCATCCAGCCTATTAAGGTCATGTGCACCTCCTCTGCTATGCCGGATGTGTACCAACAGTTTGGCGATGTTTTTAGCAAAGGAGAGGCTAGTATGCTACCCCAGCATAGACCTTATGATTGTTGCATTGAATTGCAGCCTGGTGCAGTACCTCCGAAGGGACGCACTTATCCATTATCTTGTGATGAAAATAAGGCTATGGAGGATTACATTTCTGATGCCCTTGCTAGAGGGATCATACGTAAATCTACCTCTCCAGCTGGGGCTGGGTTCTTTTTTGTAAAAAAGAAAAATGGCGAATTAAGACCATGCATTGACTACCGGGGCTTGAATAAACTAATGGCAAAAAACGCATACCCAATACCACTCATCACCGAGCTTTTTGACAGGCTTAAGGGCGCTTCGATATTTACCAGGTTGGACCTACGGGCCGCTTACAATCTGGTTCGCATTCGAGCAGGTGATGAGTGGAAAACTGCCTTTAATACTCGAGCTGGGCACTACGAGTATCTAGTAATGCCTTTTGGGCTGTGTAATGCACCCGCAGTTTTCCAGGAACTGATAAATGATGTTCTGAGAGATATGTTACAGACATGTGTTGTGGTGTACCTCGACGATATACTGATTTACTCCCAAAACATGGCACAGCACATCAAAGATGTATCCGCAGTATTGCTACGACTCCGTGAGAACAAATTATTTTGTAAAATGGAAAAATGTGAGTTTCATAGAACCAGTGTGCCATTCTTGGGGTTCATAATTGGCAATGATGGCATTGCCATGGACAAAGAAAAGTTGTCAGCTGTCCTACAATGGCCAAAACCCAAGGGTCTTAAGGCCATACAGCGTTTCCTGGGTTTCGCTAATTATTATAGGAGGTTTATTAAGAACTTTTCTTCCATTGTCAAACCTCTGTCCGATCTTACGCACAAGGGTGCTAATCCTTCTTGTTGGCCGGTATCTGCTGAGAAAGCCTTTGAGAATTTGAAGCTGGCATTTGCTGCGGCTCCTGTGTTATCCCACCCCAATCCTTTACTTCCATTTATGTTAGAGGTTGATGCCTCAGATATTGGGGTCGGGGCAGTACTTTCGCAGCGACACGAGAAAGGTGGAACTCTCAGACCTTGTGGGTTTTTCTCTAAAAAGTTGACTGTCACTCAAAGCCACTATGAGATAGGTGACAGAGAATTATTGGCCATTATCCTTGCTCTTAAGGAATGGCGTCATTTGCTTGAAGGTACTAAGAATCCTGTCTTAATCCTAACAGATCATAAGAATCTGACCTATCTCTCGGAGGCCAAGAGATTGTCCTCTCGTCAGGCCAGGTGGGCACTGTTCCTGTCTCGATTTAATTTCATTGTATCATATTTACCAGGGTCAAAAAATATCAGGGCTGATGCACTGTCAAGACAATTTGAGGCCGACAGTGACAGAGTGGAAGCACCAGCTCCTATCATCCAACCTGATAGAATACTGGCTACTATACGCACGAGTATCACTTCTCCTCTAGGGGAGGAGATCCTGGCCTCTCAGGGGTCCGCTCCCCATGAAACCCCAGTGGGCAAATGTTTTGTCGCTGAATCATTTCGTGCTAGGCTGCTCGAAACCTACCATTCCTCTAAGGCTGCGGGACATATTGGTAGAGACCAATTGTTATGGTCCCTTTCTCAGTTATTTTGGTGGCCTTCCATGAGAAACGATTGTGCCGAATTTACGAATGCCTGTGCCACCTGCGCCCGCGCTAAGACCCCGAGACATCTCCCTGTGGGCTTGCTTCAACCGGTGCCTAATGGCGAACGCCCCTGGTCTCATGTTTCCATTGATTTTATGGGAGAGTTGCCTATGTCGAAGGGGTACTCCTTTATATTCATGGTGGTGGACAGGTTTTCTAAAATGGCTCATTTCGTGCCCCTCCGTGGTCTTCCTTCAGCGAAGGAATTGGCAATGGTGTTCGCCAGAGAAGTATTCCGGTTGCATGGAGTGCCTAGGGTACTGGTGTCTGACAGGGGGAGCCAGTTTGTGTCTAGATTTTGGAGGGCATTTTGCCAACAGATGGGCATACAGCTGTCCTTCTCCTCTGCCTACCATCCCCAGACCAATGGAGCCGCTGAACGAGCTAATCAGGGCTTGGAACAATTTCTCCGTTGTTTCGTTACTGACCATCATGATAATTGGTCCGACTTGTTGCCTTGGGCAGAGTTCGCCAGGAACTGTGCGGTCAATTCTTCATCTGGGAGCTCTCCGTTTCTGATTAATTATGGGTTCCAGCCCTGTTTGCTTCCAGACTCATTTCAGACGCAACAGATTCCAGCTCTGGATGAGCATATCGAGCAACTCCGTTCCACATGGGCACAAGTTCAGAGGGCACTTGGTCAGTCATTTCAGCGTCATCAGCGCCATGCTAATCGCAGAAGGCTTCCAGCGGTTTCCTTTCAGGTTGGGGATAGAGTATGGCTTTCCTCCAGAAATCTCAAGCTGCAGGTTCCGTCTAATAAGTTGGCTCCTCGGTTTATTGGTCCATACAGAGTTATTCGCAAAATTAACCCTTTCTCCTATGCACTAGACCTACCTGCATCCATGCGTATCCATAATGTGTTCCATGTGTCCCTTCTTAAGCCTCTGGTTTGCAATCGCTATACTACCACACCTGTGGTGCCAGGACCTGTTGAGGTCGAGGGCCAGGAGGAGTACGAGGTTCAGAGCATTATTGATTCCCGTAGGCTTAGAGGAAGGGTACAGTACCTGGTACATTGGAAAGGGTATGGTCCTGAGGATCGATCATGGGTGGATAGTACGGACCTTCATGCACCTAGGTTAACTAGGGCCTTTCATGCCAATTACCCGCTGAAACCTAAACCCTATTCTAGGAGAGGGGGTCTTTGAAAGGGGGGTACTATCACGGTGCCCGTGATTTGCTGCAGTTACTTGTCTGTCACCAGTAGGGGGCTTCTATTGGCTGTCTGCAGATAGCCCGCCTCTTATTGACTATTTAAACCTGGATTGGGCACCCTTTGAGTGCCTTTCGTGTTGTTTCTGACCTTCTTGCTATCACTATGCTAGTGATAGCTGGGCCTCTGTTCCAGTGTTCCTGAGTTCCTGATCTCATGTGTTCCTGAGTTCCTGATCTCTACTGTTCCAGTGTTTCCTGCATGCTGAAGTACTTCCAGTCCTGGTTCCGGCCTAGTCTCTGGTGTTGCAGTTCCTGCTGAACTTCTCTGCTGTTTTCTGACCTGACTGATCGTTGCTGGTTCCTGTCATCTCATCACCTGTCTTCAGTATCCTGGCGACCTTCTGCCTGGTCGCGTTGGTGACACTGCTACAATTCCGTGTTGGTCCCAGCGTGCGGACGCTGGTTTGCTCCCAAGCCTTGTGGCTATACAAACTCGCTTGTTACACCAGTGTGCGGTCACTGGTTTGCTCCTAAGCCTATCAGCTATACAATTCTGTGTTGGTCCCAGAGTGCGGACGCTGGTTTGCTCCTAGCCTTGCGGCTATACTAACTCACTTGTTACACCAGTGTGCGGTCACTGGTTTGCTCCAAAGCCTTTCAGCTATACAATCTGTGTTGGTCCCAGCGTGCGGACGCTGGTTTGCTCCTAAGCCTTGCGGCTATACAAACTCGCTTGTTACACCAGTGTGCGGTCACTGGTTTGCTCCAAAGCCTATCAGCTATACAATTCTGTGTTGGTCCCAGCGTGCGGACGCTGGTTTGCTCCTAAGCCTTGCGGCTATACAAACTCACTTGTTACACCAGTGTGCGGTCACTGGTTTGCTCCAAAGCCTTTCAGCTATACAAATCTGTGTTGGTCCCAGCGTGCGGACGCTGGTTTGCTCCTAAGCCTTGCGGCTATACAAACTCGCTTGTTACACCAGTGTGCGGTCACTGGTTTGCTCCAAAGCCTATCAGCTATACAAATCTGTGTTGGTCCCAGCGTGCGGACGCTGGTTTGCTCCTAAGCCTTGCGGCTATACTACTCACTTGTTACACCAGTGTGCGGTCACTGGTTTGCTCGCTAAGCCTAACGGCTATACTATTCAGTGTTGTTTCCAGCGTGCGGACGCTGGTTTGCTCCAAAGCCTTGCTGCTTAACGATTCTGCTAATTTGCCAGTTCCATCTGACTGCTGCTATTATCTCTGGGCTGCCCTGCCCCGTATTGGTAAGGCCGGTAGAACCTTTTGCCACATTCCATCTGAGGTTGCCTTACCCGGTATTGGCAGGGCCGGTAGAGCCTACATTGTGTATCTATTGAGGCTGCCTTGCCCGGTAATTTGGTAAGGCCGGTAAAACCGTTATGCTATTCCATCTGCAGGTTGCCTTACCCGGTATTGGCAAGGCCGGTAGAGCCTAAAGACTGTCCTGTCCGGTATATTGACAGGACCGGTAGAGTCTGCCTTCTGTCTGTGCTATATTCTGTATATATATGTATGTTATTGCCATCCTAAGTTATCATTTATTATTTCAATAAAATTGATTTTTTTTACCTAAAACTTGTGTCTGAGAGTCATAATAAACCGTGACACACATATTCCATTCACTGTGCGTAGCCGCAGTTAAGAAGCACATTCTGTTTACTGTGCAAAGTTTCAGAATAGGAGAACATTCTGTTAAGTGTTCAAACTGTAAAATATCAAAGTCACATATTCCATTCACTGTGCGTAGCCGCAGTTAAGAAGCACATTCTGTTTACTGTGCAAAGTTTCAGAATAGGAGAACATTCTGTTAAGTGTTCAAACTGTAAAATATCAAAGTCACATATTCCATTCACTGTGCGTAGCCGCAGTTAAGAAGCACATTCTGTTTACTGTGCAAAGTTGCAGATTTGCAGCACATATTCCGTGTAATATGAAGAAGGCGGGTAAAAAGGGACGGGGAAGTGAACGTGATCCTCCTGTCTCTCTAACTATCGACCTGTCTCCCTTCTGCCACTTGCCTCAAAACTCCTAGAACGCCTGGTCTTCTCCCAAATAACCAAATTCCTCAACTCTAACTGTCTTTTGGATCCGATGCAGTCTGGTTTCCGGTGCGGTCATTCAACTGAGACCGCTCTCTGCAGGGTGGCTAATGATCTCCAGACTGCAAAAGCCAAAGGACAGTTTTCAATACTTATACTACTCGATTTATCCTCTGCCTTTGACACAGTTAACCATTCTCTGCTTGCTCAAATTCTCCACAGTCTTGGTTTCCGAAATCAAGCTGCTTCATGGCTCTCCTCCTATCTCTCACAACGTTCCTTTTTTGTGTCCTCTAACAATAACACCTCCTCCACGGTCCCTCTGTCTGTGGGGGTGCCTCAAGGCTCCGTTCTGGGTCCTCTGCTTTTCTCACTGTACACTCTTTCATTGGGTGAACTTATTAGTTCATTTGGCTTTAAATACCATCTATATGCTGACGATACCCAAATTTACATCTCCACTTCTGATCTTTCACCACAAATCCAGCTGCAAATTTCAGACTGCCTCTTGGCCATTTCCTCCTGGATGGCACAGCGTCAGCTGAAGATTAACATGGCCAAAACCGAACTGCTAATCTTCCCACCAAGACCTTGCCGAACCCCTAGCTTCACCATTACAGTTGATGGAATTGATATTGATCCAGTCAGCTCAGCACGCTGCCTTGGGGCCATATTTGATTCCTCTCTTTCCTTCTCCCCTCACATTAACTCTGTGGCTAGATCATCTCGCTTCTTTCTCCGTAACATTGCTAAAATCCGCCCGTTCCTCTCCCAACAAACTACTAAAACTCTTATACGGGCCCTCATTCTGTCCCGCTTAGACTATTGCAATATCCTACTAACTGGCCTCCCTGCTACTCATCTTTCACCTATGCAATCTGTTTTAAACTCAGCTGCACGAATCATCACACTCTCCCCAAAAACTGAACCTGCCCACATAATTCTCAGACATCTGTCATGGCTCCCAGTTCAGCAGCGCATCAATTACAAAGTCCTTCTTCTCACCTTTAACGCTCTCCACGCTGCTACCCCTCCTTACATCTCTTCCCTCATCTCCTATTATGTTCCTGGCCGCCTCCTTCGCTCAGCACATAATGCACTTCTTGTTGCACCATCCACACCCTCTGCCCTCTCCCGTCTCAAACCTTTCTCGCTTTCTGCTCCCTACCTCTGGAACGCCATACCCCTCTCCTTACGCCTAGAAAAATCCCCCTCTGTCTTTAAGTCTACCCTGAAGTCTTATCTTCTGGAGCACTAGGACCATGCACTGCCTTTGGCCAAACTCAGCACTTGTAATCTCAGCACTTAACTCCCTCTTACCCCATTGTATGTCTCCCTTTATCCATTTAGACTGTAAGCTCCTTGGGGCAGGGAACTCTCTCCCATTGTTTCTATGAATGTCGCACTTATTTCATCCCCTCTTATTTATTGTAACATATGTCTATTGTAAGGCGCTGCGTACACTGTGTGGCGCCATATAAATAAAGATACATACATACATACAGGGCGCGGGTCAGGACGCGTAGAAACTGCGCCTGGTGCCAGAGCACAAGACAGAAAGACATCCACCATACCTAGCTTCATGTCTCAGTTTACAGGGCGTCGCAGGACATCACTCTCGAGGTCCGACCACTGCGAACAGGTGGTCGGTTGGATGTCAGCTGATACTGCTTCCAGTCGGTTAAGCACCACCCTGTCTTCCACCAAGTCCACTCTCAGTAGCCAAGAGTCTGGTCAACATAATCCTCACTCTGATCATCCTTCCTCCCACCATAGAGGATCTGGTCAAAGAAGTGATCCCACACTGGGATATAGTGAGGAGCTCGTCTCATCACCAATCCTTCATTTGACCCTCTCTCCAAGCACGCTTGCAGAGGAACATGACATCTTGTGCCCTGATTCACAACCTCTAGAGGGTACCCAATCACAAGAAGATGACAGAGGTGAACGGCATTTAAGGTCAAAGGAAGTGGATGATGATGATGATGAGACACAGTTGCCATTAAATCAACCACTATTACTGTCTCAAGACCTTGATGAGGAGGATGATATACAGTTGTCAATGACTGAGTATGTGGTGGGATCAAGACATGAGGAGGATGATCAGAGTGAGGAAGTGGAGGAGGACTTGGTGGACGATGAGGTGACTGACCCCACCTGGGAAGGTGTAGAGCCGAGCGATGACAGCAGTCCTGAGGGTGAGCCATCTGCAGCACCGCAACAGGCTGGAAGAGGCAGTGGTGTGGCTACAGAAAGAAGGCGGACCGCACCAAACCGGCCTGCAAATGTTCCACGGAGCACCCCCTTGCGTAAATCTCCCTTGCCAAGGGGTAGGTGTTCCGCGGTATGGCGTTTTTTTAAGGAAAGTGCGGACGACAAAAGAATTGTAGTTTGCAACCTGTGCAACACCAGAATGAGCCGAGGCATGAACACTAGAAACCTCACCACCACCAGCATGATCCGACACATGGCATCCAAGCACCGTAATAAGTGGGAGGAACGCCCGGATCGCCAATCTGTGTCTGCAGGCCACACCACTGCCTCCTCTTCCCCTGTTTTCGGTGCCGGCCAATCGCCTGTCGAAGGCGCAGGCCCGCATACCTCCCGCCCTGCACCTGTACCATCTGAAGCACCATCAGCGACCACATCCACTTCCCTGTCCCAGCACAGCGTCCAAATGTCGTTACCCCAGGCATTTGAGCGCAAGCGAAAATACCCAGCCACCCACCCACAGGCCATAGCACTAACCTCACACCTTTCCAAATTACTGGCCATCGAAATGCTGCCATTTAGGCTTGTGGAGACTGAGTCCTTCCGCAGCCTGATGGCAGCAGCTGTCCCTCGGTACGCAGTCCCCAGCCGCCACTACTTTTCCTGGTGTGCCGTCCCCGCCTTACACCACCATGTGTCCCTTAACATCACTCGTGCCCTGACCAACGCAGTTACTGGGAAGGTCCACTTAACGACTGACACATGGACAAGTGCTTGTGGCCAGGGACGCTACATTTCACTGACGGCACACTGGGTGAATGTCGTGGAGGCTGGGAGCGACTCGGACCCTGGGATGGCACAGGTGCTACCCACGCCGAGGATTGTGGGCCCTACCTCCATCAGGGTTTCCGCCAGCACCTACGTTATTGGCTCCTCCTCCTCCGTTTCCACCTCCGAATTCTCTGCGCGCAGTGCCACTCACCCATCAGCCGGTAGCTGGAAGCAGTGTAGCACTGCAGTGGGGAAGCGTCAACAGGCCGTGCTGAAGCTGATCTGCCTTGGGGACAAACAGCACACGGCCTCAGAGCTGTTGCAGGGGATTAGTCACCAGACCGAGCAATGGCTCTCGCCACTCAACCTGCAACCAGGCATGGTTGTGTGTGATAATGGGCGTAACTTGGTGGCGGCTTTGGAGCTCGGCAAGCTGACACACGTACCATGCCTAGCGCATGTATTTAATTTAGTGGTTCAGCGATTTCTAAAAACCTACCCCAATTTGCATGATCTCTTGACCAAGGTGCGCCGCGTGTGTGCACATTTCCGTAAGTCATCAACAGCTTCAGCCGGCCTGTTGAAGCTGCAGCAGCGCTTACAATTGCCAGCTCACCGGCTGCTGTGTGACGTGAGCACGCGCTGGAACTCCACCTTCCACATGTTGGCCTGGCTTTGTGAGCAGCAGAGGGCAGTAGTGGAGTACCAGCTGTTACACGGTCGTCGCCTCTCCGTTCAACTTCCTGTAATCAGAAGTGAGGAGTGGGAATGGATGTCAGACCTCTGTGAGGTTTTACGCAATTTTGAGGAATCGACACAGATGGTGAGCGGCGATAACGCTATTATCAGTGTTACATCCCACTTCTGTGTCTACTGAAACGCTCGCTGCTCACAATTAAAACTGACGCTTTGCATGTGGAAGAGGTGGAAATGGGGGAGGAAGAGCTTACACAAGGTGATAGCCAGAGCACCCTCACTTCGTCTTCTCAGCGACAATTGGAGGAGGCGGAGGAGGAGGAGGAAGACACGGTTGCCTCCGCTACAGAGGGTAGCCATGGAACTTTAGTTCCATCTCTTCAGCGTGGGTGGGCAGAAGAGGAGGAAGAGGATGAGGAGATTGAGAGTCATCCTCCTGGTGAGGACAGCGAAATCTTGCCTGTTGGTACTCTGGCACACATGGCTGACTTTATGTTAGGCTGCCTTTCCCGTGACCCACGCGTTATACGCATTTTAGACAACACGGATTACTGGGTGTTCACCCTTCTGGACCCCCGCTACAAAGAGAATTTCTCATCTCTCATTCCTCCGGTGGAGAGGACAAGCAAAATGGTGCAATACCAGAAGGTTCTTGTCGAAAAATTGCTCCAAAATTTTCCATCTGACAACGCTGGCGGCAGAGTACGTGCTACCTTGGCCAACCGAGAAGGGGAGAAAAGGGGAGCACACAGCAGTTCCGACAAAGGCAGGGCAACACTCTCCAAGGCGTGGGACACCTTCATGACACCCCGCCAGCACCCTCACCCTGATGCGCAGCCTAGTGTCACAAGGAGGGAAAAGTTTTGGAAGATGGTGAAGGAGTACGTAGCAGACCGTGTCAGCGTCCTCAATGATCCCTCTGTGCCTTACAACTACTGGGTGTCCAAGCTGGACACGTGGTATGAACTGGCACTCTACGCCTTGGAGGTGCTGGCCTGCTCTGCCGCCAGCGTTCTGTCTGAGCGTGTATTTAGTGCTGCTGGTGGCATCATAACAGATAAGCGTATCCGCCTTTCCACCGAAAATGCTGATAGGTTGACACTTATAAAAATGAAAAAGGCCTGGATTTCCCCTGACTTCTCCACTCCACTGGAGGAAAGCCCCGGGGGAACATAAACTCACTTTATATATGTTATTTACAATGATGGGAATACTCTGTATTCCCATTCACCCCTTCCACCCAAAAAACGGGTATACGGTTGACTCTCTTCCATATGCCCAGTGATATAATTTTTATATAGGGCCAGCTCACCAGCGGGCCCAGTGATATAATTTTTATAAAGGGCCAGCTCACCAGCGGGCGCAGTTTGACAATTTTTGTATAGGTCAGCTCACCAGCGGGCCTTCTCATATAATGTTTTATTGGGTCAGCTCTCTAGCGGGCCCTCTCATATAATGTTTTATAACGTCTAGTGTTGAGCGAGCATGCTCGGCCGATGCTCGGATCGGCTCGAGCATCGCTCTGCTCGGCACATGGCGGTACTCGTTGAGTACCGCCATGTGCTCGCCCGCCATGTTCGGGTGGCGGGGATCTGTGCCGGAGGAGGCACAGATCTGAAGACGCTCCACTGGACCACCAGGGACTGGAGGTACGGGGGCATTGCGGAGATGAAGGGGGACAGTGTGGAGATGAAGGGGGACATTGTGGAAGAGGGGCATAGAGGAGATGAAGGGGGACATTGTGGAAGAGGGGCATAGCGGAGATGAAGGGGGACATTGTGGAAGAGGGGCATAGCGGAGATGAAGGGGGACATTGTGGAAGAGGGGCATAGACTCTATGCCCCTCTTCCACAATGTCCCCCTTCATCTCCGCTATGCCCCTCTTCCACAATGTCCCCCTTCATCTCCTCTATGCCCCTCTTCCACAATGTCCCCCTTCATCTCCGCTATGCCCCTCTTCCACAATGTCCCCCTTCATCTCCTCTATGCCCCTCTTCCACAATGTCCCCCTTCATCTCCGCTATGCCCCTCTTCCACAATGTCCCCCTTCATCTCCTCTATGCCATAGAGGAGATGAAGGGGGACATTGTGGAAGAGGGGCATAGCGGAGATGAAGGGGGACATTGTGGAAGAGGGGCATAGAGGAGATGAAGGGGGACATTGCGGAGATGAAAGGGGACATTGCGGAGATGAAGGGGGGCATTGACCAGGCACCCTCCCCTCATCAGAGCAGGGGGTGCCTGGTGTAATGCTCGTGTCGCCCCATTCTATTCAATGGGGCTCGGGTGCTCGGCCGAGCACTCGAGCCTCAGGGGGTGCTCGGTCAGAGCACCCGAGCACCCGAGCATCGGGGTGCTCGCTCAACACTAATAGCGTCAGCTCACTAGCGGGCCTTCGCATATAATGTTTAGGATGGTCAGCTCCGCAGCAGACCCTCACCCATAATGTTTTAGATGGTCGGCTCAGCGCACGTTTCCCTCTTAATCATGGCCCCAGTTCAGAAAAATCGAGGAAATTTTTGGGAGAATTTGCCTTTGCGCACGTTTCCCTCTTAATCATGGCCTCAGTTCAGAAAAATCAAGGAAATTTTTGGGAGAATTTGCCTCTGCGCACGTTTCCCTCTTAATCATGGCCTCAGTTCAGAAAAATCAAGGAAATTTTTGGGAGAATTTGTTTCTGCGCACGTTTCCCTCTTAATCATGGCCTCAGTTCAGAAAAATCAAGGAAATTTTTGGGAGAATTTGCCTCTGCGCACGTTTCCCTCTTAATCATGGCCTCAGTTCAGAAAAATCGATGAAATTTTTTGCAGAATTTGCAGATGATATACAAGTAAATATACAGCAAATACTGTTTGGTAACAATTTTTCGCCTAAAGTCGTTTTTATCTGCCTTTTTGTGTGTTTTACGGTCAGTCTGTAAAAATGGCGTACTACGGGCGAAAGATCGTTCCCAGCAGCGATGTTGGAGTCCAAGATGCATCCAGACATCCTCCCTATGCTGTCCCTGAACCATTTCTGTGGTGTTTCCATCATTTTCTGCCCTTTTCCCATGGACCAGGCACCCTCCCCTCATCAGAGCAGGGGGTGCCTGGTGTAATGCTCGAGTCCTCCCATTGACTTCAATGGGGCTCGGGTGCTCGGCCGAGCACTCGAGCCTCCGGGGGCGCTCGGTCAGAGCACCCGAACACCTGAGCATTGGGGTGCTCGCTCATCACTAGTGGAAATGTTACATATTTTCTATGGGTGAGAATTTTCACAAAAATAAAAATGTCTGACTTTTTGGTCATCCCTACTAGGTACATCACCATTTAGATCCCATCTGAGGTACAATCATAGGTCTGAATGAAAGACTCACCATCAACATTTCAGTGGTGTCACTACTAGCTGCAGTAGAAGCACTCTTTAAAGACCATGGAGCTCTGAGGCACATATTAGGAGTGATGCAGATATGTAAGAAAGTGTGCCACAATTGCTTTCATTTGCATTAAGACCCTGTTTCTGTTCTACAAGTACAAAAGTATGACTCTGAGCTTGTTGAATGAGATTACTAGTTATAGAGTACCCACACAAGCTACAATCACGACCTCCACCACCACAAGTCATGTTTTTAAAGCAATAAAGTTAAACTGTTCTTCTGTTATTTACTGCCAACCCAACCTATTGAGTTTATAGGAGTGAAAAATGTCACAAAAACAATCCCAAGGTATGCCTGTGGAATATCAAAATGTTGGCTGTTAGCATTCTGTCTGATTCTTTTGTAGAAACCAGAGGTTTTAAATAATTGATTTCATGTGTTGTATCCTACTGTAGTCACAGTTATTTTTCAAGGATGGCTATGTCAAATTTCAGTAAGCAGGTGGTAATTGTGTTTGTGAGTGTATGTGTGTGTGTGTGTTTGTGTTTGGGGGGGAGGCAAAAGGCTGTAAATCTCATATGGCAAAAAAATCACATTACAACAGATATTTGGACAATCGGCCAGAGCAGAGACTATAAAACTGTAATAACTCACTGAGTTTCCCTCACACTAGTGGGCAGCAACAACATGCACCATCAGGCCACACCCAGTAAACCTGCCTCTGGCTTTGGTACTAGTGTGAAAGGACAGCAGAAGGTTAGTACATACCATCAGCATGCAATTTTATGCATGTAAAGTTCTGAAAAGAATCACATAAAGCCATAAATTTGTTAAATAAACTAAAGCATGTGCTCCTTGAAAGCGGGTTATGTGTCTGCTGAAAATGGGTCCAACATAATAGCTGCCTTGAGAAAAGGTGCTATGATGCATGTACCCTGCTTTTTCTCATGTCCTATATTTAATTGTGACTAGATTACTCACAGAATCTGAAACATTCGGAGCGATACTAATTGTCGCCAGGGAAACTGACCATTTTGGCCGCTCCTACAGTGCTTACAATGCATCATATTCAATACAAAATCTTAAAAACTTGCCCTATCACAAGCTGAAAATAGAGGTCCCTACCAGGTAGAATTCTACATTGTACATTGTAGAGCAAGGCTGCCCAAGTTCAATCCTCAAGGGCCTCAAACAGACCAGGATTTAAGGATTTCCATCATTAAGCACAGATGAGTTAATCAGTTTAGAATGTGTCACTAGATGTTTTTTAGGCTGTTGGAGTCTCTCAAGGATGTTGTTGATTGGACATTCTTCACTGTAGGGTTGTGGACATGGCCAGAATTTTTCCAGTTCTCCTGTATCAAGAAGGCCACTTATGGGTTATGGTTGCTGTTTTTTTTTATCATGTTATACATTTCTCTAATATCAATTGTTATATTCATTGGAACATTCTATTTACCAGTTTATATATTATTTAACTTTTTGTTTCTATTTTATAGGCTAAAGGGCCTTATGTTTATAATAAAACCAACTGCACTGTAGGAGAGACATAAAAATGAACAATGGTTGAAATTGGACTTGTAACCCCTTGAATGCTAAAGAGGTCTTTAATGTACTGCATTGGATACCTCTTTAGCATTCAAGGGGTGAAAAGCTCATTTTACATTGATGTGAACTGTGTACATTCTACTTGTTCCCTAATGTGCTGTTGGTTTGCATCAGAATTTCTCTAGTTTTTTCTGAACATAAATCTCTAAGAGGATTATTGCATCTAGATGTCTAGACAGGCAAATTAATGATGAATTAGTTGACACTATTGAAAGGACAAGCACATGCCCTTTAGAACAATGGAAGGATTTGATAAATATAGAATGGTTTATTAATTATTAAACAGTCATGAATACTATTGTTTGTGACCTTTTCCAGAAATTGGAAGATAAATGGGTACATTTGAAGAAAAATACATTTCAATGGGATTTTCAGGACTCTTGTTTGTAACCAATTGTAACTTCTCAATTGCTAACAATGAATTTTATCCTGTAAAGAAAGATAGTGATTTTAACTGTGTTTGTAATTTTATAGTTTTATTATTTCCTTGATTTACTCTTTTTAACACTTTATTTCCATAATAAATATTTTTAAATGTTGCTTTGGTGTGGAAAAAAAATATGATAATACTCAGTACTGCCCTTTTGTCTGTCCCATTCAAGAATAACTATCAATCAAGATCTATCAAGAACTAAGGATGAATTATAAAGCAAATATAAGAAAATTAAAAATACCATCATCCACTAGTAAGACGCAAACCTTTGCAGAGGTGTTGCCATTGATTTGTTGAAAAGGCATACAATTTTAAACAGACATTTTAGGCTATCCTCACCCTTTTGTCAATATAACTGCTCATCCAGCAACCAATAATGACCCTGTATTTACAGTTCATGCTAAAGGTTGCACCTTTACACATACAATGGTGAGAATGCCCTATCGTAGGTCTTTATGATGTTAATGTATCTGTATGATAACCCTTTGACTGCCAGAGAGGTATCCAACACATTGCAAGGGGGTAAATGGAAGCTACAGACACTGTATAAAAGTATCAATGGTGTTTAAAAAACCTGCCCAGGCTTCTCACATTATAGTATATTATACAGGTATAAAAATAAACTAAAAATTCTTATCCAAGCAGTAAACTCCACATGGATTATCTTCAAGCAGCAGTGGCAAGAAGAGCATGGAGTGTAAGGGTGGGGTTTATGTCATTAACATCAGCAAACCTCACTAAGCAGCAGTAGGACATCTCCAAATTACAGCCATGCAGTAGTTATTTGTCATCATCATCATCAATATCATCTGTTCAACTCCCAGAACTGTGTGACAACATTATGGATAGAAACCCAGCACTTTCCTCAGTTTCGGACACTTTCTACAAAAAGTGTCAATTCCCCTTTTCCACCTTTTATATTACATTGAATTAATTGATAATGTAACCTGTGACTTACTATCCTATATAATTATTCGCTATGTGTGTTTGTCAGAAACCGTCATGCGCAGTAGAGACGGCTGCACGTGCTGCAGTCATGTGCAGTACAGACTGCCTGCACCGCGGCTGATAATGGAGCGGGGCTCCAACTTCAGACCATAGTCCTAAGGTGTGCAGAGAGGACTACGGTCTGAATTCGGAGCACCCTGCTCCGTATCACCCGTGGTACAGGAAGTCTCTACTGTGCATGACTGCACCGCTGCTGTTTCTGGGTGGCACTGTGGCCCGTGTACACAGGCTCTTCAACTAGTACATAATAAACAGTGAAGTTTAGTTATATGTTTTTGGCCAAAAGCACAGTAATCTTGCCTGCCCCATCAAGACACCCTAGATTTAGGCAAGTCCATGTTTGCCTCAAATCTGTGAACATGTGTTTAGAATAATGCAATTAAAAACAGTGATAGCGACTTACTTATACTGTGAACAAAACCTTTGTGAGGAAAAATGTGCCTGTTATTACTTTCCATTATTCAGACCCTCTCTGCTTCAGTTATTTTGTGTGGAGAATCTGTCTGTTTTTACCCTTTACATTGTACCTGCCACACTATTGAATTTGACTCCATTGCTAGGCAAATCACAGTCTTCCCCTTTTATTCAGATTTTCATCCACCCAGCTGTTGATGACTTTTGATATTGCACTACCCCATTTCTTGATAGGACCATTTTCCTACTTCTTCCTACTTCTAGCCAGTCATCAAAAACGCTCTTACTTGACCATTTTGATAGCAATCCTAGAGAACTGGGAAGCCTTTTGAATCAATATAGTTTAAGGACCATTCAGGCTATACAGTTTTTTGGATCAGCAGTCAACATTTCTCTCTAATTCTGATTCTACTATTGCTATGCCTGTTGCTCAGTGTTTGAGGTCACAGGATCAGTTTGTGTCTGAGGTATGCCTACTGGACTTTCAACAGAGTCAAAAATCAGTAGGCCAGTACACTGCTGAATTTTATAATCTTGCATATGATACTCAGTGGAAAGGTCACTTATAGAGAGGTTTCACTGAGAGCCTTAAAAATTTACTTACTTACAGGGAGAGTCTTGACACTCTTGAGGAATAAAATTCCTTCTGTATGATTTTTGACAACAGATTTGGTGAAGAACACAAAGAGATCAGGCTCATAGAGGTCCAGTGTACATGTCTATTCAGTCAGCTAGTTTCCAGCCACTCAAATGCTAAGACTTCACCTGAACCCATGAAAGCAGGTCAGGTCAATTGACTATCCAAGCAAGAAAGAGTAGATGATATTCTCATGGCCTATGTCTCTATTTTGGGGATACAGATCATGTTGCTTGTGTCTGTCCAGAAAAGGCACCTGTATTTAGAGGGTCCTGCAGAGCCATTTTTTATTTTTCATCTTTGTTTGTCTGAAGTAAAGTTTGTTTTTGCTATTAAAATTATATTTGTCTGGAAAATGCAACTCAATTTCAGTCTTCATAGACTCAGGCTCTTCACTGTTAAGTGCTACACATCCATAAATACCATTCCATGTACTTGTGCTTCTGAATGTATGACAACCTACATTTTGGTCTCCAAACTTGATAAACATGGATTTAAAAATAATTGACTTTCCTTTCTTGGATATATTAACTCCTTGGAGGAGTTTCATCTGGAGCCTTCCAAAGTAGCAGCTACAAAAATTGCCCTCTTCCTTAAGAGGTATATTGTGATTTGTAGTTTTCTCTAATTATTACTTCAGATTTGTTTCCAAGATTTTTGCTAAATTCCCTCAGAGGACTTGGAAAGGTGATAACCCTGCATATTTGTTCCATGAGGCATTGCAAGCTTTTGAGAACAAAAAAGTAGGAAAACTCCATTTCTGTTCCTATGTTTCCCAGAAATTTTCTGTGGAAGAAAACTTCTATGATCTAAGGAGTATGCTCCTCATCATGAAGCAGGCCTAAAAAAGTAGACATATAAGCTGGAGGGCACTTCTACTCGGTAAATTATTTTGATTGATCTTCAGATCCTAGAATCTTTAATCTGCACAGGATCCCAGAATGAACTGTCTCAGAGAGAGAAAGTTGATGTGTTTTCAGGTTGTGGAAATCCTTTTGGCAACAACTGGGAATCAATCTAACTTGTAGTTCAGACTATCCTCCACAGGCTAACAGCCAGCCTAAACAGTTGAATTAAAATCTAGAACACCTTTTCTGCTGTTATTGCACTCACCAGCAGGGTAATTTGTATGATTTGCTAATTCTTGTCACATTTTTGGTGCATTTTATATAGTTCTAGTTTTGCTTCTGTGTTCCCAGATCCATCACAAATCTGCTGATTACATACTTCATGCCTCTGTTGCACATCTTGCACCTGGAGATTTCTGCCTCGATTTAAATGTCCCCGACAGCAAAAAAAAAAACCCCGCCAACATTTTTTCAAGCATGGTAAGCAGTGTGCTATGAACAAATGCTGGCAGAAAGAAAAGCACCTCGGGAGCTACGTTTATTGCCCATTTGACCCCGTAGATACATACTACATAACTGCAGAATCTGCCATTCAGTTCAATTCGTTAGTGGTAAGATGTGCTTAGGGACTCATTTCAACAAAAATCTGCGCCCAATTTTTTGGGGAGTAGAGTCCCTTAAATCATCTTTAAACAGCCGGCGCATATCCCAGTGGATGTGTTGATATGAGGCCCTAAGCCCCATATCAATACATCCAAAGCACACCCAAAATTGGTACAATGTTAGTATAATTAACCTTATGACTTCCAGTGGGGTATGCTTACCACACTGACACTCGCAGGGTTAATGAGACTAATTTACAAAGCAGAGCAATTAGTTGTGTACCTCTCTGGCATGTATCTATGTAAGTTGTCCAAAAGAAAACTAAAGTTTTGTGTGAAAAATTGTTTGTTATGAAACAGCACCCTTTGTGGTCTACACTGGCAGGGATAGGAGAAGACAGAGCTTCCTCACAATCCGATGCCTGTTCCAATGTTAGGAGCTTTGAACAGAGACTGACTTCTTATTTGGATAGTCACTGTTCAAAATGACTCACAGCCATTGGCTGTGATGTGTGCTTACACATCTCCCAGCCAATCAGCTTCTAGCAGGTTCCTCCAATCCCATGAGACATTGGAGTAGTACACAAAGTGGACTGTTTTATAATAAAAAATTTTTGCACAAAACTTTAGTTTTTGCTTGGAGAAAATGCGAAGAATATTAGCAGAAAAATGGGGAAATAATTTTTTTCATTCGGCATCTTCTACTATTATTTTAATTCGGACATATGTGCAATGCCTAACCCTTTGAGTACTAGAGAGGTACGCAATGCATTCCTCTGCAGTGCATTGTGTACCGCTCGGGCACTCAAGGGGTTAAAGTATATATGTGGCACATCATTAATTTCTTGTTTTATTTCTTTTACAGAAATGTGAATATAAGGTACAGCAGAAGAAGGCAGAATAAAAGAAGAAAGAAGGCCGAGAGAAAGAAGAGAGAAGATTGAAGAAGATGAACAGTGTATGGCAGGTAAGTGTTATTTGAATCTGGATGCTACACTAGTGTTAAGGGTAGTCTTGTTGCACTTTAGTGTTAGGGGTGGTGTAGGGTTAGTGTTTGCGAGGGTGACTGTGTGTATGAACTATCGTTGGTTAGCTCTTTTCCCTTTGATGTTCCCATTATTGCCCCTATTTAGTGGTGTTTTGGGAAAAGATTAGTCATTTGTACAAAAAGTAAGTAAAAAAATTAAAGGCACATGTCTTAAAGTACATAAGAAAATAAGATATTTTACTGCACAACAAAAATATCTTTTGTCACTGAATTAACAGGCCGTGGTATGTTATTACAAGTAAATTTCAAATTGTTTGGATAACAAAAGGTAGGTGAAAGGAAGAGACAGAGAAAGTTATAAGAAAAACAAAACGAGGCAAGATAGAAGAAATAAAGAGCAGACAAGTAAAGAAAAGACAGTAATGAAAAGCTGGTCCTTACTGCTCATTGTATTGAAGTATAGTGTATCTGATCAATGCGAATAGAAGAAAGAGAAAAGGATCTAATGTAATAAGTAGTCAATCAACGTTGGGACAGAAAATCAAGCCATCAACGCCATCTGTCAAGAAAATCTCTGTGTTGGATAAAGACCTATGTATCAGCCGTTCCATAATCATAATATGACAAACTCTATGTTCCCACTCTACAGATGTAGGAATTAGCTGTGTTTTCCAGATAGCTGGGATACACTCTTTTGCAGCATTTAGGAGATGAGTAATTAAACTCTGGACAAAGAATTAGCAATTCTGTAAGGCAGACTTAGAAGGATATTAATTGGTTGTTTGGGCAGATTTCCGTGGGTGATCTTTCATATTAAAGAAAGCATTTGCTTCCAAAATATCTGAATTTTCGGACATGACCACCAGATGTGAATCATACTACCTATCCCACTTCCACATTGCCAACATGCTGGGGCAGTTGAGGGATACATACCATGAAGGGTTTCTAGAGTCCTATACCATCTTGTGGAGATTTTATAATTTGTTTCTCCGGTCAGTGTATTTTTAGGGAGTTACACAGAATTTGATGCCATTCTTTTTGGGAAATTTCCCTATTCAGTTCACGTTCCCATTATGTTTTTTGGGTATTATAAAGTGGGGCAGAACCTCCCAACATGTTATAAATCTTAGAAATACCATGACAGATTGGAGTTGATATAGGGATTCAAAATTTGTTAAGGGTCTGAATATATTCCCACAATCTAAGTGAGATTTCAAATAGAGAAGAAGCGAATCATAGATAAGTTCATCACTGGAGTGCAGTCCAAGCTGGTTTTGTATGGAAGTAAAAGATTTAGGTCTTTGACCTTGGGTTAAATGGTAAAAGAGGAGGTCACCATCTTGTTTCCAGTGATGAAGTTGAGAGTTATCAGTTCCTAGAGAATGAAGAGGTAGGTCAAAGACAGATTGCAAAGGAGAATTGGAATGATTAAAAATGTGTCTCTGCCATGTATATAACAAAGACTGTAATAACATAGGGAGTTTGTACAATAGTTTTTTGGGGATATTATCACTCCATAAAAATGAGGATATTCAAATGAATCCATCTTTTGTCCATACCTTGTTTAAATAGGTGTGCTATATTTAATAGTTATGTGGAATGGTAGTATTTAATTATGTCAGGTACACTTAGACCTCCTCTATTTTTATTTTGGGAAATGTGAGAAAATGTCAATTGAGGAGGTTTTCCATTCCAAATAAAATTATTAAAAATACGTTGAATAGATCTTAAGAAAGCTAGAACAGTTTGGAAGTAATAAAGAATTTTGGGCAGGGCAGACATTTTAAGTAGATTTATTTTTCCTATCCAGGTAAGGGATAAGGATGACCATGACTTATTTCCTTATGTTATTTATCTTTCAAAAGTTTATAGTTATCATGAAATAGCTTGTTACTATTTTGGAGTTAGATGTATGTCCAAATATTTGATGTGGGTCAAAGACCTCTTAAAAGGTACCAGTGTCTTTAAAGTTTTTATTTCTGATTCTGGAATATTTATATTGAGGATTTCTGATTTATTTAGGCTTGTTTTAAAGTTTGAGATGGAGCTAAATTGATATAATTAGTGTATAATGGAAGGGGGAGATGTTCTTGGAGAAGATATGGAGAAAATGATATTGTCTGCAAAAAGTCCAGTTTTATATTCTTGTTGTTTTGTGTTAATACTGTGAATATCAGGATTTTTCCTTATCCTGTTGGCTAGGTTTTCCATGGTTAATACAAAAAGGATCGGGGACAATGGGCAACCTTTCCTAGTACCATTTTAAGCGTGAAGGATTGGGATAATTGATTATTCTCCTTGACTTTTGCACTGGGATTTGTGTATAGAACTTTGACAAAGGTACAAAACTTATGTCCTAGTCCAATATGTTTGAGTGGATTCTAGAAAGTTGCAATCAACCCTGTCAAATGCTTTTTCAGCATCTATGGTGAGTAGGAGAGATTAAATCTTGTTAGGATTAGCATAATCAATAAGGTTGATCATTCGCATGGTATTATCTTCTGCCTACAAAGCCTACTTGATCATTTTGAATTAAAAGGGGGGGAATTAGCGGAATTAATCTATTTACTAATATCTTTGCATATAACTCAAAATCCATGTTTAGCAAGGATATTGGTCTATAACTTGAGCATAGTTTGGGATCTTTCCCTTCTTTATGAATTACCATGAGCTTCAGAGCATAAGGGGTATTGGTGAATTAGGGATGGGAGAGAGTTGAGGGTTCTAGTCAGTAAATCACCTAATGAATGAAAAATTTTTTTTATAAAAATGTAAAGTTAATCCATCATGTCCTGGAGATTTTCCTCCTTTCAGTTGAGAGAGGGCCAATTCCACCTCAGCCAGAGTTATGTCTAAGTCTTTAGATTGATTCACCGTAAGTTTGGGGAGATCTGCACTTTGTACATAGGAATCTATTTTCTGTTTTTGAGATTCAGATCTTATATTATAGAGAGTCTCATAATATTCTTTAAATGCATTCAAAATATATGGGTAATTCTTAGTTAACTGACCTTCAATATTCTGTATCTGAGTGACATGTTGTTTGTGCGTATTTGGTTTAGCTATCTGAGACAAGAGTCTACCACATTTGTTGCCTGACTCATAAAACCGACTTTTACTATATAAAAATGTCCTATGAATATTTGACTGCAAGTGTAATTTTACGTTATTTCTTAATGTCTGGACTTCTAGGAATTATGATTTTTTTATTTTTCAATTCTAGATCAGAAAGAAACTGAAGAATTGTTTCTAATTCTATTTGGGCCTTTTTCTTCTTAAAAGAAGAAAGTCTTATAAACTCCCCCCTATTAATACATTTACAAGTTTCCCATATATTAAGATAAGAGGTATCTGTATTATCATTGTCTGTGCGAAATTGTTGAGTACATTTTTCAATTTTGGAGATAACCAAGGGGTCATCTAGTAATGTAGGGTTTAGCCTCCAAGTACAAGAGTGGGTGATTTGTAATGGTAGAGATAGAGTAATTACTATGGTTGAATGGTCTGACCATGTGATAGGATGAATTTCTGTGTTAGCTACATTACGAATGAATGCTTTTTTAACCAATAAAAAATCAATTCTCCTGTATAGTTTGTGCACATGGGAATAAAATGTATAATTTTTTTCTGAATAGTTTAATATTCTCCAGGCATCTAGGAATTTATGGGATTTGAAAGTTTTCTGTAATTGTCTAAAATGAAAAGGGGATAGATGAGATTTACCCGAAGAACAGTCTATGGTTGTGTCAAAAGGCATATTTAAGTCTCCACCAAAAATCACCAAACCTTCCTGAAAGGTTGCAAGGTCTTCCAGAAAAGTAGATATGAAAATATTTTGATTTGCATTTGGAGCATATACGTTCACTAAAGTTATTTTCATGTCTCCCAAGGTTTCTTTTACAAATATATACATGCCCTCTGGCTCAGAACACATAGAAAATTCCTCAAAAGCTAAGTGTTTACTAATGAGTATTGCAACACCTTCTTTTTTTTATCTAGAGAACTAAGAAATTGTTCAGTATAAAATTTATGTTTCAGTCTTGGTAATTTATTTCTATTATAATGAGTTTTCTGAATAAAGCATACATGACCTCCCAATCTTTTACATTCTCTACACATAAGAGCTCGTTTCTGGGGAGTGTTTAGGACCTTTGCTTTGATTGACAAGATTTTCAGTGTTTTGGGAATTTAACACACTAAACAGACTTTTAGCTACAACTCCTTTTCTGTGGCTTAACGACTGTTGTTGCTTCAGCTGGTGGGGCAATTGAATACTGACTTAGACATTGATTTTTTGTCAGTTGGTAGACAATTTTGCCCTACCGGCTGTTTTAGCAGGGACATTTAAATAGAGCTTATAGTATGGTTCCTTTTTAGGAATATTAAACTGTGTTAACAAAATTCTTGACTGATGTTATTCTATTTTATTCTAACGTTCCACCCTTGCCAGCACTCATAATTCTCTTGTGTGTAGCCTGTTATCTACCTTAACCCTGTGCCTGAAACACTCTTGAATTTGGTATTTTTGCTAGGGATACCTTCTCTAACAACTGCTCTCATTCTCTTTGGACCTCTGGTAGTAATAATTTGAATATCTGTTTTCCTTTTTTGGTTTAGTGTTTCATCAAGCTACCTGATTGATATTGGTGACTCTGTTGTTTCATCACCATCTTTCTTTCTTGCACTTTCTTTCTAGACCATAGCTACCACGTAGACTAGCAAATGCTGCCATCCTGTTTCTGGTCTGCCTTAAATGTATCGGGTTGTTCAACCTATTGGTCAACTGCACCTTTACCTTAGCCTGTGGCAGAGTTAGATGTTACTTGAAGTTGATTGACTCTCTAGCATCATACCTCTCCTTCACTCAGTAGCATCCAACTTTATGGTGCCAAAAGCATTCACTACAGGGTGTTTGGAGTGTAGTTTAGGGAGTATTGTAGGAAGGAAATATGTTGTCTGTGTTTTGGTAGTCTGGTGGGACAGGAAAGGCGAAAGGAGGTTGACCCCAAATACCCCCAAAATTCTGTATGACTGAATGGAAAGACACAGGCAGTAATGATCCATTTTCCTTCCTGATCTGTCTGTTAGCTCTTTGTTGGTGGAGTCTGGGGAAAGAAGCACTTAAAGAGGGAGTGTGTGTTTTGTTGATAGTGATAAGGATAGCAGGACGGTTATTAAAAAAGTAATCCTATATAATAATTCACTAGGATGTTTGTCACGATGCAGTCATGTGCAGTAGAGACTGCCCACTTTCGAACAGTCTCTACTCTGCATGATTGCATCGCGTGAGTGAGGCGAAACAAGACTGCATCACGCGAAGCAGTGAGGTAGCAGCCCCTTAACCCTTATCCCTCTGGCACTCAAAGGGTTAACGTTACCCAGACCTTGGCCCGTGTACATGGGCTTTTACACTAGTTAAATATAAATTGACTGAGGCAGACTGATACTAGATGAGATAGATAGTGTGTGAGATTTTTCCCTGGCTCACTACAGAATAATTAGTTCTATTACATCCGTTACAGTAAAAAAACTGTAGTTGTAGTAGTTGCTTAATGTCCAGTAAAACAACAAGGGGGAGGGTGAAAGGAGTAGGAGCAGTTCAGGGATGTGTGAGTAAAGTGGTAGTACAAAAACTGACTGTAGCCATGGTTGCTGCAGCATGTCAATGTCCTACCAAAAGTTCTACCACCACCACCAGTGCTAATATTAAACCATCTAAAAACACTGAAGATGATGAGTTGCAATCCAGTGTTGATGATGGCATAGTACAAAAAGATGTAGTATCTCAATCAACTTCTGCACTGTGGAAATCTCTCTAAAGGGAAAAGTAAAAAGAAATTGTTTGTGGGCTCTAAAAGCCTAGAGAAATATAAAAGTTGTGGGGAAGAAGCAGTGGGCGATACTGAAAATGACCGAATAATAATTACAGATGATGATGATGTTTATGTAGAATATATCCTTCTCAGCATCCTCCTTGTCATCAGGAAAACAAAGATGCCACAAATACACAGTAATCATGAGCAATTTCTATGCTTCCAAGTCCAAGCCCCACTCAACTACACACACTACTAGTATTGAGTAACCAGCTTTGATGATTGCCTCTGCTGCTGTTGGAAGTGAAGCACTTCTGACACTTAGTAGTAGTACAATTGCAGCTACATCTAGCCCCATTGGTAGAAGCAGTCCCTCAGGAACCCAAAATTCCAAGATGTCTACACTCACAATCCAAAAGCTATCTGTGTATGTGTAAGAAGCATGTGGGAAGCAGGCTCACACCTAGGAACCTCCTCACTGAGATCCCACCTGAAGCAAAACCAAGGGTCTGACTGGGAGACACACCATAACAGGTTAGAGGTGCCATAACTAGTACCAGCAGAAACACTGAAAAAAGTTTCCAGGGCTCGGAGGCACATAATAGAAGTAGTGCTCTTGATTTGCCAGAGAGTGTGCCAAGAATTTGTACATTTGATAATAAACCTATAGTGCCTGCTACAGAGGAGTATGACTCTGAATTTGATGTAGGAGATGAGATATGCCATAGACTACCCACACATGCTGCCACCACATCCACCACTACCTCTAGTCATGTTGTTAAAGCAGTCAAGTTACACGGTTCTTCTGTCATGCAGTGCCAACACACACCTCCTGAGTTTTTGGGAAGGAGTCAAAAACTTCACAGAAATAATCCCAAAGTACACCTGTGCAATGGCAACGTTGTCAAGATGTTGGCAGTGGACATGCTGTCCAACACCTATGGATCCTGCTACAGAGGAGTATGACTCTGAATTTGATGTAGGAGATGAGATGAGCCATAGACTGCCCACACATGCTGCTACTACCTCCACCTCTTCCTCTAGTCATGTTGTTAAAGCAATCAAGTTACACGGTTCTTCTGTTATGTACTGCCAACACACACTTCCTGAGTTTTTGGGAAGGAGTCAAAAACTTCACAAAAATAATTCCAAAGAACACCTTTGCATTGGCAAGGTTGTCAAGATGTTGACAGTGGACATGCTGCCATATTCATTTTTGAGGATTTAGAGAACTGATGTGTAGCTCCTCCCGGGCATATGCAAAGCCTTAGTTATCTTTCCAGGATAACTGTTCCAGAACTGTGCAAACAGGTGGTTGATATGGTGGACAAAGGGCTAGAAACCTCATATGTCAAGAAAATCCATCTGACAACAGATTTGTGGACAAGTGGGCAGAGAACATACTGTGACTTCTCACTGGCTTCAACTCCCACCACCAGTGGGCAACACTTGCGTGCAGCATCAGGTGACAGCCAGTAGTCTTGCCTCTGGTTCTGGCAGTATTATTAAAAGATAGCAGCAGGAGTATAGCCCTTACCATTGGCAAGACTCGTGCCTGCAGAGTTTTGAGAGCCCGTCCCACAAAGCCATATACTGTATATTAATGCTACATGTTTTTTACTTACAGAACCATTGTGTGTTTTTAATTGTTTTGTCTGTTATAATTGTTTTTATAGAGATATTTTTTGATTATATGTTTATTTAATTTTTGATACAAAATAAAGATCTTTTTCCTATGGTGTGGTATGTGGTCTTGTGTGCCTCATTAGTGGGTCTTTGGTTTCTAAGAAATGAAACACAACACAAGTGCTAGAGAGATAGAGGGGGGGTAGGTGATGTTGCAGTGTTCTGTATAGTAAAATAATGGCAGCAGATGCTAAGACTGCTGGCTAAGAGGATGAGTAGCCATATAAAAAAGCAGTAGCTAGATATTATTGTTTCTAAGTCCTGTTATGTGTCCAGTAAGTCTGATGAAGAGGGGGAGGAAGTAATCACCACAAGCACAGAAGGGTCTGGGAGCCCGGATTCCCCTGACCCAATGATTCCTAGTCCCCCTACATCATCCCTAGGGATCTGGGGCAACATAGTGTCTTCATCATCATCAATGGCACAGAAAGAAGTGGGTAGCAGTCTGAGCAAGACTGGTCAGCTACCTTGCCTGCTGCTAGTGCTGCCAATGTTGCTTCTGATACTCAGGAGGAGATGATGGCAAGTATTTTGGAGGAGGTGCAGGAGCTGTAACTATATATAATTTTTAATATGTATATATATATATATATATATAAAAGTCTGTAGTCCGAAGACTAGAAAGAAGGAGCACTCTGGAGACTTAATAAATTCCAAAAATATTATAAGTTTTATTAGATCATCGACGTTTCGGCCCTCACAGGGGCCTTCCTCAAGACCTAGAGATCTGGGGCAACATAGTGTCTTCATCATCATCAATGACACAGAAAGAAGTGGGTAGCAGTCTGAGCAAGACTGGTCAGCTACCTTGCCTGCTGCTAGTGCTGCCAATGTTGCTTGTCATACTCAGGAGGAGATGATGGCAAGTATTTTGGAGTAGGTGCAGGAGCTGTAACTGCATATAATTTTTAATATGTATGTATATTTATGTGTGTGTGTGTGTGTGTGTGTATATATATATATATATATATAAAATATATATATATATATATATATATATATATATATATATATATATAGAGAGAGAGAGAGAGAGAGAGAGAGAAATAAAATGGTTCTCAATTTGTGTAAATATGTAACCCTTTACTGAAAACTAGCAAGGATATACGTGAAAACAAGAGAATGTATTCTTCCTGGTAAAACATTTTCTAAATAAAGGCAATGAGTGGAAAACTGCATTTAATACATACTTCGGGCATAACTAATACCATGTCATGCCCTTAGGTTTACTGAAAGCTCCAACTGTTTTCCAAGCTTTGGGGAACTTCTGCTCTCTTTCATCATCGTATATCTCAGTGACACCCTGATTTTCTCCAGGACCCTGACAGAACATTGAGGTCATATTCGCACAGTCCAGGTACTTTACGGGATAACCACCTGTATGCCAAACTAGAGAAATCTAGCTTTGAAAAGGCGTCTCTGCCTTTCCTCGGTTATATAATCTCGGCTGAGGGCCTGGCTATGCATCTCGGTAAGGTGAGTGCCGTTCTGGACTGGAATCTGCCTCATACAACGAAGGTCATCCAATGGTTTATCGGGTTCTCCTGAGATTTATTAGGAACTTCTTCAGGGTAATTCAACCCATCGTTTGACTTTCCTGCAATGGAGCTGATCCATCCTCTTGGTCTACAGAAGCTTTGGAAACCGTCTCCTCCCTTAAACAGGTCTTCACTACTGCTCCTTTGCTTACTTATTCTGACACTACTCTTCCTTGTACTGAGGAGCTGAAAGCTTTGGTGTAAAGAGGTATCAAATAGAATGACGTGGTAGTGTGTTAACTTGTATAAGATACATTTGCTCCCTGTGCGTGCAACGGACACAAAGAGCTCCCTGTGTGCGTAACACGCGTGGACACAGAGAGTGATGCCTCCAAGCAAATTGCACATGACTCCCGGACACGGCGGCAGTGGAGGGGAAAGCAACGGTAGAGGGCATGCTCAAGGGATCACCGCAATACTTCCCCTGTCCCCCCTCCCTGCTGCCATGAGGAGGAACAGAAGAGCTTAGTCGCAGACTGCTTCTTCTGCTCACAGGCACACGGACACCAGCTCTTCCATGTAACCCACTCCATCTCACACCTAGACCTCGTCGAATGACAGGCCTTAACCTAGTATATATATATATATATATATGTGTGTCTATCTATCTATCTATCTATCTATCTATCTATCTATCTATCTATCTATCCATCAATCACACCAGTCCCCAGCACTATACACAACTGCCATTTTCATTGAGGGTTGTATCCTTTTCTTTTTATCTCTTTTAAAATAATGTTTAGCCAGCATGGCAGCAAGCTTACAGGGAGAAAAGCCTGTGAAATATTTGTGTGTGCAGAAATCAGGAAAGCCAAACAAAATCCATGTGACAATAATTTTTAGAAGGACTCAGGCTTACCAAAACAAGCCCTGAGTAAATCATTTTTAGCTGGACTTAGGCTTGCCAGAAACAAGCCCAGAGAAAATATTTTTGCATAACTCTGTCTTGTCAAAAACAAGCCCTGAGAAATGTGTTTGCAGGACTCAGACTTGCACATAAACCCTGAGATTATTATTTTGCCAGACTCAGGCTTGAAACATATAAGTTAAGTGACAATTTTTGCAGGACTTAGGCTTGTAACTCTGCTGTAACTGTTGAGGAGTTGTCTAAGGGAGAATTAGGCTGCTCCATGGGACTGGGATCATTCAGCAGCACTGAAACAAGACAGGGAGAGGTATAATGATGCTTCTACTTGCCAAGTTGCCGTAACGAGAAGACTTAATAAAAATAATGAATCCGCCCTGATACCAGTTTTGTGATGGCATGACCACAGATGCTCCCTGATATCTTGCATTCAATTGCTCTCCATCACATTGTCATGTGTGGTCAGTGTACCACACAAGTTGCAATGGGCGGGCAGGAACTGTCAGATCCTCACATAGAGTTGCTATCAGATGGTGAGGGAGGTAACAGTGGCAAAAGCAATATGCCAGAGGAGGACAATAAGGATGCCAGGGAGGGGACAGTTCGTGTGACAGGTCACATGTACCAGCTCGTCAGCAAGGATCAAAGCGGTCCTAAAGGGAAGGTCCTCATGGGGTTAATACATCTGCATCTTTCTCTCCAACCTGTCATACCTTTCACTGCAACCTATCATAACTTTAATTGCATTTTAAATCAATGGTAATTATTTCATGGGTAAAGGTAAGATAATTTGCAAACAATCTAAAATCTATACAACATATTATATTTATATCAATGGAAGGATTTTGCTTTTTTGGAGTTTTTAAATCCTGCTGTGTTTGCTGTTATTTTTATGTTTACACCTTAAGAATGGGACAACCCCTTAAACAACTGTGTATTTCAACACATCAAGCAGTTTTAAACAGAAAGAAATAGTTATTAAGCTATAATAAAGAACACCTCTTCACATTTAAAAGCTTCCAGATGATGAATGCAATGTATCCGCCTAAGTTGTTGGAGACCAATTAACTATTTGGCTATAATGCTTGATCTACCTCCCAAAAGGTCTTTCGATAGGGAAATAAATGTTGTTTACCTTTTAAATGGTTAACATTTTCTTACTCCTCCTATTGTGACGTCACTGAAATATCAAGTAACTATATAAAGATGAAGAGTGTTTGATAGCTCTGTATCCTCAAAGCCTTAAGATCCATGATGGGGTATCAGATTGTCAGGCTTTGGTTGCTATGTATGGTTATATCACACTCAAGCACCTATGAAGTAAAAAGAGGTAAATATTTGTTTTTATTTTATTTTGTGTCACCTCACATACTTATGTATTTTATTTGTTTGAGATGAAAAAGGTGAGGGTAGTGACAGCGAAAACAAAGCTTTGAAGAAAAATATTGTATGGAGGTTGGGAGTAAGCAGCAGAAGATTAACGGCAGCTTAGATGAATTAGTGGCTCTGTGACAATGGAGGGATTTTATTCAAAGTTTTGAGAAGAGGTTCAGTACAATTCCATTTGTTTTTCAAAGGGAAGTAAAGAACTATTAATATAGCACATTTTTAAGGATATTATATAATGTTCTACTTCTTGTACAAATGTAATAATGTAAATAAGACTTTTAATAACGTTTTCACCAGCATGGCTGATATTGAAGCAAGCAAACTTGGGTTAAAGGGATAGTATTATATATTATGAAAAAATATGAAAATGTGTATATGCTGCATGGTTCATATTGCTGAGTAAAACAAGGACATTACCACTGCTGGGAACTATGTTATTCATAAGTAATGCAGTTTAAAAGTTTTATTTTTATTTTTTTGGGTGCAGTACCTCCATGGCCTCACATTTTACAATGGCATTCTTGATAAAACATCCTAAGTTAAGACATAAGCTGCACAAGTTTATTCATAACATTAATTAAAAATCAGATGTAATGAGAAGTCTGTCCTGAGTCAGTAGAGGTTGTGAGTCCTAAGGGACTCTTGTCATACTGTTCTTTTAATTGATCTTGTGAATAAACATGAATTATTTTTATAATTTATATCACGGGACCTGTCACGAATCATTCTAATGGTGTAGCTTATGTAGTTGGCTAAAGTTGGCTCAGTGATCTGCACTCTAATATATACAACGTTGTATTCTTTATGTATCATGGAGCTGCTTAATTACGTTGTACATTGTCACAGTTTAAGAACGCTCAGACAGTTAGGTAAGGTTAAAAGCTTTATTGAAGAAAATAAACAATCGCCCCACTCAGGTCCAGATGAGGTCCGTACCAAGTACTTCCCAAATCTGACTCGGGTCAGGGTGAGAACACACACAGTAGTAATAATGCAAGATAAGTGTGATGATCTTGGACTTGCATGCAGGATTCGTATATAGTTTCAGGAACAAGAATATCCTCAACAGCCCTACACCGCAATAGGAGACACAAGCGATGGGTAACTGAAGGGCAATCCCCTAGAGGATTAGGTATATTGGAGGCAGCACAGATAGTGTACAGATAAACACTAGGCCCTAGACATCTAGGGTTAATGGAGGCAACACTGGCAAGACTCTGGCAGAGAACTGACCCTAGGAGATTAGGGTAAATGGAGGCAATACGGACAGGACTCTGGCAGTGACTGAACCCTAGAACGCTAGGGTTAACTGAGGCAAGACAGACTGGACTCTGGCAACTGCTTGATGCTAGAATGCTAGGGTTAACAGAGGCAATACAGACTGGACTCTGGCAGCTACTTGGCCCTATCACACTAGGGTTAACGGAGGCAACACAGCTATGACTCTGGCAGTGGCTTAACCCTAGCACACCAGGGTTAACGGAGGCAAGACAGACTGGATTCTGGCAACGGCTTGACCCTAGAATGCTAGGGTTAATGGAGGCAACACAACTATGACTCTGGCAGTGGCTTAACCCTAGCACGCTAGGGTTAACGGAGGCAAGACAGACAGTACTCTGGCAGCAGCTTGACCCTAGAACGCTAGGATTAACGGAAGCAAGACAGACTGAACTCTGGCAACAGCCTGACCCTAGAACACTAGGGTTAACGGAGGCAAGACAGACTGGACTCTGGCATCGGCTTGACCCTAGAACGTTAGGGTTAACGGAGGCAAGACAGACAGTACTCTGGCAGCAGCTTGACCCTAGAACGCTAGGATTAATGGAGGCAAGACAGACTGGACTCTGGCAACGGCCTGACCCTAGAACACTAGGGTTAACGGAGGCAAGACAGACAGGACTCTGGCAGCGACTGGGCCCTAGCACGCTAGGGTTAACGGAGGCAACAGACACCAGATACTGGCAGATAATGACTCTAGAACACTAGGGCAGAAGTCTGGTATAGACTGGACCCTACAATATAGGGTTACCGGAGGCAACACAGACACTGGTGAGTAAAGGGACTCCCACAGCTCCAGGAGACTATTGGAGCGGTTAAGCCTAACAGGCACTATGCGGTAAGTGAGCGGGAAAGAGTCAGGTACGTAACGTAACTGGTCAGTAACCGGTGTCACCCTGATCGGTACATGGAGGTAGTCAGCCAGTCTCGTGAGCGACAGAACCAGGGGCTCGACCAGGTCGGCACACAAAAAATTCATAGCCAGTCTAGATAGACCAACAGACACTAGCCCAGCCAGATCGGTGCAAACAGGGTAGTCAGCCAGTCCTAGTTGGTAACGGAATCAGATACTCAGCCAAGCCAGTTCAGTACACAAGGAGTTAGTCAGCCAGTCCTTAGTTGGTAACAGAATCAAATACTCAGTCAAGCCAGTTCGGTACACAAGGAGTTAGCCAGCCAGTCCAAGGTCAGCAACAGAATCGGATCACAGGAGCATCAGGAACTAAATGTAGTCAGGCGAGCCGGGTCATACACGGAAACAGGAACAAGAGCTACTAGTCGCTAGATACGTGTACACCATGAAAGAACACCAGTAGAATGACAGAAGGGCGTATATAAAGGCAAACCCTGGGAGGAGTCATCAACATAGAGCCAATAAGAATACAACCAGGGTAAACCCGGAAGTAACAATGTCGCTCAGACGAATCACAGGCACCGTGATATACATATGATTCTCGCTAAAACAGCCGTGGAGAAGGGATGGGCAAAAATGTTCGCCTCAAACTGAAATTGGCAAAAAATGGCACTTTCCGCTTGGCGAATAATTTCCTGTGAAAAGTGCAGATTTCCTGCTTTTTCCAGCTTTTTTTGCCTAGCTCATTCCATTGAAATCAATGGGAACGTTGAATTTACACACAACATAAAACAAATATTATTTAATTTCCCAGAGTCATATAAAAGGGGCATGAGGGTGTCTGTGTTGGTGGGGTGTGGGGAAAGAATCATTTGAACAGGGGATGGTTTTTGGGTGTTGTTTACTGGGAATGGGGGGCAGTTAATAAAAAAATAAGCCCTAAGGAAACATTAATTTGTAGGACTTAGACTTGTTAGAAACAAACTCCCAAAAAAATTGTTTATTTTTTTTGAAGGACTATGCTTTTTTTTGTATTTTTTTAAAGCACAACCCTGACAAAAAAAGCCCTGCTGGCATGTTGGCCAGTGGCCACTGGCCATTGTCAAATGTCCTCCTTCTGAGTCCATAATTGCGGAATTTACAACTGCTGTTCTTGCTGTGCTGCTGCTGATATGTTTAAGCAGCGGCAGCAATAGCAGCAGGCACAGGCAGCTGATCTGTGCTCCTGTTGGTGGTGGTATTATTGTGATGGTGACAATTCTGGCTTCTTCAGGTTCATGTTCCACATGGACAATGCCATGTACGGAAGGGGACTCCCAGGATCAGGGGAATAGTGTGGGCTCCCTTGACTGCTAGTCTGGATGCTCTCAATTGCTATCCCTACCACTCTCCTAATACTAGTCCCACCGGCTGCTTCCCCATCACTGTCACCACTACTACTACTACTAACACCAACCACATCAATTTCAGCCCCTGAGTCTTCCTCCTCAAAGTCCCTATTGATAGGAGGATATTGATTACCCCCTCCTTCACTCCTTAAGCTAACAAGCTGCTGGACATTAGTCGTAATAGTATTAATCCGGATGGGTGAAAATTTTCACCTCAAACTGAAGTTGGCGAATAATGACACTTTCCGCTTGGCAAATAATTTCCTGCGAAAAATGCCATTTTTCCACTTTTTCTGCTTTTTTCGCCTTGCTCATTGTGCATTGAAATCAACGGGAAGAAAAAATTTTCTCCACCACACAAAAGTTTTCTACAGCCATATAAAAGGCTGTCAGGCTCTCACAGCATGCCATTCAGTGTTTGTGAGAGGATAGAGCAGTGCCTTGTTTGAGCTAGAGAAGACAGAAAGGGTAATTGAAGTTTAGTTTAGGGAATCTTTTAGTAGGACATTTGTTCTGTGTAAGTGTGTATTAGGAGAATCAGTGGGGCACTCTGAGGAGAGGAATGGAGGAAGGAGGTTGACCACAAATACTCAAAATTCCATGTGACTGACTGGCAAGAAACAGGCAGCTAGGGACCTATTTGCTTTCTGATCTTGCTGTTATTGTCTCTGTGCTGGGTTTTTGAAGTCTGGGGAAAGAAGTTGTTGATTTTGTTTTCAATTATAATTTTTTTTTTGGACAGACTGTGATAGGACAACAGGGTGGACAACTTAAAAAAAAATAATAATAATAAATAAAAAAGAATAAATAATTAAATATATTAGGTGACAGTGACAGACAGCTGACTGGGCTTAGGCAAGGCATCCATCTCCAGCTCCATCAGTTGTGTTGTGTACCGTACGGTAAAAAACAGTGTAGCTGAGTAATGTCCTGCAAATGTACTAGGGGAAGGGGTAGGGTGGAGCAGTACAGGGATGTGAGAGTAAAGCAGTAGTTCAATAACTGACTGCAGCAATGGTTGCTGTGGAGTGTGCAATCAATGATGATGATCCCTCTACTCCAAGGGAGGCTGCAGTTTGTCAAGATCCCAGCAAAACTAGTTCCAGCACCACCAGCGCCAGTAGAAATAAAGAACCATTTAAGAAGAACACTGACGATGACAACAAGTCTCATTCAAGTGTTGATGCTGGCAACAGCATAATAGAGGAAGGTGTAGCAGCTGAACTGCCTGCTGCCTCAAATAGTGAGACAAACAAGCATCAAAACACCCATCCTCAAAGTAGTAGGGAACTTTGTTACAGTAAAGGAAAAACTAAATTGTTTGAGACCTCCAAAAGCTAAGAGGAATGTAAGGGTAGTGGGCAAGAATTGTCAGGTGATGCTGATGCTGCTAAGGATGACTTAATGATGACTGGTGATGATGCAGATCTAGACTATATCCCTCCAGCATCCTTCTCTTGTTCAGATAAAGTTGAGCATGAGGATGATGACAGGGCTATAAGGTTAGCAGAAAGTCAACGGCTGAATCTTCCACCACTTTTAAGGAGCACTGTGCCTGTCTATAAACTGTTTGAGAAAGCTATTGGAAAGTCTGACCCTGGAGAAGCACAGGTGTCAAAATGCACACAGTCACCCTATCAGTCATCATCAGCACCATCCCCTCTTCAAATTCCAAGTCCAACTCAGCCACGCTCACCTGTTTTGAGTACCCAGCAACAGCAACACAGGTTATTAGCATCCACAATGTTTGATATGACTAGTGCCTCTGCTGCTGTAAGTGATGCACCTTTGACACCTAGTAGTAGTGGCAGTAGAATTACATCAACATCTAGACCCAGTAGTAGTAGCAGAAACAGTACCACCTCAGGAACCCCTCATTACATGAAGTCCACAGTGTGGAGATACTTCACTCAGGATCCTCAAGCTAAGCATGTAGCTATCTGTTGTCTGTGCAAAAAGCATATGGGCAGGGGGAAAGCAGGCTCACACCTATGCCCTCATCTATGAGATCCCACATAAAGCACAACCAAAGGTCTGACTGGCGGACAAACTATCAGCAGGCCAAAGGTGCCACAACTATCAGCAGCAGAAGCACTTTAAAACATTCCGAGAGCTCTAGGGCATAAAAAAGAAGTAGTGAAATTATTTATGTGTCAGATAGTGTGCTACTGCCAGTGCCAACAGTTAGTTCAGTCCAAATAACACCTATGGCTTCTGCTGCAGAGGAGTATGACAGTCAAAGCTAGGACAAATATAGTAACAGCACCACAGATGAAGAGGTGGAGGAGGGATGTGAAGAAGGGTTTCCACCATCTACCCCACTTGGGACTACTGTTATGAATGTAATGTGTGTCGATAATCTGAGAAGGATAGAGATTTGATGCAAACATGACAATAGTAAAAACTATATACATATACAAATAACACCATATCAGCCAGCTCCCCCCACCACCACCACTACAATACACATCTGCCACAATGTAGGTTGTACTTTTTTTTTATTACTTGCTATCATCATGAATATGTGCCAGTGTCACTTAAGCAAGAAAGTGTTGTGGGCAAAGGACAAATGCATTCTGCATGCTAACACATTTTTCAAGCCATTTGTTGCTGTAGGAATCACAACTTTGACTTTCAGCCACTTATTTCTAAACTTCAGCCCTCAAAAGAAGTAATATTACAGTGGTAAATGTAGTAATTATAGGGAATATAGGCAAAAAATGTGTTAAAATAGATGAAAAGGAGGACATTTTTGCATAGGCGGAAAGGCGAAATCTTTTGCGGCAAAAGCGAAAAATCGGCAGTTTTTCGAGAAAAGTCAAGCGGGAAATTTTTCACACTTTTCACAGACCCCTAAATACTAGCACTGGTGGTACTGCTTGGTGATGGCAAGTGTTGTCATACGTGGTATCATCTTCTCCTTCTCCCCCTCCTGATTATTACAGGACACCATAGCTGCAGCTTCAACACTGGTGGCAACAGGTTTAGCACTGGCAGCAAGCACAGCACTGGTGATGGCACTGGCAGCAGGGATAATACATCTGACAGCAGGCACAGTATGTTTGGCATCAGGCACAGCACGTCTTGCAGCAGGCACAGGAAGCTGACCTGTTCTGCTCTCACTACTACTACTACCACCCTTTTGTTCCTCCCTTGACAGTAATTTCCCCAAAAACCCTAGGAGTGATTTAGGGGGACTGTAGTGCTCACTTACTCCTTAGACTCAGACTCAGTGGACACATAATGGTCCTTCCAGTTCCTCCTTTTATTATTTTTAAACCTACTCATAGCGATAACTGTCACTATGAGCCTCTCCTGCCTCAATTTTTTCCTCAAAATCACAGCAGAACAGCACAGCACATCTAACTCTCTCTGTAGCTGCTTCTGTTGTGTTTGACTTCTGCAAATACGTCAAGATTTTATAGCGAAAAGGTGAAAAATACATAAATCAATGGGCGAAAAATATTGGCCACTGGCGAAAAGTACAAAAATTTGAATCTCTAGTTTTAAAGTGGACTTTCCCATGAAAAAGTGGACAGCACCGTAGTTTTGCAGAATTTCCCATGGAAACAAGGAGAGGGATTTTGCTCACCCTTACCATGGAGGATTATTGTCAATAACAATGACTGTACACAGACTTCTGTAGAAATATTACCGCCATAATATTTCAGTCCATGGTAGAATTACACCTAAAATAACTGCAAGTTTGCAATAGCATTTGACTAAAACCTTTTTTCCTTTTAAAATCAGACTATTCTTTTTGTAATTTGGGAGAGTCAAATTATGCCAGTAAATATCAGTTAAAAATTAGAACTTATTGTGCTTATTGGTAAATATTCATTACTAGGGATCAAAAGCGAAACAGGAGAAGAATGGCAATTTTTGCAGAGAGGTAACTTTTTCTCGAAAAGTGCCATTTTCCCATTTTTTTGGCCTAACTCATTGCTTTGAAATCAATGGGAAGATCCAACTGGCAAGTTTCCCTTATTTTCACACAATCATAGTATAAAAGGGGTATCACATTCCAATAGCATGCCATTTTGTGTTCGTGAGAGGAAGAGATAACAGCAAATTTGTGAAGACAGTCTAATAAAGTAGATTTGAAGCTCAGTTTAGGAATTCCTGTAGGCAGGACATTTGTTCGCTGTATTATGGGAGTCTGGTGACAAGAAGAGAGAAAGGAGGTTTACCCCAAAATAAGTTGTGACTGATTGGAAAGTCACAGGCAGCTGCGACCCAAGTTCCTTCCTGATCTGGCTGTCATCTATGTTTTAGAGGAGTATGGGGGTATGAGAAGAAGGGAGCAAAGATGGTTTACCGCAAATAGCCCAACATTCTGTGTGACTGATTTGAAAGACATAAGCAGCTGTGGTCCAAGTTCCTTCCAGATCTTGATGTTATTATTAGTGTTGAGCGAGCATGCTCGGCCGATGCTCGGATCGGCTCGAGCATCGCTCTGCTCGGCACATGGCGGTACTCGTACGAGTACCGCATGTGCTCGCCCGCCATGTTCGGGTCTCCTCCCCGCACGTTTCGCGGCTGCTGCGCAGCCAATAAACGTGCAGGGAGGCTCTGACATCAGTGTAATGCCAGCAGCCATGTTGGCTGCTGGCATTACACTGATTGGCTGGCCAGAACCCGTGGTCGGGTGCTGTATAGCACCTGACCAGCGAGTTCGGCTCAGTCTTAGCCAGGGAGAGATGAGGATAGGAAGGGAAAGTCAGTGTAGGGAGAAGAAAAGCAAATTTGTAAAAAAAAAGACCCAAAAGTCCTTTTTAGGACTACTGTGTGTGGGGGCAGCAGTTTATTTTGTGTGTGGGGAAAAAAAACAAAAAAAAAAAAAACTTCATATATTCTGTTTAGTGTGCAAAGTTGCAGATTAGAGCACATTCTGTTCAGTGTGCAAAGTTGCAGATTAGCAGCACATTCTTTTTAGTGTGCAAAGTTGCAGATTAGAGCACATTCTGTTTAGTGTGCAAAGTTGCAGATTAGAGCACATTCTGTTTAGTGTGCAAAGTTGCAGATTAGAGCACATTCTGTTAAGTCTTCAAACTGTAAAATATCAAAGTCACATATTCCATTCAGTGTGCGTCGCCGCAGTTTAGCAGCACATTCTGTGTACTGTGCACAGTTGCAGAATAGGAAAAAATACTGTTAAGTCTTCAAACTGTAAAATATCAAAGTCACATATTCCATTCAGTGTGCGTCGCCGCACTTTAGCAGCACATTCTGTGTACTGTGCACAGTTGCAGAATAGGAAAAAATACTGTTAAGTCTTCAAACTGTAAAATATCAAAGTCACATATTCCATTCAGTGTGCGTCACCGCAGTTTAGCAGCACATTCTGTGTACTGTGCACAGTTGCAGAATAGGAAAAAAATACTGTTAAGTCTTCAAACTGTAAAATATCAAAGTCACATATTCCATTCACTGTGCGTAGCCGCAGATAAGCAGCAAATTCTGTTTACTGTGCACAGTTGCAGAATAGGAAGAAATACTGTTAAGTCTTCAAACTGTAAAATATCAAAGTCACATATTCCATTCAGTGTGCGTCGCCGCAGTTTAGCAGCACATTCTGTGTACTGTGCACAGTTGCAGAATAGGAAAAAATACTGTTAAGTCTTCAAACTGTAAAATATCAAAGTCACATATTCCATTCACTGTGCGTAGCCGCAGATAAGCAGCAAATTCTGTTTACTGTGCAAAGTTGCAGAATAGGAAGAAATACTGTTAAGTCTTCAAACTGTAAAATATCAAAGTCACATATTCCATTCAGTGTGCGTCGCCGCAGTTTAGCAGCACATTCTGTGTACTGTGCACAGTTGCAGAATAGTAAAAAATACTGTTAAGTCTTCAAACTGTAAAATATCAAAGTCACATATTCCATTCAGTGTGCGTCGCCGCAGTTTAGCAGCACATTCTGTGTACTGTGCACAGTTGCAGAATAGGAAAAAATACTGTTAAGTCTTCAAACTGTAAAATATCAAAGTCACATATTCCATTCAGTGTGCGTCGCCGCAGTTTAGCAGCACATTCTGTGTACTGTGCACAGTTGCAGAATAGGAAAAAATACTGTTAAGTCTTCAAACTGTAAAATATCAAAGTCACATATTCCATTCACTGTGCGTAGCCGCAGATAAGCAGCAAATTCTGTTTACTGTGCACAGTTGCAGAATAGGAAGAAATACTGTTAAGTCTTCAAACTGTAAAATATCAAAGTCACATATTCCATTCACTGTGCGTAGCCGCAGTTTAGCAGCACATTCTGTGTACTGTGCACAGTTTCAGAATAGGAAAAAATACTGTTAAGTCTTCAAACTGTAAAATATCAAAGTCACATATTCCATTCAGTGTGCGTCGCCGCAGTTTAGCAGCACATTCTGTGTACTGTGCACAGTTGCAGAATAGGAAAAAATACTGTTAAGTGTTCAAACTGTAAAATATCAAAGTCACATATTCCATTCACTGTGCGTAGCCGCAGATAAGCAGCAAATTCTGTTTACTGTGCACAGTTGCAGAATAGGAAGAAATACTGTTAAGTCTTCAAACTGTAAAATATCAAAGTCACATATTCCATTCACTGTGCATAGCCGCAGTTTAGCAGCACATTCTGTGTACTGTGCACAGTTTCAGAATAGGAAAAAATACTGTTAAGTCTTCAAACTGTAAAATATCAAAGTCACATATTCCATTCAGTGTGCGTCGCCGCAGTTTAGCAGCACATTCTGTGTACTGTGCACAGTTGCAGAATAGGAAAAAATACTGTTAAGTCTTCAAACTGTAAAATATCAAAGTCACATATTCCATTCACTGTGCGTCGCCGCAGTTTAGCAGCACATTCTGTGTACTGTGCACAGTTTCAGAATAGGAAAAAATACTGTTAAGTCTTCAAACTGTAAAATATCAAAGTCACATATTCCATTCACTGTGCGTAGCCGCAGTTTAGCAGCACATTCTGTGTACTGTGCACAGTTTCAGAATAGGAAAAAATACTGTTAAGTCTTCAAACTGTAAAATATCAAAGTCACATATTCCATTCACTGTGCGTAGCCGCAGATAAGCAGCAAATTCTGTTTACTGTGCAAAGTTGCAGAATAGGAAGAAATACAGTTAAGTCTTCAAACTGTAAAATATCAAAGTCACATATTCCATTCAGTGTGCGTAGCCGCAGTTAAGAAGCACATTCTGTTTACTGTGCAAAGTTGCAGATTTGCAGCACATATTCCGTGTAATATGAAGAAGGCGGGTAAAAAGGGACGGGGAAGTGGACGTGATCCTGATAGTTCAGGGCGCGGGTCAGGACGCGTAGAAACTGCGCCTGGTGCCAGAGCACAAGACAGAAAGACATCCACCATACCTAGCTTCATGTCTCATTTTACAGGGCGTCGCAGGACATCACTCTCGAGGTCCGACCACTGCGAACAGGTGGTCGGTTGGATGTCAGCTGATACTGCTTCCAGTCAGTTAAGCACCACCCTGTCTTCCACCAAGTCCACTCTCAGTAGCCAAGAGTCTGGTCAACATAATCCTCACTCTGATCATCCTTCCTCCCACCATAGAGGGTCTGGTCAAAGAAGTGATCCCACACTGGGATATAGTGAGGAGCTCGTCTCATCACCAATCCTTCATTTGACCCTCTCTCCAAGCACGCTTGCAGAGGAACATGACATCTTGTGCCCTGATTCACAACCTCTAGAGAGTACCCAATCACAAGAAGATGACAGATGTGAACGGCATTTAAGGTCAAAGGAAGTAGTGGATGATGATGATGATGATGATGATGAAACACAGTTGCCATTAAATCAACCACTATTACTGTCTCAAGACCTTGATGAGGAGGATGATATACAGTTGTCAATGACTGAGTATGTGGTGGGATCAAGACATGAGGAGGATGATCAGAGTGAGGAAGTGGAGGAGGACTTGGTGGACGATGAGGTGACTGACCCCACCTGGGAAGGTGGAGAGCCGAGCGATGACAGCAGTCCTGAGGGTGAGCCATCTGCAGCACCGCAACAGGCTGGAAGAGGCAGTGGTGTGGCTACAGAAAGAAGGCGGACCGCACCAAACCGGCCCGCAAATGTTCCACGGAGTACCCCCTTGCGTAAATCTACCTTGCCAAGGGGTAGGTGTTCCGCGGTATGGCGTTTTTTTAAGGAAAGTGTGGACGACAAAAGAATTGTAGTTTGCAACCTGTGCCACACCAGAATGAGCCGAGGCATGAACACTAGAAACCTCACCACCACCAGCATGATCCGACACATGGCATCCAAGCACCGTAATAAGTGGGAGGAACGCCTGGATCGCCCATCTGTGTCTGCAGGCCACACCACTGCCTCCTCTTCCCCTGTTTTCGGTGCCGGCCAATCGCCTGTCGAAGGCGCAGGCCCGCATACCTCCCGCCCTGCACCTGTACCATCTGAAGCACCATCAGCGACCACATCCACTTCCCTGTCCCAGCGCAGCGTCCAAATGTCGTTACCCCAGGCATTTGAGCGCAAGCGAAAATACCCAGCCACCCACCCACAGGCCATAGCACTAACCTCACACCTTTCCAAATTACTGGCCATCGAAATGCTGCCATTTAGGCTTGTGGAGACTGAGTCCTTCCGCAGCCTGATGGCAGCAGCTGTCCCTCGGTACGCGGTCCCCAGCCGCCACTACTTTTCCTGGTGTGCCATCCCCGCATTACACCACCATGTGTCCCGTAACATCACCCGTGCCCTGACCAACGCAGTTACTGGGAAGGTCCACTTAACGACTGACACATGGACAAGTGCTTGTGGCCAGGGATGCTACATTTCCCTGACGGCACACTGGGTGAATGTCGTGGAGGCTAGGAGCGACTCGGACCCTGGGATGGCACGGGTGCTACCCACGCCGAGGATTGCGGGCCCTACCTCCATCAGGGTTTCCGCCAGCACCTACGTTATTGGCTCCTCCTCCTCCGTTTCCACCTCCGAATTCTCTGCACGCAGCGCCACTCACACATCAGCCGGTAGCTGGAAGCAGTGTAGCACTGCAGTGGGGAAGCGTCAACAGGCCGTGCTGAAGCTGATCTGCCTTGGGGACAAACAGCACACGGCCTCAGAGCTGTTGCAGGGGATTAGTCACCAGACCAAGCAGTGGCTCTCGCCACTCAACCTGCAACCAGGCATGGTTGTGTGTGATAATGGGCGTAACTTGGTGGCGGCTTTGGAGCTCGGCAAGCTCACACACGTACCATGCCTAGCGCATGTATTTAATTTAGTGGTTCAGCGATTTCTAAAAACCTACCCCAATGTGCATGATCTCTTGACCAAGGTGCGCCGCGTGTGTGCACATTTCCGTAAGTCATCAACAGCTTCAGCCGGCCTGTTGAAGCTGCAGCAGCACTTACAATTGCCAGCTCACCGGCTGCTGTGTGACGTGAGCACGCGCTGGAACTCCACCTTCCACATGTTGGCCCGGCTTTGTGAGCAGCAGAGGGCAGTAGTGGAGTACCAGCTGTTACACGGTCGTCGTCTCTCCGTTCAACTTCCTGTAATCAGAAGTGAGGAGTGGGAATGGATGTCAGACCTCTGTGAGGTTTTACGCAATTTTGAGGAATTGACACAGATGGTGAGCGGCGATAACGCTATTATCAGTGTAACCATCCCACTTCTGTGTCTACTGAAACGCTCGCTGCTCACAATTAAAACCGACGCTTTGCATGTGGAAGAGGTGGAAATGCGGGAGGAAGAGCTTACACAAGGTGATAGCCAGAGCACCCTCACTTCGTCTTCTCAGCGACAATTGGAGGAGGCGGAGGAGGAGGAGGATGAGGAGATTGAGAGTCATCCTCCTGGTGAGGACAGCGAAATCTTGCCTGTTGGTACTCTGGCACACATAGCTGACTTTATGTTAGGCTGCCTTTCCCGTGACCCACCCGTTATACGCATTTTAAACAACACGGATTACTGGGTGTTCACCCTTCTGGACCCCCGCTACAAAGAGAATTTCTCATCTCTCATTCCTCCGGTGGAGAGGACAAGCAAAATGGTGCAATACCAGAAGGTTCTTGTTGAAAAATTGCTCCAAAATTTTCCATCTGACAACGCTGGCGGCAGAGTACGTGCTACCTTGGCCAACCGAGAAGGGGAGAAAAGGGGAGCACACAGCAGTTCCGACAAAGGCAGGGCAACACTCTCCAAGGCGTGGGACACCTTCATGACACCCCGCCAGCACCCTCACCCTGATGCGCAGCCTAGTGTCACAAGGAGGGAAAAGTTTTGGAAGATGGTGAAGGAGTACGTAGCAGACCGTGTCAGCGTCCTCAATGATCCCTCTGTGCCTTACAACTACTGGGTGTCCAAGCTGGACACGTGGTATGAACTGGCACTCTACGCCTTGGAGGTTCTGGCCTGCCCTGCCACCAGCGTTCTGTCTGAGCGGGTATTTAGTGCTGCTGGTGGCATCATAACAGATAAGCGTATCCGCCTTTCCACCGACAATGCTGATAGGTTGACACTTATAAAAATGAACAAGGCCTGGATTTCCCCTGACTTCTCCACTCCACTGGAGGAAAGCCCCGGGGGAACATAAACTCACTTTATATATGTTATTTACAATGATGGGAATACTCTGTATTCCCATTCACCCCTTCCACCCAAAAAATGGGTATATGGTTGACTCTCTTCCATATACCCTGGGATATAATTTTTATATAGGGCCAGCTCACCAGCGGGCCCAGTGATATAATTTTTATATAGGGCCAGCTCACCAGCGGGCCCTGTGATATAATTTTTATATAGGGCCAGCTCACCAGCGGGCGCAGTTTGACAATTTTTGTATAGGTCAGCTCACCAGTGGGCCTTCTCATATAATGTTTTATTGGGTCAGCTCTCTAACGGGCCCTCTCATATAATGTTTTATAGCGTCAGCTCACTAGCGGGCCTTCGCATATAATGTTTAGGATGGTCAGCTCCGCAGCAGACCCTCACCCATAATGTTTTGGATGGTCGGCTCAGCGCACGTTTCCCTCTTAATCATGGCCCCAGTTCAGAAAAATCGAGGAAATTTTTGGGAGAATTTGCCTTTGCGCACGTTTCCCTCTTAATCATGGCCTCAGTTCAGAAAAATCAAGGAAATTTTTGGGAGAATTTGCCTCTGCGCACGTTTCCCTCTTAATCATGGCCTCAGTTCAGAAAAATCAAGGAAATTTTTGGGAGAATTTGTAGATGATATACAAGTAAATATACAGCAAATACTGTTTGGTAACAATTTTTCGCCTAAAGTCGTTTTTATCTTCCTTTTTGTGTGTTTTACGGTCAGTCTGTAAAAATGGCGTACTACGGGCGAAAGATCGTTCCCAGCAGCGATGTTGGAGTCCAAGATGCATCCAGACATCCTCCCTATGCTGTCCCTGAACCATTTCTGTGGTGTTTCCATCATTTTCTGCCCTTTTCCTATGGACCAGGCACCCTCCCCTCATCAGAGCAGGGGGTGCCTGGTGTAATGCTCGAGTCCTCCCATTGACTTCAATGGGGCTCGGGTGCTCGGCCGAGCACTCGAGCCTCCGGGGGTGCTCGGTCAGAGCACCCGAACACCCGAGCATTGGGGTGCTCGCTCATCACTAGTTATTATCTTTGTTAGATGTGTCTGGGGGTGAGTGAGAAGGGAGCAAAGGATGTTGACCCCAACTATCCCAACATTCTGTTTAAGTATTTTGTTGAGGACCAATGCGAGACATCACACTCCATCATTTCTATTGTGTACTTTACAGTAAAAACACACACAAAGTAGTAGAGTAATGTTTAGCAAATGTACAAAGGGTAGGGGCGGGTAGACAGGAGTAGGAGCAGTACAGAGATGTGTGAGTAAAGTTGTGGTGCATGACAGCAGCCACGGTTGTTGCAGTGTGTGCAATAAATGTTGCAGATCCCTCCCCTCCTGAGGAGGATGAAGTTTGCCAAGATCCCACCAATAGTTCCACCACCAGCTCCAGTACTATTGAAACACCATATAAAAAACACTGAAGATGACAATGGATTGCATTCTAGTGTTGATAGCATAATATTCTCAAAGTAGTCGTGAAGGTGAACTTTGTGAAGTAAAAGTAGAAAGAAATTGTTTGAGACTTCTAAAAGCTTAGAGAAATATAAAGTTAGTGCACAAGAATCAGTGGGTGATGCGGAGGATGATCTAGTGGCAAAATGTGGGTGTAGTGGCTGGTGCATGGCTGATCGGTTTTAGAATGTGCGATGAATTGAGTGAAGTGTTCATTGTGAAGAGTGAGTTGATCCTTACACATAAAATCTTTGGATTTAGTATGACAGGTGAACTCGGAGAGAAAGACAAAAAAGGCTAGGCATACTGTGGAGTAAAATGACTACATTTGTTTATTTTTGGAAAGGGGTGTTGTGTAGGAAATCGTACATGAGCTTAAATATGTGACCAGTGATGGTGAGTGTTTGAGATACCTCTGTGGAGTAGCTTTATACTGTATATTGAAAGAATGGATGGTTTGTGAGGGTGCTGTAGTGCATAATGATGTTGTATTCCTGCTAGAAATACTTTGTTGGAAGGAACTGCTAGTTTAAGACTGGTATGGCAGAATGTTATAAATGATAGCAGACTGGCTTGAGAGAATGGTTTAGGTGGTTTGGTATATGAGCGAAAAAGTTAGAATGTACGCCATTCTCAGTCATAGGACTTCCTAATGTTGGAGGCCAGAGCTTGTTGAATAATGGTTGAATGTCTGAAACTGAAAGAATGAGAGAGCATCAGCTACTTTGTTTTCTGATCCTGGGATAAATGAGCTAATGATAGAAAATTTGTGAAAAATAGATAGCTAAATAAGTTTGTGTAAAAACAACATGATCTGGGGTGAGGGGATCTGCCTTTGGTAATGAGCATGGAGGTGGCTTGGTTGTCTGAGTGGAATATGAAATCTTTACCTAATGAATGGTGTCCCCAGAGGGCAGCTGCTGCTATGAAGGGGTACATATCGAAAAGGGGTGATGTGGATAAGAATTTGTGCAGGTTCAAAGCTTCATGAGACCATGGTTCAGCGAACCATTGTGAGCCACATATTGCTGGGAAGTCTGCATCTGCTGCTGCATCTGAATAAACTGCTGGGCTATTGGAGGATGGTGATGGGTGGAATATGGTTCGGCCATTCAAGTGTCTCAGGAAGTTTGACCACATCCATAGGTCGGCTATGGCTGAGAAGTCTAGGATAATGCTGGAGGAAGACTGAGGGGCGAAAGGGAGCAGTGAGAGAAGGTGAGTGATGAAGGAAAGCCCTTGAGGGATGACTCTCATGGCAAAGCTGAGATAGCCTATTAGAGATTTTAATTTTGTCTTGGTTAGAGAGGGTTTAGTTCAACAAGAGTGCACTAATGCACTAATTCTAATTTCTAATGTGGAATACAGGTTTCTAATATTGTAGTATCTATGATAATTCCTAAGAATTCAATGATATTTGATGGGCTGCATGGATACAGGGATATTAAGGGAGCTAAATAAGTCTAGAAGTTTCTGGAGACTTGAACGGGAGGAGGATGAATGATCTACGAGAAGGAAGTTGTCTAAATAGTGTAAAACAGCTGGACATCTGCAATGATATAGGAGTAGCCGGCAGAGTAAGGGCTCGATCGAAATGTAGGAGAAGGATGTTTTTTTCTGCCAAAGGCATGTTTTCAAGCACAGTAAACTATACAAATGCCTGCCTCCCTGTGATAAAGTTGAGGTGTTTTCTCCCATATAAAATTATGAAAACACTGTAATTATCAATTCAAATGTCTGCATTAGCCACAAAAACCCGATAAGGGACTCAAATTATCGCAGGAAAGTTAAGACCCAGTTTTATTCTAACTGGAGTCCTTTATCGACTCTTCAAAGAGCTGATGCAGAAACTTGAGTTAAAAAAAGTCCACAGTGGATGTATTGATATGGGGCCCTAAGCCTCATATCAATACATCCAAAGTATGAAAAATGTCAAACGTTAGTAGAATTAGCCCTATGAGTACAATTGGGGTATAATTACCCCACTGGCATTCATAAGGTTAACCCGACAAAGTAAAAAAAAAAACATCCCATTAAAAATAACACTTATCATTATTCCTGATGTCCAGTGGAGTCCTTAGCTTCCTGGTCAGCTACTGTCCTTCTGTCCTTCTCTTCAGTCTTCTCTTCTATATAATGCCTTCTCTTCAGTCTTCTTTCTTCTTTGCTGTAAATATAAAAAGCAAGTATTAATAAAAGGAATAAACTATACATCGTTTAACCCCTTGAGCGGCAGAGGGGTACACACCGCATTGCAAAGCAATGTGTTGTGGACCTCTCTGTGCTCAAAGGGTTAAACAATGTATTCAGTACCCAGGAATAAATAAATATGCCCCCATGAAGTGTCTGAACATAAGCCATTATAATAATAAATCATGCACCAATAAGATATTGAAGACAAAAATATATATAATAATATGCTTAGCTTAGTAGTAGTAACTGTCTTCAATGCTGTATGTGGCCACAGAGGTGGTGGCAGCAGAGACAGTGACATGTGCCATGGGTTCCCCTCCTATCCTTCTCATGCCAATGCCTGATCCACAATGAGGGAATTTGAACAGAGACTGCCTTTATATATAGGCAGTCTCTGATCCAGTTCCCTCAAGCCATTGGCTGACGTGCTTATGCACATCCCAGCCAATCAGATTTGAGAGACTGTGCTTTAAACTTATTGGCTGCGATGTGTGTAAGCACATCTCAGCAAATGGCTTGTTCAAATTCCCTAATTGCGGATTGGGCATCGGCCCGAGAGGGAGATAGGGGAACCAGTGGCACACGTCACTGTCTCCACTGCCATCGCCTCTGTGGCCGTACACAGCAGTGGGGACAGTTTCTACTACTAAGCTAAGCATATTATTATATATATTTTTGTCTTCAATATCTTATTGGTGCACAATTTATTATTATAATGGCTTAAGTTCAGACACTTCATGGGGGCATATTGATTTATTCCTGGGCATTGCATAAATTGTTTAACCCTTTGAGCACAGAGAGGTCCACAACGCATTGCTTTGCAATGCATTGCATACCCCTCTGCCAATCAAGGGGTTAAACGATGTATAGTTTATTCCTTTTATTAATACTTGTTTTTATATTTACAGCAAAGAAGAGAGAAGACTGAAGATAAGGCATTATATAGAAGAGAAGACTGAAGAGAAGGACAGAAGGAGACAGACAGTGGATGACAGGTAAGTGTAAAACTGATTAGTTAACGACCGGTGCTTGGCAGTATGTCAGGCACCGATTATTAGTTTTTTTTTCCCTTTGAAGTTCCCAATACTGCCACTATTATTTGAATACCGACCAAGACATTTTTTGGAGCCAAAAGTAAGTTTAGTGGTAAAATAGAATTGTCCTAACAATTTAATGCCTTGTAGGTGCCAGAGGGGAGGGTGGAAAGGAAGGAGCTTAAAGGGGAACTACCACCCCGCAAAAAAAAGTTCACATTAATCAATTCTTCATCTGGCGACTAGCTGCTTAGTAGCGCTAGTCGCCAGAAATATTACCTGGTTTCAAAGATATTCCAGTTTTTCGGAGGCTCACAGAAGCAGGAAGCACGGACATCTCATCATAATGACGTCCGTGCGCCTGTGCTGTCGGTCCCTTTTGGAGCCAGCCGGCTCCTAAAGGGACTGACAGCGCAGGCGCACGGACGTCACTATGACAAGATGTCCGTGCTTCGTGCTACTGTGAGCCTACAAAAAACTGGAATATCTTTGAAACCAGGTAATATTTTTGGCTGCTGCTGCATGGTTCCTGTCCTCGTTCCAGATCCGGTTGTCTATTGTTCCTGATCCTGCTTCTGCTCCGGTTCTGGCATTGTTCCTGCTTCTGTTCCTGACCCGATTGGCCCGTCCTACCATTCCTGCAGTTGTCCTGGAGGGCAACCTGTTCCTGTGCTGTATCCTGATTCACTGTGTCTGGCTGCCTGTCGCCTGGGCGACATTTTCATCATGGGGTTTACTCCATTTACCGGTTGCTGATCCCGTTGCATAGAACTGGTTGGGCGTTCCATTTGCTCCAGTACGCGGTACTGGTTTGCTCCATATATACCGGTTGCTGATCCCATGCTTAGAACCGGTTGGGCGTTCCATATGATTCAGTACGCGGTACTGGTTTACTCCATATACCGGTTGCTGATCTCGCTAGATAGAACCGGTTGGGCATTCCATTTGATTCAGTACGCTGTACTGGTTTACTCCATATACCGGTTGCTGATTCCGTTGCATAGAACCGGTTGGGCGTTCCATTTGCTCCAGTACGCGGTACTGGTTTACTCGATACACCGGTTGCTGATCCCATTGCATAGAACTGGTTGGGCGTTCCATTTGCTCCAGTATGTGGTACTGGTTTACTCCAATTACCGGTTGCTGATCCCGTTGCATAGAACCGGTTGGACATTCCGGTTGCTCCAGTATTCAGTACTTGTTTATTCCGTCTTGCCGGTTGCTAACCCGTTGCATAGTACCGATTGGGCTTTCTGTTGCTCCAGTACGTGGTACTGGTTTTCTCCATCTTGCCGGTTGCTAACCCATTGCATAGTACCAATTGGGCGTTCCGTTGCTCCAGTATATGGTACTAGTTTACTCCATCTTGCCGGTTGCTAACCCGTTGCATAGTACCGATTGGGCGTTATGTTGCTCCAGTACTTGGTACTGCTTTACTCCATTCACCGGTTGTAGACTCTGTTGCATAGAACCGGTTGGGCTATTTCACTGTCATTACTTGTATTGGTTTGCTCCACTTTCCTCTGTGGGCTGCTGCCTTACTGTCTCAGACGTAGTGGAGCTGTCCTCATATTCCTGCAGGCTGCCTTGCCCGGTATATTGGCAAGGCCGGTAGAGACTATTTACATTCTGTTGTACCATCTTACCATCTTACTTGCTGCCTTGCCCGGTATATTGGCAGGCCCGGTAGAGCCTATTTATATTCTGTTGTACCATCTTCCTGGCTGCCTTGCCCGGTATATTGGCAGGGCCGGTAAAGCCTATTTACATTCTGTTGTACCATCTTACTGGCTGCCTTGCCCGGTATAATGGCAAGGCCGGTAGAGCCTATACTGCCATATCTTGCTACAACTGTTTGCACCCAGATTGTGTAATTGACATATGTGTACGTACTGACCCGTGGGGGTTCCCATTAAACTTTTCAATAAAGTTTGATTTTTATTTTACTCTGTGTCTGAGAGTCATAACAAACCGTGACAGCCTAATACCCAGCAGCTGTTGTTCCTTTCTAAGGCTTTATATCAACTTTTTGATATTAAGAAGGAGCAACTTCTTCTCAGAGGGGATTTTAACATACCGGTAAACCCCCTAGTTGATTGCTCAACTCACACATCGACAATCCTATCTCCTACTATTAAGAAATGGAACAACCTCCTGAATGACTATCACCTCTTAGACACATGGAGGCTTTTGGAACCATCCTCTAGGGATTATACATTCTTCTCTAATATTCAGCTGAGTACTCCAGACTAGATTATATCTTTATGGAACAACACTGGATCCATACCGAGAGCAGCAACCATAGAGCCCATCACATGGTCGGACCATGCACCGATTTGTGTGGACATTCGGATGGACACTGGGAAGTCACGCCCGTGTCTTGGAGACTAAATGTTCTCCTCTTAGAAGACAACTATTCAGCAACCAAGGTGAGATCATTCATCACAGATTACTTTCAAAACAACATGGGTAATGATACGGCGGTACCACTAGTGTGGGAAGCTCACAAGTGTGTAGTCAGGGGAGAGCTGATTAGTCTGGGATCATGGAAAAAGAAGCAGTCGGAGAAAAAACTGATTCCACTGATTACTAAGTTCAAAATCTTGGAGGCAGCACATAAGCAATCACAGACCAAGGTTGCTTTGAGAGGCCTCAGGGAGCTACGTGCTAAAATTGCACAACATTAAACACTAAAAACTGTCAAATCTTTCCACTGGCACAAGTTTCAAAAATATCTCTCTGGAGACAAATGTGGTAGCTGGTTGGCTTGATTGGTGGCAATAAAACGCCACCAACAATTTATCCCTTTTTTTTAAAGGCCAACATGGCGCATATCATTATTAATTCCCAGGGATGGACAGCTTATTTAGAGAATATTATGATTTCGTAAGCGAATATGACTGTTTCTTGACAAATCGGGGAGCTCTAAATTTCCTCAACACATTGTGGAACTTATGGAACAGCCATTCACTTTGGAGGAAATCAAAAGGGCTATAAAACTCTCTCCTAAAGGAAAGAGTCCGGGACCAGATGACCTAACCTCTTAATACTATAAAAATATGAAGATGAATTGGCTCCATGCCTTCTTTTGTGCTTTAATGCTGTTTTGGAAGGGAGGGCATTCTACCAGCAGACATTGGAGTCCCATATATCTTTAATCCCCAAATCCGACAAAGATCACTCCCAATGTGCAAATTTTCACCCAATTTCACTACTGAATATTGATCTGAAATTATACTCTACGTTATTAGCCCTAAGATTAAAGTCGTGCCTCAGCGAGATTGTCCATTTGAACCAATTGGTATTTGTCCCGGGAAGGGAAACAAGGCATAATGTAACTAAGATTCTAGTCCTGATTCATGGAGCTTCACAACAATCACGGCCTGCTCTCCTTCTTGTGGTAGAATCCGAGAAGGAGTTTGATAGAGTGGCATGGGCCTTCCTAGAAGAACTGTTGCCCTATATGGGACTGGGAGATTATGAGTCTGTACAATTCCCCACGAGCTTGTCAGAGAGTGAATTTTTTTTGTCAGAGCCTTTTACCATCTCAAATGGTACACGTCAGGGATGCCCCCTATCACCGATTTTATTCATACTAACTCAGAACCACGTTTAAATATGATTAGCCTGCCCAGATATTCAAGGTTTTTCTATAGCAGGCTGTTCTATTAAGACATTGTGATTCGCAGACAACATTTCATTTTTTTATCTTGTCTCCTGACAGCTCTTTGCCTCTTCTGAAGCAAATATTACAACACTGTGGAGGACTCTTCAATTTTAAAGTAAATTTTCAAAAATCTGAGATACTGAATTTCACAGTCCTTCCTTTCTTACAGAGAACTTTAAAACACCAATTTCACTTTACATGGTCCACCTCATGTATCAAGTACCTGGGCATCTATTTATTTCTCTCCCTAGCAACAACATTCCAGTACAATGCAGAGAAGCTCTGTATGAAGCTGGAATCAGACTTGAAACAATAGAATTATTATTATGGGGAGGGTTAATTTATTGAAGATGATCATGCTCTCAAAGATCCTGTTCTTCTTTAGATCTATCCCTCTTCGGTACCAACCACAGTTTTAAACTGAATTCAAAGAATTCTAAACACTTTTGTTTGGTTGTATAAAAATCCTAGACTGTCAGCAACACATCTCTTTCTTCCACCCTCAGCTGGTGGTTTGGGCTTACCTAATATATGCTGTCATTACATAACCTCTGCAGTAGCTGCCTTACTTGAATGCAGGATGATCCCCTTAACAGAATGGTTGGTAATACTTCACTCTTACATTTTTCATCTCAACATGTGTAACTTAATCTTGTTCCCTAGAGCCTTTCTTTCCAGTGTTAGTGGCCTGCACCATATTTTAGCTCATTTGCTTTGGGCTTGGAATGAATTCAGGGACAAGAGAGATTGTACACTTTACCCATCTCCGAGGCTTTCTGCTGTGACTGCTTGTCATTCCTTCCAGGCTTTGGGGTGGGGGATTTTAGGAATGGAAGAAAGCACAAATTCATACTCTGGACCAAATTGTCCCGTAATTATGCGCTCCCTGAATCTCAGGAGTGGCAATACACTCAAGTACACAGTTGTTCATTAGGTGGTATTACACCCCAGCTAGGCTGGAGAAGATCTATAGCGCCTCCTCTTCCCTAATCTGGAGGTGTTATCATGGTGCCCGTGTATATTTGCGACATTTTGACACTAGTAGCCTGATGCTTTCCTATTGGTTAAGTGTTATGGCTCCACCCAGTGGTAGCCTTTAAGTACTGTGCTCTGTCACTATTACAGGGCTCTTTCGTGGTGTTCCATTGCTTAGTGCCTTGCTGCCGTTAATCATGTGATTTCCTGTGTATGACCCGGTCTGCCTGACTACTCTCTATCGGTTCCTGTTCCTGCTCCGTGTACCGACCAGGCCTGGCTGACGTTCCTGCTCTGTGTTTCGACTTGGATTGGCTGACGTTCCTGCTCCGTGTACCGACCCGGTCTGGCTGAAGTTCCTGCTCCGTGTATCGACTTGGATTTGCTGATGTTCCTGCTCTATGTTGACCGTTGTGGAGTCCGTTTCTCTCCTGTGACTCCTGTACTATCGGATCCGGTAGAGAGTCGTTACAGTGCTCTGTCTCTGGTGTACAAGCCCAGTCGGTTGCTTCATATACTGCATTATCTTTCTGTACTGCGACCCACTAGTGCCTTGCTGCCTCCTCACTCCATATCCAGAGTTGCTCAGCTTGTTGCTCCGTATACGCTTGGCTTGTTCCGTTGTCATTGGGGTTGGTCTCACGGGCGCCTCAGTTAGTCTCCGCTCTTGTTCTGTCGTTCCACAAGCCAAACACCCGTTCAGGGCCTTCCGTTTATACACCTGGATAGGAGCTTTATTGTGGCACTATTACGCTGGCTTGTCATTCCACCATTATTGAGGTTGGTCTCTGGGCACCTCTATCGGCTCTGTCACCTGGCAGTTGCCAACAAGCCGTGCGTATCACGATAATACCCGGTACCGTTACCATGGGTCGCAGTTTGTGTATATTCAGGGCGTACCTTGATTCCTCCGGTTGCAGTATCACTATAGTCTGTGTCTCCTCCAGGGCCTTGATCAATCCTCCTGGGCTAGTCTCCATTTTTGTACTTATTCGCATTTGAGTGCTTCTTGGGCCGCACTATCAGGGCCTCCCTGTCTCCTGGTCTAAAAGCATTAACCATTTGTGTCTCACAGTATCACACGAACTGTTCCCGACCTGTGTCAGTATATTTATTACATGTTATATATGTATACTGGACCCGTGTGGGCAAATGTAATGTACTAACCTGTCCTGTGTCAGTTCTGTTGTTCCATAACTGGACCCGCGAGGGTTACTTCAGTTTGCTTATTCAATAAAACTGTGTTTTACCAAATTGCCTTCCTCTGAGTGTACTGAAAACCATTACAGGTGTGGCGCCAGTATGGCACCCTACTCCATATATGGTGAGACTGCTCTGTTCTTCAACCATTCTGCGCACAAGTAGCAGGTGTGGTAACAGATATTCTGTCTTGCACTATTCCTTTGGATCCTAAGTTGTTCCTATTTCACATACTTCCAAATGAACAAACACTCTCCCCACTGAAGAACTCACTCTTTCGTTTTCTGACCACAGCAGTGAAAGCAGTCTATTCTTCCTCACTGGAAATTGTCCACTTCCCCTACAATTCAACATTGGGCAGATAGGGTACCAATACTTCTGTATCAATCACTATGTTTGAGAGTATATGGTCTCCCAGGCTTGCACACTCTCGGGGTCATGGAAATTCCTTCATCTAGTCCCTCAGGGGCGTCAGGCTCGCATCTTTGACAGACGTGATGTCTTGGGCCTTTCCTGGGGATGTTGCTGTTTGGGAGTAGCCTACCCCCAATTATCTCTTCTCAGCTTTTAACATATTTTTGTTACTTTTATTTCATCCTCTCCTCTTTCCCCCCTTCCCCCATCCCCTGTTTTTCTCACCTTCCCCCTCCTTTTTCCGTCCATCCCTACCTTTAATGTTTACCTAATGTGTCCTGTGACTACATCATGTGTGCTATTCATCATTGCATAACATGCCATGGTAATGCTGTCATTTGTATGTGATTATAACAATCTGCAACTTGACTGATATTGGATTTGTTATCTCTCTTGAGCTGTAGATAATCAAGCTTGAGAAATGTTTGTTCATTGTAAATCTAGTATATGTTGTATAATTTATCTAAGTCAGATATGCCTTATATATTTTCTTTTACTCTAAATAAACATTTTAAAATTTAAAAAAATGGTTTGAAATAGAGGCAATGTAAACCCAGAAGCTGCATAGAGAGTGAAGTCTACTGGAGGGGTGTCGAGTTCGTAGATACTTCAGCACCTGTTTGGACACTTGCTCTCTGGTAGGGGTGTATGTAATTTCTTTCTTTTTCTTACCTTATGTGATGACTGATAACACTTGTGGTATATAGTGCGATTAAAGAGGAATTTTAGATGGAGAGGAATGATGGATTCTTGGATTGGTCAGACATGAAATAGGATAATATACTGGCTAGCATTGAATAGGGGTTAATGGTAAGTACCTTAGAGGTTGAAGTAAAAGAACCAAAGGGCTGAATACTCTTTGAAGAAGGATTGAGTAACTGAAAAACAAAGGGTTGCAGGAAGAAGTATATAGACTATAGTATCACTGGAATAATCTAAAGATGCTGAGTGAAGTTTGCCTGATGAGGTGGGAACAGGAGTGGGTCAAGAGATGTTTGGATGCTTAAAAAGCTGAGCTAGCGTTTGAGCTACTGGCTCTGAAACAAATGGACCTGTGGTCTCTGAAATATAGGAATATTTATTGTACTTATTGATTGAATCTCAACTGGATTTTTGAGGATAGAGAAGGGGAAGGGTTGGAGGCTAGGAAAATGCTGGCTTGAAGAGGTCTATTGACGACCTGATCATGGTAGTGTGGATAATTGGCCCGCTATGGCAGTTTGTGGTTGGCTGAAACTGGAGCCATTTGATAGAAGCAAATTTTTTACTTTGGCATTGACGCAGGGAAGCAGTAGTGAGGCACCGGAAGGATACTGCGCGTAAGTGAAGGATGCTACTGTGAGGATGCAGCCAAGGTTAAAGTCTTACCGGTACTTTTGATGAAGTTCAGGGTAAATCGGAGAAGAGAAGTTCTATGTGGAATGCTGCTTGGCATAGATCTTACCTTTGATTGGTGTGAACTTTGTGGGTGCTTACTGTACTGAGCTGGATCCTGAAGTGACGTAGGAGCTCTTAGAGGAAGCTCAGTTTGGAAACTCTCTCTAATTACGTAGCGTCCAGTGGGAGAGGCTGCGACCTGGTACTTGACGGCTTGCAGCCCTTCCCACAAATATAAGCCCAGCCTTTAACTTGTTTGGTGTTTGGTGTACTTTTTCTTTTTTTGTAAACCTCTGAGTGACACAGGGAAGAACAATTCACATATCTATGGTATAAGGGAGTGATGCTGTCCATGGTGCTTAAAATATCCTCTCCACTCCCCTACTGGCCAAGTGGGGATGCAGAGAGAATGCTCTTCAACTTCAGAATTGTCATTGTGTTGGTGATGTGTGAAGAGAGGACATTCCTTCCACATCGACAATCCTGTATGCTAATTGGGACCTTCTCTACCCTCCCGTTGAATCCGTAAGTTTTAGTAAATGTGTGTGTACATTGAAACACGAACTGTTTCAAACACATCAATAAAATCATATATCCACAGCATTGACCTTTGGTGAATCTAGGTCATAGTAACATAGTAACATAGTAGATAAGGCTGAAAAAAGACATGCATCCATCAAGTCCAGCCCATGCCAGTAACACCACTGTTGATCCAGAGGAAGGCAAAAAAAAGCCCTCTGGAGCAATTTCCAATGTAGTCCCAAGTGTGTGTTTGTGTGTGTGGGGGAATTATTCCTTCCTGACTCCAACTGGTAGTCAAATAGTTCCCTGGATCAATATCCTATTTGCTTTGAAGCCATCTGTCATAATTGTCAATATTGTTCTGTGCTAGATAGGCATCCATTGCTTTTTTGAATGCAGTTGCATTATCTGCAAGCACAACATCCCGAGGCAAAGAATTCCATAGCCTAACAACCCTTACTGCAAAGAATCCCTGCCTATGTTTTAGTCGAAAGCGCCTTTCCTCAAGTCTTAATGGATGACCTCTTGTTCTTAGCTCAGCTCTTTGCATAAATAATTCATTGGATAGTTCTTTTTATTGACCTTGAATGTATTTGTAAATGGTAATCATATCACCCCTTAGATGTCTCTTCTCTAATGTAAACAAACCCAGTTTGGCTAGTCTCTCTTTGTAACTCAGATCCTCCAATCCCTTTATCAGTTTTGTTGCACGTCTCTGCACCTTTTCCAGTTCAGTAATGTCTTTTTTTAGAACAGGCTCCCAAAATTGTACTCCATAACCTAGATGAGGCCTAACCAAGGATTTATACAGAGGTAGGATAATATTAGCATCCCTTGCTTCTACATCTCTTTTTATGCAGGCTAGTACTCTATTTGCTCTTGCAGCAGCTGAGTGACTCTGCACACTGCTGTGAAGTCTATTGTCTATTAGTACTCCTAAATCTTTCTCTAATGAGGATTTCCCAAGTTGTTTCCCATTTAGAGTATATGTAGCAAGTTTGTTTCTACAGCCCAAATGCATAACATTAGATTTAGCTACATTAAATGACATCTGACACTTTTCTGCCTATTCACTTAGTTTATCTAAATGCTTCTGTAGGGAAAAAACATCCAGCTCTGTATGTATTTCCTTACATAGCTTAGTGTCATCAGCAAAGATTGAGATGCTACTTTCAATTCACACTTCTAGATCATTAATAAACAAATTAAAAAAGCATTGGGCCCAGGACTGAACCCTGCGGCACCCAACTTATAACCCTAGACCAATTTGAAAAAGTTCCATTTACAACAAAGTCCTTTTGTTAAGTTGAAATTAAATAGGATATCCATTGTATTTATCTATAAGAATTGTAAATACCTTGCCTGTTGATTATAAAAATGAAAATTGGAAAAATCAGCTAAAATATATAGCTTCTCTGTCTAACTTTTTGTTTAAAAAAACAGGTCGCGCCCTAGATCATAAGCGGACCATTTGTAGTACGTGGGGGAACTTTCACTACAAGACATTTGATGGGGAAATATACCAATTCAAAGGTACCTGCACATATAACTTCGCTTCAGACTGTAAAAACCCCTACCAGGAGTTCTTTGTGTACATCCAACATAAAATGATTACTGGACACCCTCTTATTGATAAGATCATCATCAACATTGGAGATAACAACATCAATCTGAATAGCAACACAGTGATGGTGAACAATAAAATGTGAGTCATGGCTTGAACAATTGTCCTTCCTCAGTCTAAACTATGATCTCTTTCTATATCATTGCTTTCTTTCTGCATTCTGCTCAAGCAGGTCTGTTCTTCTATTTCTCTAATTTTTCTCCATTGAATTTAGTAAAACAGCTATGATAAAATGTGTATGTTTGTGTGTGACAAAATGGAGCCATATAATAGTATATATAGGAGTTAGCATTCTTCATGGTGATGTATGGGAGAACAGTAAGTTTATAGAAAAATAACAATTCTACTGAAGAAGGAAAACTCTGATAAATAGTGAAAATATGTAACTAAATAAGGAAAAAGAAAGTATAGCATAGGAAAGAAGTAAAAATCAAACATAAACTATAGAAAATGTATATGGAAAAAAACTCATCTAAAGCTGGTTCACCAACATTGTAGAAGTGATAATATTATACCCTATAGTACACATAGAGGGTAATTCACTAAGGCGTAATAAAGAGGTGATAAAGGGGAAATGAGTTCTCTAGTGATATCACCATACCTGGGAACTTCCAGCTGAGGGCTACCCGGAGGGGAGTCCTCTGTTCAGCAGGGGGTGACAAAAATGACGCTAATCGCGTCAAAAAGGGGTGGGGCTTGACGCAATCGGGGGGGTGCTTAACCCTTTGAGTTTCAGAGTGGTACTGAATGCATTGCAAAGCAATGCATTCCGTACCACTCTGGCACTCAAGGGTTAAAAATGTCACACAGAAGGCTGGGGACGGAGGAACAGCGGGAGAAAGAGTGTAAGTGGGTAGAATTTCAATAGAAACTCCCCACATCCGGAGTAATCAGCCTCTGCCCCGGAGACCCAGTAAATCTCTGTCAGAACCGGAGTCTCCGGGGCAAATCCGGAGAGTTCCCAGGTATGGATATCACTTCTCAAGTTCCTATGTTATTCTATGGAGACAATTCACTAAAATTTCTAGAACTTTGGAGATCGTAGTGCATGGGCTTCATAGAACAACATAGGAATTGGAGAAGTGATATTACTGGAGAAGCCTTCTCCACTTTATCACCTCTTTATCACACCTTAGTGAGTAACTCCTATGTTACCCGACCAACCAGTAGGATGTAAATGTGGTATATGACTAGTTGCAACTGGCCGGGTCACTGTAGGGTTAAAAAGATTAGCAGGACTTATGATGATGAACACAGACTGGAGCAATCAGACAAAAGTAGCCAAGAACTCAAGTAGATGAGACGCTAGTACTTGTAGCAACTCAATGACTGGAAGACAAAAAGTGAAAACAGTTCAATGCACAATGAAACCATTGAAATAAGCACTGAATTCATATATGCATGGGAAGCTGGCAACAAAGAGAGAGTCAATGCTGCAGCATGTTATTCTGAGAGACAGTGAGAGAGGGAGCAGCAACATTTTTGAGCTACAGAAGATAGGCAAATACATTGGAGTTGGATTTTACTTTTAGGTAAGTAATTTGCTCTCTGTGTGTGCTAAGCAATTGCTTTTTGATAAAAACAGATACCCTAGATGTATATTTTGGCCTACTTGAGTCTTGTCAGGTGCAGCCATTTTCTCTAGGCACTTGTGAGTAAAGGGACCAAGATTTAAAAAAAAAAGTAATTTTGATTTTTTTTTCTCCTTACATTTTATTTTTTTTACATTTCTGTTACAATGATTATAGCCTTCATTGCCAGTGAGGCCACCTTTAGCAACTCTGGCAATGGAAGGGTTAATTGGTTGAGGCTGATTTTTTTTTTAAATATTATAGATAACCCCTTTGTTGCTTGATGAACAAGAGTGCTGCTATTTGATAATCTGGAAATGTCCAATCACTTCCCCTGGGGTTATTAAGAGTCGCTTTCTAATCACTTTTGAGCTTATTCCTGAACACCAAAGGATTCCAAATGTGCATTCTTTATCTGGCAATGAGATTCTGATCCCCAGTCAGAATGTTATTACAGAATTGCGTAGTCCCCCTACACTCTATTTCTTCTTGAGACCAGAGTAATAAAAAAACAACAGATGACATTGTTAGAGATTTGGAGTACCTATTCTGTCATTAAGCCCCCCCTCTTTTCTTGGAAACACTATACTTTTGTTGTTGAGGGTAGACTTAACCCTTTAGGTGCCAGTGGGGTACACAACACATTGCAAAGCAATGTGTTTACTAGTGATGAGCGAGCATGCTCGGCTGAAGCTCGGTTCGGCTCGAGCATCGCTCTGCTCGGCACATGGCGGTACTCGTACGAGTACCGCATGTGCTCGCCCGCCATGTTCGGGTCTCCTCCCCGCACGTTTCGCGGCTGCTGCGCAGCCAATAAACGTGCGGGTAGGCTCTGACATCAGTGTAATGCCAGCAGCCATGTTGGCTGCTGGCATTACACTGATTGGCTGGCCAGAACCCGTGATCGGGTGCTGTATAGCACCTGACCAGCGAGTTCGGCTCAATCTTAGCCAGGGAGAGATGAGGATAGGAAGGGAAAGTCAGTGTAGGGAGAAGAAAAGTGTTGGAACAACATATAAAGACCCAAAAGTCCTTTTTAGGACTGTTGTGTGTGGGGGCAGCAGTTATATTTTGTTTGGGGGGGCACAAATTTAAAAAAAAAAACGTCACATATTCCGTTCACTGTGCCTAGCCGCAGATTAGCAGCACATTCTGTTTAGTGTGCAAAGTTGCAGATTAGCAGCACATTCTGTTTAGTGTGCAAAGTTGCAGATTAGCAGCACATTCTTTTTAGTGTGCAAAGTTGCAGATTAGCAGCACATTCTGTTTAGTGTGCAAAGTTGCAGATTAGCAGCACATTCTGTTTAGTGTGGAAAGTGTAAAAAATAAACGTCACATATTCCGTTCACTGTGCCTAGCCGCAGATTAGCAGCACATTCTGTTTAGTGTGCAAAGTTGCAGATTAGCAGCACATTCTGTTTAGTATGCAAAATTGCAGATTAGCAGCACATTCTGTTTAGTGTGCAAAGTTGCAGATTAGCAGCACATTCTGTTTAGTGTGCAAAGTGTAAAAAATAAACGTCACATATTCCGTTCACTGTGCCTAGCCGCAGATTAGCAGCACATTCTGTTTAGTGTGCAAAGTTGCAGATTAGCAGCACATTCTGTTTAGTGTGGAAAGTGTAAAAAATAAACGTCACATATTCCTTTCACTGTGCCTAGCCGCAGATTAGCAGCACATTCTGTTTAGTGTGCAAAGTTGCAGATTAGCAGCACATTCTGTTTAGTGTGCAAAGTGTAAAAAATAAACGTCACATATTCCGTTCACTGTGCCTAGCCGCAGATTAGCAGCACATTCTGTTTAGTGTGCAAAGTTGCAGATTAGCAGCACATTCTGTTTAGTGTGGAAAGTGTAAAAAATAAACGTCACATATTCCTTTCACTGTGCCTAGCCGCAGATTAGCAGCACATTCTGTTTAGTGTGCAAAGTTGCAGATTAGCAGCACATTCTGTTTAGTGTGCAAAGTGTAAAAGATAAACGTCACATATTCCGTTCACTGTGCCTAGCCGCAGATTAGCAGCACATTCTGTTTAGTGTGCAAAGTTGCAGATTAGCAGCACATTCTGTTTAGTGTGCAAAGTGTAAAAAATAAACGTCACATATTCCTTTCACTGTGCCTAGCCGTAGATTAGCAGCACATTCTGTTTAGTGTGCAAAGTGTAAAAAATAAACGTCACATATTCCTTTCACTGTGCCTAGCCGCAGATTAGCAGCACATTCTGTTTAGTGTGCAAAGTTGCAGATTAGCAGCACATTCTGTTTCGTGTGCAAAGTGTAAAAAATAAACGTCACATATTCCGTTCACTGTGCCTAGCCGCAGATTAGCAGCACATTCTGTTTAGTGTGCAAAGTTGCAGATTAGCAGCACATTCTGTTTAGTGTGCAAAGTGTAAAAAATAAACGTCACATATTCCTTTCACTGTGCCTAGCCGCAGATTAGCAGCACATTCTGTTTAGTGTGCAAAGTGTAAAAAATAAACGTCACATATTTCTTTCACTGTGCCTAGCCGCAGATTAGCAGCACATTCTGTTTAGTGTGCAAAGTGTAAAAAATAAACGTCACATATTCCTTTCGCTGTGCCTAGCCGCAGATTAGCAGCACATTCTGTTTAGTGTGCAAAGTTGCAGATTAGCAGCACATTCTGTTTAGTGTGCAAAGTGTAAAAAATAAACGTCACATATTCCGTTCACTGTGCCTAGCCGCAGATTAGCAGCACATTCTGTTTAGTGTGCAAAGTTGCAGATTAGCAGCACATTCTGTTTAGTGTGCAAAGTGTAAAAAATAAACGTCACATATTCCTTTCACTGTGCCTAGCCGCAGATTAGCAGCACATTCTGTTTAGTGTGCAAAGTGTAAAAAATAAACGTCACATATTCCTTTCACTGTGCCTAGCCGCAGATTAGCAGCACATTCTGTTTAGTGTGCAAAGTGTAAAAAATAAACGTCACATATTCCGTTCACTGTGCCTAGCCGCAGATTAGCAGCACATTCTGTTTAGTGTGCAAAGTTGCAGATTAGCAGCACATTCTGTTTAGTGTGCAAAGTGTAAAAAATAAACGTCACATATTCCTTTCACTGTGCCTAGCCGCAGATTAGCAGCACATTCTGTTTAGTGTGCAAAGTGTAAAAAATAAACGTCACATATTCCGTTCACTGTGCCTAGCCGCAGATTAGCAGCACATTCTGTTTAGTGTGCAAAGTTGCAGATTAGCAGCACATTCTGTTTAGTGTGCAAAGTGTAAAAAATAAACGTCACATATTCCGTTCACTGTGCCTAGCCGCAGATTAGCAGCACATTCTGTTTAGTGTGCAAAGTTGCAGATTAGCAGCACATTCTGTTTAGTGTGCAAAGTTGCAGATTAGCAGCACATTCTGTTTAGTGTGCAAAGTTGCAGATTTGCAGCACATATTCCGTGTAATATGAAGAAGGTGGGTAAAAAGGGACGGGGAAGTGGACGTGATCCTGATAGTTCAGGGCGCGGGTCAGGATGCGTAGAAACTGTGCCTGGTGCCAGAGCACAAGAAAGAAAGACATCCACCATACCTAGCTTCAGTTTACAGGGCGTCGCAGGACATCACTCTCGAGGTCAGACCACTGCGAACAGGTGGTCGGTTGGATTTCAGGTGATACTGCTTCCAGTCGGTTAAGCACCACCCTGTCTTCCACCAAGTCCACTCTCAGTAGCCAAGAGTCTGGTCAACATAATCCTCACCCTGATCATCCTTCCTCCCACCATAGAGGGTCTGGCCAAAGAAGTGATCCCACACTGGGATATAGTGAGGAGCTCGTCTCATCACCAATCCTTCATTTGAACCTCTCTCCAAGCACGCTTGCAGAGGAACATGAAATCTTGTGCCCTGATTCACAACCTCTAGAGGGTACCCAATCACAAGAAGATGACAGAGGTGAACGGCATTTAAGGTCAAAGGAAGTGGATGATGATGATGAGACACAGTTGCCATCAAATCAACCACTATTACTGTCTCAAGACCTTGATGAGGAGGATGATACACAGTTGTCAATGACTGAGTATGTGGTGGGATCAAGAAATGAGGAGGATGATCAGAGTGAGGAAGTGGAGGAGGACTTGGTGGACGATGAGGTGATGACCCCACCTGGGAAGGTGGACAGCCGAGCGATGACAGCAGTCCTGAGGGTGAGCCATCTGCAGCACCGCAACAGGCTGGAAGAGGCAGTGGTGTGGCTAAAGAAAGAAGGCGGACCGCACCAAACCGGCCCGCAAATGTTCCACGGAGCACCCCCTTGCGTAAATCTCCCTTGCCAAGGGCTAGGTGTTCCGCGGTATGGCGTTTTTTAAGGAAAGTGCGGACGACAAAAGAATTGTAGTTTGCAACCTGTGCCACACCAGAATGAGCCGAGGCATGAACACTAGCAACCTCACCACCACCAGCATGATCCGACACATGGCATCCAAGCACCGTAATAAGTGGGAGGAACGCCCGGATCGCCAATCTGTGTTTGCAGGCCACACCACTGCCTCCTCTTCCCCTGTTTTCAGTGCCGGCCAATCGCCTGTCGAAGGTGCAGGCCCGCATACCTCCCGCCCTGCACCTGTACCATCTGAAGCACCATCAGCGACCACATCCACTTCCCTGTCCCAGCACAGCGTCCAAATGTTGTTACCCCAGGCATTTGAGCGCAAGCGAAAATACCCAGCCACCCACCCACAGGCCATAGCACTAACCTCACACCTTTCCAAATTACTGGCCATCGAAATGCTGCCATTTAGGCTTGTGGAGACTGAGTCCTTCCGCAGCCTGATGGCAGCAGCTGTCCCTCGGTACGCAGTCCCCAGCCACCACTACTTTTCCCGGTGTGCCGTCCCCGCCTTACACCACCATGTGTCCCGTAACATCACCCGTGCCCTGACCAACGCAGTTACTGGGAAGGTCCACTTAACGACTGACACATGGACAAGTGCTTGTGGCCAGGGACGCTACATTTCCCTGACGGCACACTGGGTGAATGTCGTGGAGGCTGGGAGCGACTCGGACCCTGGGATGGCACAGGTGCTACCCACGCCGAGGATTGCGGGCCCTACCTCCATCAGGGTTTCCGCCAGCACCTACGTTATTGGCTCCTCCTCCTCCGTTTCCACCTCCGAATTCTCTGCGCGCAGCGCCACTCACCCATCAGCCGGTAGCTGGAAGCAGTGTAGCACTGCAGTGGGGAAGCGTCAACAGGCCGTGCTGAAGCTGATCTGCCTTGGGGACAAACAGCACATGGCCTCAGAGCTGTTGCAGGGGATTAGTCACCAGACCGAGCAGTGGCTCTCGCCACTCAACCTGCAACCAGGCATGGTTGTGTGTGATAATGGGCGTAACTTGGTGGCGGCTTTGGAGCTCGGCAAGCTCACACACGTACCATGCCTAGCGCATGTATTTAATTTAGTGGTTCAGCGATTTCTAAAAACCTACCCCAATTTGCATGATCTCTTTACCAAGGTGCGCCGCGTGTGTGCACATTTCCGTAAGTCATCAACAGCTTCAGCCGGCCTGTTGAAGCTGCAGCAGCGCTTACAATTGCCAGCTCACCGGCTGCTGTGTGACGTGAGCACGCGCTGGAACTCCACCTTCCACATGTTGGCCCGGCTTTGTGAGCAGCAGAGGGCAGTAGTGGAGTACCAGCTGTTACACGGTCGTCGCCTCTCCGTTCAACTTCCTCTAATCAGAAGTGAGGAGTGGGAATGGATGTCAGATCTCTGTGAGGTTTTACGCAATTTTGAGGAATCGACACAGATGGTGAGCGGCGATAACGCTATTATCAGTGTAACCATCCCACTTCTGTGTCTACTGAAACGCTCGCTGCTCACAATTAAAACCGACGCTTTGCATGTGGAAGAGGTGGAAATGCGGGAGGAAGAGCTTACACAAGGTGATAGCCAGAGCACCCTCACTTCGTCTTCTCAGCGACAATTGGAGGAGGCGGAGGAGGAGGAGGAGGAGGAGGAAGACACGGTTGCCTCCGCTACAGAGGGTAGCCATGGAACTTTAGTTCCATCTCTTCAGCGTGGGTGGGCAGAAGAGGAGGAAGAGGATGAGGAGATTGAGAGTCATCCTCCTGGTGAGGACAGCGAAATCTTGCCTGTTGGTACTCTGGCACACATGGCTGACTTTATGTTAGGCTGCCTTTCCCGTGACCCTCGCGTTATACGCATTTTAGACAACACGGATTACTGGGTGTTCACCCTTCTGGACCCCCGCTACAAAGAGAATTTCTCATCTCTCATTCCTCCGGTGGAGAGGACAAGCAAAATGGTGCAATACCAGAAGGTTCTTGTTGAAAAATTGCTCCAAAATTTTCCATCTGACAACGCTGGCGGCAGAGTACGTGCTACCTTGGCCAACCGAGAAGGGGAGAAAAGGGGAGCACACAGCAGTTCCAACAAAGGCAGGGCAACACTCTCCAAGGCGTGGGACACCTTCATGACACCCCGCCAGCACCCTCACCCTGATGCGCAGCCTAGTGTCACAAGGAGGGAAAAGTTTTGGAAGATGGTGAAGGAGTACGTAGCAGACCGTGTCAGCGTCCTCAATGATCCCTCTGTGCCTTACAACTACTGGGTGTCCAAGCTGGACACGTGGTATGAACTGGCACTCTACGCCTTGGAGGTGCTGGCCTGCCCTGCCGCCAGCGTTCTGTCTGAGCGGGTATTTAGTGCTGCTGGTGGCATCATAACAGATAAGCGTATCCGCCTTTCCACCGAAAATGCTGATAGGTTGACACTTATAAAAATGAACAAGGCCTGGATTTCCCCTGACTTCTCCACTCCACTGGAGGAAAGCCCCGGGGGAACATAAACTCACTTTATATATGTTATTTACAATGATGGGAATACTCTGTATTCCCATTCACCCCTTCCACCCAAAAAATGGGTATATGGTTGACTCTCTTCCATATACCCTGGGATATAATTTTTATATAGGGCCAGCTCACCAGCGGGCCCTGTGATATAATTTTTATATAGGGCCAGCTCACCAGCGGGCGCTGTTTGACAATTTTTGTATAGGTCAGCTCACCAGCGGGCCTTCTCATATAATGTTTTATTGGGTCAGCTCTCTAGCGGGCCCTCTCATATAATGTTTTATAGCGTCAGCTCACTAGCGGGCCTTCGCATATAATGTTTAGGATGGTCAGCTCCGCAGCAGACCCTCACCCATAATGTTTTAGATGGTCGGCTCAGCGCACGTTTCCCTCTTAATCATGGCCCCAGTTCAGAAAAATCGAGGAAATTTTTGGGAGAATTTGCCTCTGCGCACGTTTCCCTCTTAATCATGGCCCCAGTTCAGAAAAATCGAGGAAATTTTTTGCAGAATTTGCCTCTGCGCACGTTTCCCTCTTAATCATGGCCCCAGTTCAGAAAAATCTAGGAAATTTTTGGGAGAATTTGCCTCTGTGCACGTTTCCCTCTAAAAATGATAGACAAGCAGTTAGAAATAATTCACCACTCCCAGGGTGTAACATAAAAAAGAAAAGATATATTCAAAAGCTACATTCACCAGTATAAGAGAAAGATTCAAGATGATTATCTGAAAAATATTAAAGGGATGGTAATGTCCCTGAAAAAATATTTTGCATTTTGTAGTGCTTCAAAAGTGGAACAGAGAGAAAAAAAGTCTCTCTCAAACCGCTATGGTTTGAGAAATATCTGCATTTAAAGTTTGATCTTTAATGCTGTCAGCTGCAAAGATGACAGCAGGAGATCCGTGTTGGCTGACATGGAGGCTCTGCAGCAGAGCCGCAATCATGTTATTTAAAATGAACTCCATTCCAAGGAAGTCATTCTTTTTAAATAACGTGAATGCGGCTATGTTGCAGAGCCTCCATGTTGACCGACATGGATCTCCTGCTGTCAGCTTTACAGCTGACAGCAGGAAACATCAAACTTTAAATGCAGATATCTCTCAAACCATAGCGGTTTGAGAGATACTTTTTTGCTCTCAGTTCCACTTTTGAAGCACTGCAAAATGCAAAATATTTGTTCTGGAACATTACTGTCCCTTTAATTGATTAACATAAAATGTACAAAACAAAAAATACAAGATTATATAATAAAAAAATATTACATATACATACCACCAGTTGTGGTTAAATAAAAATCCAATCCATATATCATTGGAAATACCAAAGAGGATATAATAGTCTCCAAAATATGTACCAAAACAATTCACTTGGCCTTTTACTGCTGTGCTGCTAGAGTACAAATGGTAAGTGTCACTCTTAAATTAGCAGCCACCGAAGACAGTCGGACATATAGACATTCCCAGAATTCAACAGTAATGTACGAGTTTGACTGTCCTTCCAACAAACATAAACTCATGTTCAAACAAAACGTATCAAATGACCATCCCATATATGGTTATATCCACAAAAAATGTGGTAAGGTGGAATCACTATTTTTAACTGCATTATGCAAAATACATGTTTTCCCTCACAAGTGTTTTGTTCACAGTAGAGGTAAGGTGGAACAGATAGGGACTTGCCTTAAGCTGGGGTGCCTTGTCAGGGCAGGCAATCTTTCCATATCTTTGGACAAAATATATGACACTAAACCCCACTGTTTTAATTGTAGCAAGTCATAGGTTGCTTGTTTGTAAAAATCAGGGTTTGAAGTGCAGACAACCTATTTTTGTTCACTTCAGAAACATTGATTTGTAGGACAGACCTATTAGAGGCATAAGCCCTGAAGAAACATTGATTTGTAGGACTTAGACTTGTTTGGCACAAGCCCTAAGGAAACAATGATTTGTTGGACTTGTTAGAAAAAAACACCGAAAATGTGTTTATTCTTTTGTAGGACTAGGGATTTTTTTGCATTTTTTTTTATTTTTCTTTAAAGCACAAGCCCTGAGGAAAAAAACTCCCTGCTGTCCCAATGCCAGCAGGTCATGTCATGTTGGCCAGTAACCATTGTCACATGCCCTGATGAAGATGCAGAATTTACGACTGCTGTTCTTGCTGCTGCTAATGCTTCTGAGTTGTTTCAGCAGCAGGATGATTAGGCAGGTCAAAGGAAATGGGATTAACAACAGCAGTAATATGGGTGATGGATGATGAAGGTTTCACTTGCCATGACTAGCTCCAGTGATGAGCCTGAGGCAGTAGCAACACAATACGTAGCCCCCAATATATATGTGGAGAAAAGAGGTTGGCCAATAATTATCTCCACCTGTCCTTCCTCCAAAATCATGGGTGTGTTTTCACTAGAAAATTATTTTTTTCCATTGAGAGCAGGAACTGTGCCTCTCATCAGTAACTGCAATGTGCACAGTGTGTGTGGTAAATAACACCCTGGGGGCACAGCTGTATCCAAACACCATGTAACCAGAAACCAAGTACTGCTATTGTCAATTTACCCATTGTCCACACCCCACTAAGGACACATGACAACTTGCTGACAGTTTAATAGTAATGATGAACCATCCCTGCTACCATATTAGCATATTCTGTGGGATGGGATATCCTCAGATGCTGCTTGATGCCCTGCTTTTGATTCACCTCCACCAAACTGCCAGGTGTGGTCAGTGTACCAAACAGTGTGCAATGGGTGGAGATGAACTGCCACATCCTAACATCCACAGAGTGGCTATTATTTGTCGGAGGAGGTAACGATAAACAAGATGAATTGGCAGAAGATGTAGCTACCCTAGAGGAAGAAGGTGATGAAGAAGTTGTTTCACTCGTCATTGAACTTCCAGCACCTGCCTGGGTTTCTCTATTCTTCCTCCTTTTTGATCTCCTCCTCTCCTCTTGTTGCCTTTCTGGAGAGTCAGGGGGTACAGCAACAGCAGTGCTTGATTTCTCTGGTGGGTATTTGGCTTTAACATGTTTAACATAAATGCCATGGTGTCTGTGTTTCATGTGTGTTATCAGGGCACTTATGCCAAGGTGTGTTCTCTCCTTTCCCCTTCTCACTGACATGTCTCAAATTATGCACGGTGCCATTGATGATGACTGCACTGTGCCTGCCCCAAGATAAAAAAATAGTCCCACAACCACAACTTCAGGGAATAGGTATAGGGAACAGGTGGAGAAGAATGGTCTCTTTCTTCTTGTCCTCCACATCCCCTTTCACTGTCTGGGGCAGAGGATGATGTTGCTGCTGTTGCTGCTACTGCCTCAGAATCTGTACTACAACTAGGATAAGGATTATTGCTGCTGCTGGCAAGTGGAAATTGTCCTAGTTCCGCATCACTTGTTGACCCCATTCCCACTGTGTCCACAGTGGCCTGTGGCACACTAGCCTTCTCCTCAGAATCCTGCTGCACTTGCAACTCAGTAGCAGGAATTAGAGCAGTTGCAAATTCCACAAATTCCAAAAGCTCACTGCTGGTGGTGATGCCCATCCTCATCCCTGTCTCCAATTCCAAAAGCTCACTGCTGGTGGTGGTGGTGATGCCCATCCTCATCCTTGTCTCCCATTCCTTTGGGGGGTTTCTTGACTGCTATTTGGGGGACAGTTAATAAAAAATAAATCAATAAAATAAAATAAGACATTTGTATTTAAAGTGACAGAGACAGGAACCCCCTGACATAAGCTGCCACTGGGGTGGACTGATACTTGACTTGATAGAGTATTTTGTAGAGGATGATTTGTTTGATTTGTTGATAGAGGCCTTTGTTTGACATAGACTTATTAGAGGCCCAAGCCCTGAAGAAACACTGATTTGAAGGACTTAAGCTTGTTTGGCACAAGCCCTAAGGGAACATTGATTTGTAGGACTTAGGCTTGTTAGAAACAAATCCCACCAAAATTGTTTATTTTTTTGTAGCACTATGTTGTTTTTTTTGTTCTTTTTTAAAGGACAAAATAAAAATGCCCTGCTGGCCTAATGCCAGCAGGTCATGTTGGCCAGTGGCCACTGTCAAATGTCCTTGTGAGTCCTGAATTGCAACTGCTGTTCGTACTGCTGCTGCTGCTGAGTTGTTTAAGCAGCAGGATGATTAGGCAGCTGAAAGGGAATGGGATCAACAACAGCAGTTACATAGAAGATGGACGATGAAGGTTTAATTTGCCACAACTGGCTCCAGTGATGCAACTGAGGCAGTAGCAGCAGAATAAGTAGCCCCCAGTCTATGTGGAGAAAAGAACAAGTTGGCCATTAAATCTTTTCCACCTGCCCCTCTTCAAAAATCATGGGATGTGTTTTTAGAATATAAATTTTTCCCTTGAGAGCAGGAACAGTGGGTCTAATGAGCAATTGCAATGTGCACAGTGTGTGTGTGTGGTAAATAACATCTGGGGGCACAACTGTATCCAAAAACCATGACACCCGAAACCAAGTACTGCCACTATCACTGCACCCCTTTTCCAGACATCTTGCTGACAGCTTAATAGTAATGATTTACCCTCCCTGCCACCATCTTAGCATATTCTGCAGGGTGGAATCTCCTCAGATTCCGCTTGATGCACTGATTGCGATTCTCCTCCACCACACTGGCATGTGTGGTCAGTGCACCACACAGTGTGCAATGGGTAGAGAAGAACTGCCACATCCTAACATCAACAGAGTGGCTATGATTTGGCGGGGGAGGTAATGAATGAGATGGTTTAACAGAAGATGTAGTTACCCTAGAAACTAATGGCGAGCTAGTTGTTTCACTCGTCCAGGAACTTCCAGTCTCTGCCTGGTTTGTTCTATTCCTCCTCCTCTTTGATCTCCACCTCACCACTTGTTGCCTTTCTGGAGAGTCAGGGACAGCAAAAGCGGTGCTTAATTTCTGTGGTGGGTGTTTGTCTTTAACATGTTTGACATAAATGTCATGGTGTCTGTGTTTCATGTGTGAGATCAGGGCGATTGTGCCAAGGTGTGTTCCCTCCTTTCCTCTTCTCACGGATTTGTCACAAATTGTGCACAGTGCCATTGCTGATGACTGCACTGTGCTTGCCCCAACAGTATAAAAGTTCCACACCCATGATGACTTCAGGGGGAAGGGAACATATGGAGAAGAATGGCCTCTTTCTTCTTGTCCTGCACATTCCCCTTCATTGTCTATGGCAGTGGTGCCCTTGCTGTTACTGCCTCAGAGTCAGCACTGCAACTAGGATCAGGAGTATTGCTACTGCTGGCAAGTGGAACCAGCCCTACTCCCGCATCACTTGTTGACCCCATTCCCACTGTGCCCACAGGGGGTCTGTGGCACACTAGCCTACTCCTCAGCATCCTGCTGCCCTTGCATCTCAGCATCAGAAGGAATTAGAGCTGTTGCAGATTCCCACAAAATGTCATTGCTAGTGGTGATGGTGATGCCCATCATCATCCCTGTCTCCCATTCCTTCTCAGCTTCTGCTAAAAAGCCCATCAATGTCTCTTCCACCCCAGCTTCTCCAGCATCATTATCACTACCACCAATAGTCCCTACATGCTGTTGTTGCTGCTGCTCTATTACAGACTTCTCACTGATGCTTGGAAGGTGACGAGCAATGTGACAGAGGGTCCCCTAATGTCACACTTGCCATTTCCTTTTGATCTGAAGAAGAATGCAGACTAGCACTAGCAGAATTAGCAGCAGGCACCGCCAGCTGATCTGTGCTCCTGCTGCTGGTGGTAGTGGTATTAATTCTGAGCCTGCTCTCCTCCCCCAATACCAGTTCTGACCTCTTAAGCATCATGTTATACCTGGACACTGTAGTGAACGGAAGGGGAGTACTCCCAGTCCCAGGGTCAGAGGAATGGTGTGGGCTCCCTTGACCGCTAGTCTGGATGCTGTCAAATCTTTCCCCTACCACTCCGGCTGCTTCACCATTACTACTACTACTAACATCAACCCAATCAAGTTCAGCCACAGAGTCTTCCTCCTTAGTATCACAGTCACTGGTAATATGAGGATATTGTTGCTTACCCCCTTCTTCACTCCTAATGTTAACAAGCTGCTGGACCTTAGTAGCAGTAGTACTAGCACTGGAAGGACTGCTTGGGAATGGCAAGTGTGATTTAGGGTCCCTTGTTGTCACACGTGGCATCATTTTCTCCTCCCCCCGAGTACTACAAGAAACACTAGCAGCAGGCAAAGTATTGGTGGCAGCAGGTTCTGCACTGGCAGAAGGTTCAGCACTGGCAGCAGGTTCAGCCCTTGCAGCAGGCACAGTACTGGTGGCAGCAGGGGCAGCATGTCTGACAGCAGGCACAGCACTGGTGGCAGCATGTCTGACAGCAGGCATAGTATTGGTGGCAGCAGGGGCAGAACGTCTGACAACAGGCACAGCACTGGTGGCAGCAGGGGCAGCACGTCTGACAGTGGGCACAGTACTGGTGGCAGCAAGTTCAGCACTGGCAGCAGCTACAGCACCAGTGGAAGCAGGTTCACCACTGGCAGCAGGCGCAGCAATGGTGGCAGCAGGGGCAGCACATCTGACAGCAGGCACAGTACTGGTGGCAGCAGGTTCAGCATTGGCAGCAGGCACAGCACTGGTGGCAGCAGGGACAGCACGTCTGACAGCAGGCACAGCACTAGTGGTAGCAGGGGCAGCATGTCTGGCAACAGGCACAGGTAGCTGACCTGTCCTGCTCTCACTACTACCCTTTTCTTCCCCCTTGACATTAATTACCCCAAGATCCGTAGGGGTGATTTAGGGTAATTGGCCAGCATTGGTCCCGTAGTGCTCACTTCCTCCTCCTCCTCAGACACATAAGGATCCTTCCAGTTCCTCTTTTAATTATTTTTAAACTTTCTCATAGTGATAACAGTCACTATGAGCCTCTCCTTCCTCAGTTTTCCAAACAAATAACAGCAGAACAGCACAGTATGTCTGCCTCCCTCTGTAGCTGCTTCTAGCATTTCCCACTTCCTTGAATACGTCACTTTTTTTATAGCAAAAATGAATGGGCATAAACTTTCTAGCCATTGAAAAAACGGTGAAGAATGTTTGGGATTTTCCCACAAAAAAGCAGACAACAAAGTGGTGTTCGTGGAATTTCTCATGGGAAAGCAGAAAAAAACTTTCACCTACCCCTATTTGTAAGTAGGTATGGATGAAACTTTTAGCCTCAAAAGTGAAACAGGAGAAAAATGTTACTTCCTACCAAGCTGGAAATTTATCATGAGAAGTGCAGATTTTCTGCTTTTTTTCCACCCAACTCATAGCATTGAAATTTGAGGACAGAATTTACCCCCACCATGTGGCAAGCATCCCTTATTTTCCAACAGGCTTAGAATAAAATGGGTGTCAGGTTTCCATATCATGCCATTCTGTGCTTGTGAGAGGAAGAGAAAGCAGCACATTTTTGAACTACAGAAGACATGGCTAATAAAGCGGAGTTGAAGCAGGCAGGACATTTGTTCTCTGTATTCAGGGAGTCTGAGGGACTCTGGGGGACAGTAAGGTTGACCAGAAATACCCCAACATTCTGCGTGACTAACTTAGAAGACACAGGCAGCCATGATCCAACTTCCATCCTAATCTAGCTGTTATTGTCTCTGTTCTGGGAATCTGAGAGGAATGAGAAGGGAGCAAATTAGATTTACCCCAAGTACCACATAATATTGTGTGACCAATTAGAAAGACACTGGCAGCCATGATCCAAGTTTCTTCCTGATCTGGCTGTTATCGCTGTCCTAGGGGAGTCTGGTGGTGTGAGAAGGGAGAAAAGGAGATTTAGCCCAAATATCCCAAAATTCTGTGTGACAAGTGATTGGGATGACACAGGTAGTTGTGATTGAAGTTAGGAGAGTTTGGGGAAGTGAGAAGGTAGCATATGATATTTACCCAAATTCTATGTGTCTGAGAAGATGCAGGCAGCTGTGATTGAATTTCCTTCCTGATCTGGTTGTTATGTCTGTGTTAGGGGAGGCTGTGGTTATGAAAAGGGAGCAAAGGAGAATTACCCCAAATACCTAAAAATTCTGTGTGACTGACTGGGAACAAACAGGCAGAGGTGATACATGTTTCTTCCTGATCTGGATCTTATCTCTGTCCTAGGGGAGTCTGGTATTGTGAGAAGGGATCAAAGGAGACTGGGATGACACCGACAGCTGTGATTCAAGTTAAGGGAGTCTAGGGGGTGTGAGAAGGGAGCATATGAGGTTTTACCCAAATGCACTTATATTTTTTTTGACCGAGAAGACACAGGTAGCTGTGATCCAAGTTCCATCCTGGTTGTTATGTATGTGTCAGGGGAATCTATGGGTGTGAGAAGGGAGCAAAGGAGAATTACCCTAAATACACCAAAATGATTTTTGACTGACTGGGAATTGTAATTTCAATTAGCTAAAAACAAAAGGAAGAAACAATGTAGCATCCCCCCATCCATCAATCATCTCAACACATACTCTATAACTGAGACACTGAGTAGCTATTAAAGTGACAGTTGTCCAAAATGAGAGGTGGTGAGAAACAAAGCTGTTAAAACCAATGCATTTACCTTGAACAACCACTTTCACAGAGGAAGAGCTAACTGCCATCAAATAGATAAGCAAAACATGCATTCATCTGTGAATGCAACTGCATACAAAAATGAAACCACTGCACTATATTGAAACAAAAGGTAAGTGCACCATAAAAGTCTTAAACAGAACACTGATTAACCCATTGTTAAAAAAAACACACAAAAAAATGGAAAAATGTCTAGTTTCCAAACACAGATACTGTCAGAAAATATGACTGATATCCCATTCTGAATTCAGTCCTCTAGGTATTTTTGTTTTTAAGTTGAATATCCAGTAAGCTTCATGTTTGTTTATCAGCTTTATAATATCACCATCTCTCCATGGCAACCTAACTCTCACAATTACTTGGAACTCAAAGCATACCACGTTGCCAACATTGCAATCCAAACCATCTTTTGCTATGGCAGAATCCTTCCGACCATTCTCGATCAGGTTCATGTGCTCCTTTATTCTATGTTTTAAAGGACAAATCGTACGTCCAACTAGTAAACTAGTCCAACATATGAATAGTTAAATCAGTTATTCAGAATTACAATTAATATAACCGTTCCAATGAATTTCTTAAGATCTGGGCATATTTGCAGCATTTACACACCGAAGCACCACATTTAAAATAACCTTTGTATTCATACCAAGTGGGAACAGCTTTTCTACTCTTATATAGACTAGTTGATACATGATTGCCAATAGTGACACCTCTTGTAGCTACAAACTTGCAACACTTCTCCAAAATGCTGTGAAGTTTTATTGCACTGATATCATACATAAAATATAACCACAATAATATGCACCCACATTATATAATGGCTGCAATATACATATGCATATCTACAGCTAAACAGGCTTGTAGAGAACTCGCCACCATCTCTGCTCAACATCTCCAGTAGACCACCCGTGTCCTCCTAAAAGAAGTAACAGAAACCACTCTGGATTCAAGTTGTAACATAATAATGTTATTTTATTAAAACAAAATGTTAAAAACAAAATTTGAATGAGTGAATGCATCCCACTATTCAACGCATTTCGCACCATGACCTCTGCTTTATCATATATGATACATAATATAAAATATATATCATATATATGCGTAAATACATACACACAATATGTAGGAATGCATACTAAAATATATACACAAGTACCTATATATATATGTAGGTACATATTCATATACGTATACATACATAAACACATACATACATGCATGCCTACATGTACATATATGCACATAAAACCATATATACATATAGAATAGTCCATCCACATATATACGCCTGCATGTATAAGAGTATGGAAAAGCATATGTCAGTATGTATACTTAATACATTAATAATAATATGAAACCCGTCATTAGAATGTATGTTAACGTGATTATATATGAAGAGTAAGATAATGATAGAGGGGTCACATGAAACTCTGATAGTGGGATAGGAAACCCTAATCAGCATTTAATCCGGTGGAACACCATTTTACCCAGCCTGAACACTCAATTAAGGACCTAAAAATCAAAGTGCTCAAAGGGAACTTTAGAAATACCCAAGAAAGAAAAACTTTTGAAGCCAGAATGATTATATTTTTTAACAGCAAGAATAGAGGACCTGACAACTGCATTCGCATAGGAAGACCTCACTACTATCAATAAATCAAATAAATAATCAAAACACTCATTTCATCCGTGAATGCAACCATATCCAAAAAAGCAAACCACTGCACTATAACGAAACAAAAGGTAAGTGCATCACAAAAGTCTTAAACAGAACTCAATATTATTAATCAAGTGACACTGATACCCAAATTAACCCATTTAAATAAATAAATAAAAGAATGTCCAATTTCCAAAGACAGATACAGTAAGAAAATATGGCTGATATCCCATTCTTTATTCAGTCCTAAGCATTCTTTTAACTGGAATATCCAGTAAGCTTCATGTTTGCTTATGAACTTTATAATATCACCACCTTTCCACGGCAACCTGACTCTCTCAATTCCTTGGAACTCAAAGCATGCCATGTTACCAACATGGCAATCCAGAACATGTTTTGCTATAGCAGAATCCTTCCAACAATTCTCTATCTGTTTGATGTGCTCCCGTATCCTATGTTTTAAAGGACGAATCATACGTCCCACATATTGCACTGAACACATTTTACACACAAATAGATAAATCACATATTCAGAATTACAATTAATATAATTGAATTATTTATTTCCTTTAAGGAGAACTGTGGCAGTACAGCACCCAAGCAGAAACTGTGAGTCTGTGTTGCCAAAGTGTGTTTTATGAGGGTGAAACTAACTTTAGTATAATAGCACAAATCTCTTTCTACCGGACTGTCTGGGTGTATGAGAAGGCAGCAAAGGAGGTTTTCCCCCAAATACCCCCAAATTTTGTATGTCCAATAAGACACAGGAGGCTGTGATCCACGTTCCTTCCTGATCTGGTTATTATCTCTGTGTCATGGGAGTCTGTCAGTGTGAGAAGGAAAAGGGAGAATGACACCAAATACCCCAAACATTTGAGTGACTGACTGGGAACGCACAGGCAGAGGTGATCCAAGTTTATTCCTGATTTGGTAATTATCTCTGTGCTAGGGGAGTCTATGATTGTGAGATGAAAGCAAAGGCGATTCATCTCAAATACCCCAAAATGCTGTGTGACCTAGAAGACACCTAACTGTTATCTCTGTGTCAGTGGTGTCTGGGGGTGTGAGAAGAAAGCAAAGGAGAATTACTCCAAATACCCCCCAAAATCTGTTTGACTGACTGGGAAGACACAGACAACAGTGATCCAAGTTCCATCTTGATCTGGCTGTTATCACTGTGTTGGTGGAGTCTAGGGAAAGTAACAGTTAAACAAGAAGTGTTGTTTTTTTTTACAATGATATGGATAGAAGGTACAGTTAATTATAAAAATAATTGATAAGTGATAGAAACAGGGACCCTGACATAAGCTGTGACTGAGGCAGACTGATACTAAATGAGAGTATGAGAGTATTTTGTAGAGTGCCAGGGCAAGATATCGCACACAATCAGTTGTATTGTATACTTTACAGTAAAAATGCACACAGTAGTTTAGCATGGTCTAGCAAATGCACAAGGAGTAGGGGAGGGTAAAAGGAGTAGGAGAAGTGCAGGGATGTGTGAGTAAAGTGGCAGTGGTAGTGATAATCTAAAAATTGACTGCAGCCATGGTTACTGCAGTGTGTGCAATAAATGGTTGCAACCCCTCTGCTTCTGAGGAGGCACTTTGTCAAAGTTTCATAAAAAGTTTCAACATCACTACCACCAGTACCAGTACTATTAATAAACTAAAACCCTGAAGGGGCAACATTGAGTCACACTCTAGTGTAGATGGCATAGTGGAAGAAGGTGTGGCAGCTCAACAAACTGCTGCATCTGACAGTGAGACAAACAAGTACAAAAACACCTGCCCTGAAATGAGTAGCAAATGTTGTGAAAATCCCTCAAATGGGAAAAGTAAAAAGAAATTGTTTGAGAACTCTAAAAGCCTTCAGCAATATAACAGGAGTAGAAGATGAAGTGGTGGGTGATGCTCAGGACAACGTAATAGTTACTAATGTTGATAATGAAAATGTAGAATATATTCTTCCGACTCAATCTTCCACAACTGAAAAGGAGCACATTGAAATGCTATAAACTGTTTGAGAAAACAATTGGCAAGTATGACCCTGGAAAAGCAAAGATGGCAAAAATAATGATAATAATAACAGACGCCATGTGACCAAAATTCTCTGTCCCTGCCAGCCACAACACTTGGTGGCAGTAAGGAGGCTATATGGTAACCTCTTCCATACTGCCTCTCCAATAGGTAGAAAGTCAGAGACGTAAGTTTCACACTCCACTAACATGCACTCCACTCACTCCACTCACACACTCTGACATTCCACTCACACACATACACAAACTCCAATCGCAAGCACAGACTTGCACTCCCTCACACAAACATACATACAAGTGCACTCTACTCGCACACATACATTCACACTCTACTCACAATCACACACAGTGATTATATTATATATATATATTTACTACCTATATTTTATATTTAATTTTTATTAGTAGACATGTATGGGTATGAAGATGCAAGTCAAATATAGATATGCATACACACACTTTGTTTTTCATTTTTAGTGCAAAGTTGCCTTACTACAATTTTGGGATACTTATCTACGAGAATGAAGCCTACATTAAATTATATGCAAAGATTGGTTTGACAGTCCTTTACAACAGAGAAGATTCTGTTTTGGTAAGCATCATATTCTATATTGTCTGGGTTAATTTATCATTATGATATATGCTTACTTTTTCTAGAGACAGGAAAAGATAATGTCACACATTCTGATCTGTTCACAAAAATAGATTATAAGGACTTAGAAAAGTTATGCTGTTGTTACTTATTCCATTTTTGTCTCACAAAGCCTTGTAAAATATGCAAGTCTATCAAAGGTGATATCTGGCTGTCACTTCCTCCCCATATAAGACAAAATGTACAGGAATGGTATGGCACAAGAATATCAGCATGTTACAACCTCTATTAATGTTACAGCTCCAATCATAAAATGTCTGTTAACAAGTAATTAACATGACCATCAGTATACAAAAAAGTAAACAGCTAACCCCTAGATTTCAGAACCAACTTTTACCTGGAAACAAACATTTCTAAAACAATAGTACAGTATGCCTCAATATGTACTTTTTACAGATAACAAAGGCTTTCACTTGGCATGAAGTATTGGGAGAAAGAGTTCCTGTGTTGTTCCCCCACATTGCATTTGTGAATATTCACTGTACATACACTTATTGTGTACTTTTATTTTTTTAAATGTGCCCTATGTTGTCACAAGCCTAACAGGTGAGGGCTGTCACAAGCTAAAGCAAGAGGCAAGTATGGAAGACAGTCATCCAACAGATTACTTGTAATAGTGGTGGAGCCTAAAGATGCAAGCCCCGGGAAAGACAGGCAAAAGCGTAGTCAGACTAGCGGTTAAGACACACAGCTAAGGTACAAGGTACAGGAACAAGCATATGGTCAAAAAGCCAATAGCAATCAAAAGAACTACAAGAGCAATCGTTGAAGGAAACAAAAGAAAAAAGGTGCAAGCAGAAATTCTTAAAGTGATAGCTAGAACTATACATCCTTTATAAAAAATAACAGTAGTACTTATGGAGCTCAAAGTACTGGTGTTTTGAATAAACTAGTATGACGCACACATCATCTTGTTTCTGCTCAAGCACCCAAAGCACACTGCTCCTCTAGGAATCCTTGGAGTGGTGTCACCTGTATTATTGGATATAGATCATTAGAGTAATGTATAATATGATATATATATAAAGGAGGGAACAGAGTAAACTGAGCACTGAGTCACTGGTGCTCAGGAAATATATATAGAAAAGTTGCAATGTCACAAAGTCAAGCGTTGCTATGTTGGAGTGACATCAGCAGGCCAAACGGCATAAAAGCAGAGGAGGAGACTGGCCAGCATGGCTGATAAAGGACTGAATCTACCTCAGTGACATATATCACTAAGGACACATTTGTGCAACTGGCAGGTAGAAACTGCATATTGCGTAACCAACATTTATCTAGTTCCACCTGAGAAATAAACATTTTTTTTGAGATGAGCACTTTGCTGTGCTATTTTTTTTTTTTATCGAGCCAGCATGATTAAAAAATAATACAGTTGGTTTCATTAAGCATACTTAAAGGGATAGTAATGTTTCACAAAAACAGCAGCTCCAATTAATCTTCATAGTATTTGAGCCATAGAGAGCGTTATTTCAATACTGTCAGAGTTGTGGTTCAAGAGTAATTGAAGGATAAAGTTTCCCCCTCCCGCCCCTTTTACCTAGTCTAAGCCATCTCTTCTCAGATGTGGATTCTGGTTGCTAGACCAGACAGATAACAGCAGGGGACAATCTTCTTCCTATGAGAACAATGAAAGCCCTGCCCCCTTGACAAGTTTCTCAGGTTTTTCCCTTATCTTAATTGAAGATTGTCCCTCTCTGCAATCTACCTGGGCACCTCCCTTCTGCTCGGGCTGAGCAGTGTTACATCAGTAAAAGGGGCAGAAGGGGGATACTTTGTCATTGAATTACTCTTGAACTACAACTCTGACAGAAGATCCAAATACTATGATGATTAATTAGAGCTGCTTTTATTATGAAACATTACTATCCCTTTAAGAGCACACTTGACAATGGTTTTGTTTAATATTGTTATTGATGATCAACATTTTTGTCCAGTGTTTCACTTCAATGATTGACAATTGAGAGGGGCTGGGCATGACCTGGCCGTCATGGTATATGTTGGTACCAGTGACAAAATCAGTGACAAATGGATGCCCATTAATAAAAAGATTCCAGGGATTTAGGTTATAAGCTTAAGCAAAGGATCTCTAAGGTAGTATTTTCCGAAATGCTACTGTGCCACATGCTACACCAGAAAGGCAACAGAGATTAGGGAGTTAAATACATGGCTAAAGACTTGGTGTAAGCAGGATATGGGTTTATAGAGCACTGGGCTGTCTTTTCCCTAGGGGGAAATCTTTATAGAAGCCATGGACTATAACTTAGTGGAAAGGGAGGGGGCTACTGTGCTAGGGTATAGGAAGGTTAGAGGGTTGGTTAAAACTTTAAACTAGGAAAGGGAGGGAAGGTGATATAACACAGGATGGGGTAGGCAGTGTACCTGAAGAAATTAGATAGGCTAGTTCATCTAATAGTCTGGTGCCTATATAACAATTAAAAAAAGACAAATAAATATTTTATTTGGTGTGACTGAAACTTGGTTAGCAGAGGCATAACTAGTAGCCACCGGGCCCTGGTGCAAAAATTGCCATGGGCCCCCCCGACCACATTGGCCCCCTCATCCACATTGCCCCTTCCACAATGCCCCCTCCATCTCCACATTGCCCATTCCACAATGCCCCCTTCATCTCCACAATGCCCCCCTTCATCTCCACATTGCCCCTTCCACAATGCCCCCCTTCATCTCCACATTGCCCCTTCCACAATGCCCCCTTCATCTCCACAATGCCCCCATTTTCACATTGCCTCTTCATCTGCACATGTCCCTGGTGGTCTAGCGGAGTGTCTTTACAGATCTGTGCCTCTTTCGGCACAGATCTCTGTAACTGGAGCTCCCGTGCGCTGCTCAAGTAATGCAGAGGCTGGTTGATGATGTAATCTCCCAGCGCTCTGTATGACTAGAGCGGCACGCTGAGTGGGAGATCAGCTAGGCGAATGCTGTGGGAGAGGGGGTCACAGGCGGTGGCCGGGTCCCTTGAGTGACGGGACCGGTCGCAGGTGCGACCGCTGCGACCCCTATTGTTACGCCACTGTTGGTTAGATTATCCACATGACTGGGCAGTCAGTCTAGAGGATTATTCACGTTTTAAGAGGGATAGGGTTAATAAAAGATGCCCATAATGTAAAACATTCCTTATAATTAGCATAAGGGAATATATTAGTGAAGAGTCCATTGGGAATGTAGATGTCCTCTGGGCTGAAATACACAATGGGGCCATATATAATAAAATATCTTAATGGGAATTTGCTTGAAGCCACTTAATTCTCAGATTCTGTAAGCTGTTTGGCTACTAGAGCCCAAATGCAGGGCGATACATACCCAGAGAAGAGGAGTTACAGAGTCATCACCCCAAACAGTAGAAGCACCATACTAAGTAACTTAAGGGTTCCTAAAGCACAGGTAAATTAGTGATTTACAGGAGACAACCTGTGTAAGAGACAGGACATGTAGTAGAGTAGAAGGCAGGGTCAGGGGTTAGAGAGGTCAAATCGAGGTCAATGGTCAAACTGGGGTCCAGGGATGTAGAGGTCAGCACAGTAGATAGCAAGCCGATGGTCTAGGGATATAGAGATCAGCACAGTAAATAGCAAGCCAAGTGAGTATTGAAAGTAGTTTCTCACTCTTAGTCAATTACAGAAATCTGTGTAAGGGAATACATACAGAGCAGAAACATTTGTATAAATTTAGTGAATGATGGAAACATAACAGATGAGGTTTAATATAGATAAATGTAAGGTTATGCATTTGGACTGCGGAAACAAACAAGCTACATATACATTAAAGAGGAAATTACTTGGGGATTTTTCATTAGAGAAAGATTTAGGAATAAGAGGGTAGTAGTGTGAGCAGTACAGGTCAGCTACCTGTGCCTGCTGCCAGTGCTGTGCCTGTCAGGGTGTTTTGTGATTTCCATGAGGGGCGAAAGAAAGCCATGATGCTAAATGTAACAGCAGGAGATGTAAGTCACATTTGCCATTCCCAAACAGTCCTGCCACTACTATTACTTTGAAGATCCAGCAGCTACAGACAGAGTGTTAGGAGTGAGGGAGAGGGTGATCATACTACTTGTGAGGAGGAAGACTAAGAGACTGAAATTGATGTGGTAGGTGTTAGCAGTAATAGTAATGGTGAAGCAGCTGGTAGGTCAGTTGTTACCACAGTAGATCCTCCTCCTGATGCTGAAGTAGGGGAAGTAATGCAAAGTGGCCAGACTAGCGGTCAAGTGAGCCCACAACATTCCCTTGACAGTGGGAGTCTCCTAATCCCCATGGTATTGTCCAGATGGAGCATGATCGTGAAGAAGGCATAATTGTTGCCTAGCAGCAATAATACCACCTCCACCAGGAGCACAGATCAGCTGCTTGTGCTTGCTGTTAGTGCTGCCAGTCTGCCTTCTTCAACTCAACAAGAGATGACAAGTGTGACAGTAGGGGACTCTCTATCACATTTCTCAACATCTCCTCCAACCTGTGAGACATCTGTAATAGAACAACAGCAGCAAGGAGGGACTGCTGGTGGTGATGATGGTGGAGAAGCTGTGGTGGAAGAGATATTAATGGCCTTTTTAGCCCAAACTGAGAAGAAGTGGGAGACAGCTATGGAGACAGGCATCCCCACCACCACCACCACCAGTGAGATTTTAGAATTTGAGGAGTTTGCTGCTGCTGTAATTCCTGCTGCTACTAAGTTGCAAGGGCAGCAGGATGCTGCCACAGACCACCATCGACACACTGGGTCCAGTGTTGTGGAACTAGGACAAGTTACACTTGCCAGCAACAATAATCCTGGGCCTAGCTGCACTGTTTGTTCTGAGGCAATAGCAGCAACAGCATCAACATCATCCTTTGCACACAGCCAGTGATGGGGCATGTGGAGAAGAAGAAGAGGCCTTTCATCTCCTCATTCCCCTCCCCACTGAAATCCCGGGTGTGGGGCTATAATTCTCTTGGGGCTGGCATAGTGCAGTCATCAGCAACAGCACTGTGCAAAATTTCTGACAAATCAGTGAAAAGGGGATAGGAGGGAATGCACCTTGGCACAACCACCCTGATAAAACATATGAAACACAAACACCATGTGAAAAATGTTAAAGCCAAACACCCACCAAAGAAATTGGGCACCACTGTTGCTGTGCCCCCAGAGGCAACAAGTGGTGAGGTGGAAATCAAAGAGGAGGATGAATAGAGAAAAAGAGCCAGAGTCTGAAAGATTGATGGTGAGCGAAGCACCTGGCTAGCTGTCACCTTCTAGCTCTAGGGTCCAGGTCATGTAACTACATCTTCTGGTGATTTACTTCATTCACCTCCCCCACCAGTTGATATCCATTCAATAGATGTCAGGATGTGGAAGTTCGTGTCCACCCATTGCACACTGTGTGTGTCAGACTCAGAAACTACCACGTACCTGAAGGTAGTTTGCTTTCAGGAGCTGAAACCCAATGGTAGGGATGCATACATCTGTGTAGAACCACATTAATGAGGGAACTGAAAGTGAAAACAAAGCCCCTACAGTGGGAGCACGCACAGGGGCAAATACAGAAAATGCAGTACAAGAGTCAGCAGACAGAGGTGTAGTCACAGGCAGGTCTGGGTCAAAGCAGGCAGCAAAGGCTCAGAAGTCTAAGATTCAGGCAGAGGTCAGGGCAGTCAGCAAATTTTTATTGGTTAGAGAGCCAGGCAGGGGTCAGGGCAGGCAGCACAGGTGCAAAGTAGTAAACAAGCCAATAGTCAGGAAACCAGTAGCAATCAAACAGCAAACAAGGTTGAGTTTCTCATCAAGCCAAATAGTCTCCTCAACCAGATACAGCTGGAGGCCACTAACCAGTGGGAGTTTGGAGGCAGTGCCAGGATACAAGAAAAATAGTAAGAACAACTGCCAGTTGATAAGAGATTTTCTGATTGCAGCAGAGATAGCTGTAGAACCTGAAGGTTTCCAGTTCAAGCCCAAGAAAAGACCAGTCCAGTGGAAAATTTAAACTAAACTTGTTTCAAAAGGATGGCTATACCTGGCAATCTGTTTTCCAGCGTAGTGACCCTGACAGTGTGTTGTGCTGACCTTATTTTTTTAAACTTTATTTTTATTACTTTTTGGAATTCCAAGATGAAATAAATATAATAGTCATATAAGTTAATAATATAAATACATAGGAACAAAAATCAGAAAAACATATCTGGTGTGCTGACTAGGGATGGGCGAAAATGTTCACCTCAAACTGAAATCGGCAAATAGTGGCACTTTCTGCTTGGCAAATAATTTCCTGCAAAAAGTGCAGTCACCCTATCAGCCACGCACACCTGATTTTAGTACCAAGCAACAGCAACACAGGTTATTAGCATCCACAATGTTAGAATGACTAGTGCCTTTGCTGTAAGTGATGTACCTTTGACGCCTACTAGTAGTGGCAATAGAACTTCATCAACATCTAGCCCCAGTTGTAGTAGTAGCAGCACCACCACCCCATGAAATCCACAGGATGGAGATACTTCACTCAGGATCCTCAAGCTAAACATGTTGATATCTTTTGTCTGTGCAAAAAGCACATGAGCAGGGGGAAAGCAGACTCACACCTAGGCACCTCCTCTATGAGATCCCACCTGAAACACAACCACAGGTCTGACTGGGAGACAAACTATCAGCAGACCAAAGGTGCCACAACTATCAGCAACAGAAGCATTTTAAAAAGTTCCTGGGGCTCTAAAGCAGAAAAAAGAAGTTGTGAAGTAATTTATGTGTCAGAGTGTGTTACTGCCAGTGGCAACAGTTAGTTCAGTCCAAATAACACCTATGACTCCTGCTACAGAGGAGTATGACAGACAAAGCAAGGACAAATATATTAACAGTAGCACAGATGAAGAGGTGGATGAGGGATGCGAAGAAGGCTTGCCACCATGTACCCCACTTGGGACCGTGGCTATGATCGATAAGTAATGTATGTCAATTATCTAAGAAGGAGGATAGCGTATGACAAGGGTAAAAATACATACACAAATAACACCATGCCTGTCGCCCCCCACCACCACCACCACCACCACCACCACCACCACCACCACCACCACTACAATACACATCTGCCAGATTGTAGGTTGTACTTTAATTTTTTATTTCTTGACATCATCATGAATATGTGCCAGTGTCAGTTAAGAAGGAAGTTAGTGTTGTGGGCAAAGGACAAATGCATTCTGCACGCTAACACATTTTTTAAGCTATATGTTAGTGTAGGACTCACACCTTTGACTTTCATCCAGTGAATTCTAAACTTCAGCCCTCAGAAGAAGTAATATTACAGTGGGAAACATAGAACCTGTAGGAAATATAGGTGAAAACTGTGTTAAAATAGGTGAAAATGGGAAGAGATGTGCCAGGTGTTTGATGTGAGTGCAGATGTGCCAATTGTTCCCAGTCCTTCCCTTATTTACCACACACACACACACACACACCCTGTGCACATTTCAATTTCTGATGAGAGACACAGTTGACCAACTTCTTTTCTCCACATATACCTGAAGTGGTTGGGGCTAATTGTGGTGCTGATACTGTGGAAGGCATATCACTGGAGCTAGTAGTGGCAAGTGGAACTATGATCACCCATATCACTGCTGTTGTTGATCCCATTCCCTTTGAGCTGCCTAATCATTCTGCTGCTTAAATAACTCCGCAGAAGAAGCAACAACAGCAGTTGCAAATTCTGCAATGACACCAGGGCATTTGCCACTGGCCAACATAACATGACTTGCTGGCATTAGGCCATTAGGGCATATCTTTTTTTCTCAGGGCTTGTTCTTCCTAAACAAAACAGAGGCCTACAAAAAACCCACTTCTTTTGGGATAGTTTATAACAGTCCTAAGTCCTACAATTCACTGATTCCTCAGGGCTTCTGACACTAGCCAGTCAAATTGATGAAAATGATCTCTAATTCCTCAGGACTTGTGACGCTAACAAGCCAAAGTCCTAAAATTCAATGTTTCCTCAGGGCTTGGGCCTAATACTAGTCTAAGTCCAACAACAAACCAATCTTTCCCCAGGGCTTGTGCCTCTTACAACAAGTCCTACAAATCATCCTATACAAAATACTCTATCCCATCAAGTACCAGTCTGCCCCAGTCACATCTTACGTGAGGGGGACACTTTCTCTGTTACGTTTCATGCCAATTTCTTATTTTATTTTTTTTTTAGTAACTGTCCCCCCAATACCAGTTAACAACCCCCCAAAAAAGTCCCTGTTCAACTGATATTTTCCTCAGACTCCACCCATCAACACAGGCACCATCCTCAGATCCCTTTTATACCATGTCTTATTGTTTTTCTAATTGTATTTGTTTTTTTATTTTTTTATCTGTACCCCCAATCCCAGTCAACAACCCCCCAAAAAATTCCGTGCTCAACTGATTGTTTCCCCACACTCCACCAACACAGGCACCCTCATACCCCTTTTATACTATGCCTTTAGGAAATAAAATAAAATTTGCTATTTATTTTGTATAAATTCAATGTTTCCACTGATTTCAATTCAATGAGGTAGGCAAAAAAGTGGAAAAACTATATGTTTCATAGGAAATTATATGAAGTCAAGAAGGATTTTATTTACCCACTTGGGGCTTAATTGGAAAAGGCTTCAGTTTTTTTGTCGGGTTTTTTTTGTTTTCCTTGGGATCAACTTAATGGATGTATGCCTTTTTTATTAGCCCCATTAACTATGTTACTATTGTTTAAGCAGTTAAGTGTGTTTGTGAGCATTATTAACCTTATTTTCAATTTGATATGCTGGTCAGTCAATAGAGCTTTGCATACACAGTTGATATTTTTTGTCTGACCTTTTTGTTGGTGTCACATTTCTACAAGCAAAAAAAAAAAAAAATCTAAGAGATACAACTGCTCACTTCTGAATGAACAGATCTTTAATGGCCTGTTCCCTAGCTAGTTGCCATTCTAGAGTAGCCATTTTTTATGTTGCTGTCTTGTGCAATTACAGAGAAATTATTTTAGTCTTTATATCAGACTAAAAACCACAGTCCAAACCCAAAATGTGAAACAAATTTACTTTGCATTAGAAAACCAGCAAACTTCAAACACATGTTGTGGCATTCTATGGACCTTTTCAGGTGCATACTGGGCTCTCTAGGAAAAGAGAACAAGGGTTTCTCATCTGGAGTACCTTCACTCTTCATTTCTACAATAAAACTAAACTTTCAACTGAGAATGAGCAACTCTAAAATGGTTTGTTCTCTAGCCAGTTAACACTCAGGGTCAGTCAATATCTTTTATACTCTCATGAGAAAGTAAAACATTCCATTTGCATATCATTTAGACTGCACCCAAAAGGAGTGTCCATACCTGAAAGCTCTTGCAATCGTCCTCATGAGAAAAAGAGAAAGCCATCTTTCATTTTGGCATTCTCTGGCTTTAGAAGAGTCAATCAACTATCTGTAGGTGGGACCAATCTAATATGCTAATTTATATTTAACTTCTGTAATGAGGCCAGAGTGAACAAAATCTGATTGGCAGCCCCTGCATGATTACCAAGCCATAGAACAATCAAATACTATATACACATGCATTGTTTGCTCCTATCAGTGCAGCTCTATCACTTTTTTTTTCTTTTCATATCAACAAATGCATTTCCACAGTTTAAAAGCTTAAAACATTATAAATTATCAATAATGTGGGTGGGTAAACCTTACATTTAAAAATAAATAAGTGAAAAATGTGAATTTTTATATTCTGCAGGAACTCCCATGAAAGTAGTGTCTGAAAACAATACTTTTCATGTTTACTAGATAGACACTTCTTAACAACAGTCAGCAACCTCCTTTTATTCTTGCATCTGTTTTACATTAAATATTCATTGTGCAATTATGCTGTTTCTTCTAAATCATATTTTAGATTATAAATGTTGAAGTATTATTTACCATAATTACATCCTACAAGTGCGTTTTTAATATCAGTTTTAACTTTTTTTCTTTTTCTACAGCTAGAGCTGGACTCAAAGTTTGAAAACAAGATATGTGGCCTATGTGGGGATTATAATGGCAAACCCAAACATAATGAATTCATCTATGGAAGTGAGTTTCCTTAGAAGAGTATGGTATTGTTATATAATCCTCTAACTTGCTGTTTCAAGAGATAGGTGAAAAATTTAAATCTTCCAATCCTATTGCTTTTATATACTCAGTTATTTCTGGCCAGATGGCATCCTTAAAGGGCAATTATCACTTCTTAGTAAGGGCTGGATCCAACTGTCCCCAGTAAAAAGAAAACTACCATCAGCAGTTTTAAGTCACAGTCAGGTATGCAATTACCTGTGATGTGTCAAACTACGGAAGGAAAAACATTGGGGGCTAAATATGTGCCCATTGGAAACAATTAAAAAGATTTTGAATTTGTGATTCAATTCTATGGGTAGTAACGTGCATTAAGAGACACCACTTTATCGCCAAAAATCTGTGCCTACAAAAAGAGGCCATAACGAGTCCCCTAATGAATGTTAAAAACCACTGACACTGGAATTTAATTGGAAAAAAGGCTAAGAAAAAAGCTAAGGGACCAGTGGATTTATTGACATGGAGCTTTAAGCCCCAAATTAATACATACAAAGTACTGAAAAATGTGTGTAACATTAAAGACAATTAACCCTTTGAGTGGCAGTAGCGTATGTAACGTATTGCAGAGCATTGCATTCCCCCACTAGGATTCACAGGGTTAATCCCCCTAAAGCTAACACCATCCCCTGAAAATAAATACTTACCTGTAAGTCTGATGTCCAGTGGGGTTTTGAGCACCCTGGTCATCCACTGTAAGTCTTCATCTGTAAACTTCTATTCTCTTCATTTATGTTCTTCTTATATTCGTTCTACTTATCTGTCTTCAAAAATCTTATGCCCACTGAAAATATAAAAATAAGTTTACATTAGTTATGCCCTTGAAGTTAAATGTGCAATAAATGTCCTCTACCACCCCTGCTGCCACTGCTGGCGGTGATGGAATAAAAGCAGATGAAAAATCCCCCCTTCATATCTCTTGGGCTGTTGCCAGAGCCATACTGAGGTAAATTTGAAGAGAGACTGGCTTTTATATGGCCAGTCTCTGTTCAAAATGCTTCCCACACTTCCATTTTCTGGGTTGTAGGGTTACACACTTACCAGCCTATTAGCTTCTAGTGGGTTTTGTCATCCCTCACGCTAGAAGCTGATTGGCTGAGAGGTGCCAATGGAGGAGTGGGAACCATTTTGAACAGAGATTGGCCAGTCTCTGTTCAAGTTTACCTCAGTATGGCTCAGGCAACAGCTTGAGAGGTATGGGGGGGATGCATTTTTAATCTGCTTTTATTCTGCTGCCACCAGCAGCAGCAGAGGCGGTGGTGGTAGCAGATATTTATTGACCGTATAACTTCAGGGGCATAACTAATTTAAACTTATTTTTCTTCAGTGGACACAAGATTTTTGAAGAAAGATGAGAATAAAGAAGATAAGAAAAAAGATCACAGATGAAGAGGACAGAAGATAGATTACAGAAGAAGACTTACAGTGGATGACAGGTAAGTGTTACAGCTATGGGGTATGGATGGTAGGATAGTGTTAGGGATAGTATTGTTTCACTTTATTGTTACGGGTGGTGTAGGGTTAGTGTTTGGAAGGTAACTGTTTTTGAGCTCACGCTCAGTGTTTTCCTTTGATATTCCCATTTCTCATGCTATTTAGCATGAGTTTTGGGAACAAAAAACACACGCACAACCATCGTTGGACCACGAGTTGGGTCCGGTGTCCCAACGCTCATTGTGGTTCCTGTTGGTAGGGCAATTGGATACTGGCGGTATCACTATATTTGCGTCTTCCGGTATCCATGTTTACCCTACCGACAGTTTTACTGGTTGGAATTGGATTGAACCCTAAGTCTGCTTCTATGGGTAAGACAAGGATTTTCTTACTTATCACTAATTTTGTTTTGAAAGGGGTATACTGGTTAATATGTCTTCACCTATATCATTATACAGTGTTATTTTGGGTGTGAAATGCTATAATAAGCAGTGTTAAAATCACAGTTCAATAATATTTAGAACTTATTTTGTTGTTTCTAGATATAATGTATTTTCTGCAAAACAGATTGAGTCAAGTGGTCCAGCACATCTGTTATCGGCTCCTACTTTCCCTAGTTTCTGAATTAAAGTAAAAATGATGTAAACAGAAAGTGCAATGCTTAAATGGGCATTTATATATCTTGCCATATGCGGTACTGTATATACACAGTATGATGCAGTACAAAATTTGTTCTCAGTGACAATACATTCCTCCTTAACTGCTTTGTTCCCACAGACTCATATACTGGCTTGGAAAGTGGGCCTTAACCCATATATTTCCTGAATGTAAAAGGAGTCAACCTAATTGGTTCTGTCCTCACTAGCTTCAAAGTTAACCCATTGTGATCCATTGGATCAAAATTGACAGCTTGCTGGACACACACAGGTACACCAATGTTCTCTCTAAGGTTTGCACCTTTGAGCAACCCAGTCCTGCAAGAGTGAAAGAGGACTGTTTTTGCAGGTCTGCAGTGGAATGAAGGTACCCCATGCGGCCTTACCCAGATGTAATTGCTCTTTTAAATCCTTCAGTGCTGGGTTGTTCACTCCTGCTCACCTTGTAGGACACATATAAAGCAATCCATGAGGAAACCATGCCACCATGTGAAACACAGCTAAGATTTAAAGGCACAGGTGAAGCTCATATTCTTTCCCAATAAAGAGGAGAGAGGCTCTTGCTGGTAAACTGTACCATTCATAAAATGTAATGTATATCTTATATTTTTAACTACATATTTGCTAAGCCACATTAAAACTTTACGCACACAGGGAGTTTTTTTAAATGGAAGAATTAAGGGGCAGAATCATCTTTTTTACAGCATATTTATATTTATAATATATATATATATATATATATATAAAAGACAGAATATATATTTACATAACATTCCAAAAGAAAGCTTGATCTATCACAAAGAAACAAAAATAAATAAATAAAAACTCTAAAGAAAAAAAAGACAAAGACAAACACATAGCTAGAAAAATGAAAATATAGCATCAGTCTTTAAGTTGTTAAGTGAACATTTTGCTTAATTCTTCAAGTGTACAGTTTCCGACATGTTTAAATTCTTTTCTACATAAGCATCCCTAACTTACAAAAACATGTAATATTATAGCTCTATAATTTAACATTGTTTAATCAGTAAGTACACCAATGGTCCAGGGGAGAGTATCCGTTTAAGAAGTCACACACAAAAGCACATAACACATTAACCATGTCGCCATAATAAAAATGGGGATATAAGAATCTCGCACTGCAAAGTGCCGGTTGTCTTCTGTTACATGCTCTGACATGACCTGCTGTGTCTTGCGTCTTAAAGATATTGATGTGGCCTTTCAGTACACAACATGAGAATCTTGTGTTGTCACTCAGTGCAAGATTCTTATGTCGTCATTTTTTATGTCGACATGGTTAATGTGTTATGTGGTCGCATGCTCTTTTGCGTGCAACCTTTTAAATGTAAACCCAGGGGAGTACCTACAAGGGGTACAGAAGATGCAGTTGGGGCCCCATCTGCCGCAGGGTCCAATAGGTTCTTACTTATAGTGCCTAAAAAAACACTATTTGCACTTTGCAAATTTATACCACTACAGGTAACAATTACTGGTACTATGTCTACTTGCTAACTATGCCTAACCATTCCTTGCAATAAATAAAAATGGCAGTTATGGCACAAAGGAATTAAAAGAGGCAAACACTGTTGACATTTGAAAAACATTTGGATATGGACAACATTTTACTGTGTGAAAAACCAAGGGGAATGTGCAAAACCAAGACAGACTTAGCACTAAGGGCATTATGTTCAAAAGAAAGGAGAATCACTCTGGGGTAAACCAAGTGCACCATAGGGAGACAAATAAACATGTACATTGCTTTAACTGGGACATCCACCTAAATGCTGGAGAGGTCTCCAAAGCATTTCTTAGGAATGTTTTTGAAACATCTAGCATTCAAGGGAAAAAAGATCCATTTAAACCAAAGAAAAGCATATGTTTAAGTAATTGGACATTTCTTTTCTAATGTGTATTTATGTGAGATATACGGTGCTTTCTTGCAATGTTTTACAGTAATTATACATCAAAGAAACATAATGATTTTATGTCTATAGATCATTTTGTTTCCAGTTCTGTATTGATAATTTAAACATTCCTGTTCAAGCATCTCACTGATTTCCATTTTGGAAATACAAATGATCAACATATTATTAAAACATTGGATTAGTACTCTACCCTTTGTTAAAGGACACTGTGACATTTGCTTTGGTTATGCTTGGGAGGCTCTTAAAGGGATAGTAATGTTGCTTTAAAAATTTGCTCGCCGAGTCTTCTATATGTAACCAGTTGCACTATGTCTAATACCTTACTTGTTGTAGTTCAAAAGTTATGAAGCGATAAAGATTCCCCGACCTCCCCTTTCAGGCTGCCTCCCACCAAATCTGAAATCTGGTCATGTGACTCTGTGGCTGCAGAGAGGGACAAACTTCAGTAAGTATAAGGAAAATCCTGCCCCCCTTGACAAATAGGGAAGGATTTCCCTTTGCATTCTGAAGTTTGTCCCTCACTACTTTACATGCCAGAAAGTGGAGGGCAGTGGATCTTTATCGCTTCATAACTTTTGAACTACAAACAAGTAAGGTTAGGCTGACCATATGTACCATTTTAAATGGGACAGTACCGTTTTTTTCATATTTCCGGACTGTCCCATCTTTTTAATATAGATGTCAATTTTGTCCCATTTTTAATATAACTTATAGATAGTTTTTAATTTTTTTGTAAAAAACTGAATGCAGCTTGTTTATTTCTCATAAGATAAAGTAAATCGGAACTTCCTTTCGACACTCTAGTAATTTTACTGTGTTTTTACTAAACACAATGAATACCATAGAGTTTTATGACTCGAGTGACTCAAAACTGTCTAAGAATCTCGAGTCTATGGTAAATTACAATTGAGTCTCTTAGACAGTGATATGACGATGAGTCATAAGACTCTATGGTAATCAATGCGTACAGTAAACACAGTAAAACCAATAGTGTTAGTGACAAAGAGAGGAAGTTCCAATTTACTTCAGTGGTAGGCTCTTTGGCCAGAGAGAGAGAATACCGCTAGTATGAGAGAGAGAACACTGCTAGTAAGAGAGAGAGAGAACACATCTAGTAAGAGACAGAGCAAACGTGTTCTCGCTGCTTGCAGCTTATGAAAGACTCAGAGCGATAGAGTCCCACTGTCTGTCTGTCCAACACCCCGTCCTGTTTTGTCTCAAGGAAATATGGTCAGCCTAAGTAAGGTATTAGACATAGCACAATCAGTTACTTTAAACATATCAAAAGTGATGATATGATGAATTCACCTACTACTCTTCTCTTCTCATCTTCAGAGATGAATCTCAACCCTGTGCAATTTGGAAACCTGCAAATTGTTCAAGGTCCAAATGAAAACTGTACAAATCCAGATGAGAACAAGCAAAATGAAACCATTTGTTCACAATATGTGAGTAACTTTATAATATGTAATACTATCTGAGCATGTGCATAGAACAGTATACATCACGACGATGGATACTTACATAAATAATGACAATCAATAGAAAGGTTTGTATTTTTATGGAGGATTCCAAGTCTGTGTTAGCGTGTAATTTTCCTATTCAAGATACAAAATGCATCGGTCTGTGCATATTTATTGCCAGGCTGCATGATATACATTTCTTAACGTATGACCTAAGGTATTAGAAAAAATAGTCCTAACAGTCCTGACTGGTTTTGTTATAGTTACATATATTAAAAACCAAGGTATCCATGTGCAACAGCACCTTAATCTTGTCTATGGTCATCTGCTATAAGGCTTTGTTCTTTGGTTGGACAATGGGCAGCATTTCTTAATCAAATGGGCACTTGCAGCTTTATTGACATACTTCTCTCTTTTCCTTCCTCCCCTTTGTTTCATACATACTTTCTTCTACGTTTTTCTGTCCACTCTCATGCCTTCCCCCTGTCATGCTGATTCACTGGACAAGGAATATGTAAAGTTAAATTAAAGGAATAAAGGGTTACTTTCACTTTAGTCAATACATTATCCATCTGTCTGTCTGTCTGTCTGTCTATCTATCTGTCTGTCTGTCTAATGAAGTGGCCCTCAATCTTTTTGTGTTCAGGGCATTCCTAACATGCAATATATACTTTTTGGGATACCTGTAACATTTTATATGTAATTTATCAAGGATGCTATGAAGGATACAGATAATTAATAAATAGCTATTCTAAGGTCTAACAATCAGAATAACAAAAACCAACCAAACCAAAGTGCCACAGAACACTTGCTGAGAATGACGTATCTTTTTTATCTCTCAAATTTATAAAAACGTCCATATTAACATATTGTATTTAGTTCATGCATCTACGAAAGTAGAAATGCAAACCTTCCATTAGCAACCAACAAAATAAAGTTCACTAGTCACTTCATAGCTCCACTTGTTGATGAAACAGTTATTAATGTTACATTTTACACTGTATACCACTTTTTTTCTACAGAGGTCAGTGTGTGAACAGAAACTTAGACACTCTGCATTTTCGGACTGTCAACCCCTACTGAATATAGAGCCTTACATCAAGGCCTGCCTGCTGGACATGTGCTACTGTGGCAAATTCCAAGACTACATATGTGTCTGCACCACCATTACAGAATATTCCAGGCAGTGTTCCCACTCTGGTGGGCACCCAAAGAACTGGAGGACTAACCAATTCTGTCGTAAGCACCTCATTCTCTTAATTAGGCATAAGAGAAAATATAGTGGTTAGTGTCATGTACCAGCTCATTAAGTTTTCCAAATGTCAGATAGAAGGTATAATAACAACATAAAACATTTAAACAGGTTCCAAGCTGGGTACTAAGTTTGCTTTCATGTAGGAAGATAATAGACTTTGTTTTTCATGGAACTTGGTTATTTTAGGTCTCCTTAAAGGGATAGTAATACTTCGTTTTATCTTTATTTTATTTTGTAGGCATTAAAAAAACATGAAGAATGATATGTCTTATCTCTCAAACCTTTATGGTTTAAGAGATATTCACAAGGAAAGTACCCCCCCCCCCCCCGTTCAGCCAAATCAGAAAAGAGGTGCCCAGGTAGACTGCAGAGAGGGACAATCTTCAATTAAGATAAGGGAAAAAGCTGAAAAACTTGTCAAGGGGGGAAGGGATTTCATTATTTTCATACAAAGAAGATTGTCCCCTGCTGTTATCTGTCTGGTCTTACAACCAGATTCACATCTGAGAAGAGATAGCTTACACTAGGAAAAAGGGGCGGGAGGGAGAAACTTTGCTTGTGAATATCTCTTAAACCATAAAGGTTTGAGAGATAAGACTTATATCATTCTTCATGTTTTTTAATGCCTACAAAATAAAATAAAGTTAAAACGAAGTATTACTATCCCTTTAAGTTTTATAAGGTATCTCTTTGATGGTCATATGCATCTTTGTTTGTATGGCTAAGATAAAAACACAGCAGTACACAGGGTTTTGAAGAAAAGAAAAGAAGAAAGAAGAAGAAAAAAAGAAAAGAAGAAAAAAATAAAAGTAAAAAAAATGGAATTGTGCTGTAGTTATGAAAAATCTTCCCGGAGACCATCTTATTGCAACTAAAATAGCAGCATTGTACTTGAAGTTGCAGGAACCAGGAAATGAAAAAGAGGGTTCTTCAGTAAATATACTGTCTAGGTATTGTAAAACCTTTGGTAAAGTTGGTTAAGTGTGATTGCAGAACAAAATATGACTATACGTGTGAGGTAGTAAAAAATACAAAATACCTTTATTTTAAAGGTCCAGGTCTCTTAAGACTCTTAGGGCTCGATCCAAATGTTGGCGTCGCCAGAAAAAACTGGAGACGCTGGTTTTAACGTCAACTGAGCAATGCAAATGTTCCACTAGTAACAAGCAACGCCAGTTCTGAAACACACTTCGCCGGTTGCCAGAACAGCAAGATCTCACCCATAGAGGATAATGTACAAGCGACGCCAAAAGCTATTCAAATGTTGGAGTTAGGGCTAACTTGCGTTAAATTGCAACATTTCTCTCCAGAAATCTAACGCCTATTTTTTTTGGAGAACAGCACGCCACACAGAGTAAAAAAAACAACGTCTCCAGTTCTGAACAGCATTCTCTGTGCTTTTCCCTACCCAGCTACTAGGGGAACACAGAGAAGGCTTTCAGCACCATGGACAGCTTTGAATGCCATAGGGATGTGCACTGCTCACCCCTGTGGCATTCAAAGGGTTACAATCAATAAAACTAGTACACCAAGCACTACACAATGCCCCCTTCCACATCCCCCCCCCTTAGTATGTCACATATATTGCATATATGTGACATACTAACCCCATCCACATCCATCTCATGGACTTCCATGTAGTGGACAAATCTGTCATTTATTCCACAATTAACCCTTTGAGTACCAGAGAGGTAGGAAAGCATTGCTTAGCATGTTTCCTACCCCTCTGGTACCCAAAGGGTTAATAGGCAAGGTATGGACTACATACCGTGCCTGTATATATGTTTGTGTGTTTGTGTGTGTTTTAAACTTTTTTTTATTAAAATACTATTATTAGACATTAGTTTAAATTAGATCTCATTCATTTTTAACCCCCTACCTCCTGTGTCCCATTGCTATTAGTACTTTTGCTCCACTCTTCTTCAAACTGAGAGTGGAGCAAAAGTACTAAAAGCAAAGGGACACAGTAAGTAGGGCATTATGAATGGATGAGATCTAAGTTAACCCTTTGAGTGCCAGAGTGGTACGCAACCCATTGCAAAGCAATGCTTGCATACCACTCTGGCACTCAAAGGATTAAAATACAACTGAGGGAGCAGGCTGCACTGTGACTGCAGCGCTTCCCTCAGCTTCATTCATAAGAACTGTCATTGCTGCAGGTGGCTATGAAGCCCGCAGCATAAGAAAACCCTGTGCACTAGAGAGGCATTGGAGGAAGCGGGAGGAGGGGACAGAGACATAGGAGGAAGCGGGTGGTAGGCTTGTATTTGCTGCCCGCTTCCTCCGATACCTCTCCTCTCGCGTTGGCATTGTGCCCGGCTGCCTGGCGTCGCCTTGTGCAATTCATCCCTTTTCACAAGGCGTTGTACAATGCCTTGTGAAAAGGGACGAATTGCACAAGGCGACGCCAGGCAGCGTAGTGCTTGGTGTGCTTGGTGTGCTTGGTGTACTAGTTTTATTGATTGTAACCCTTTGAATGCCACAGGGGTGAGAGTGCACATCCCTATGACATTTAAAGCTGTCCATGGTGCTGAAAGCCATCTCTGTGTTCCCCTAGTGGCTGGGTAGGGAAAAGCACAGAGAAAGCTGTTCAGAACTGTCGACGTGGGTTTTTGATTTTCTGACTGAACTTGATACTTTGCAGTGCTGTGATTGGCTGTGGTGCTAGGTAACATTTTTATCGTGTGTTTTTAGGTAAGATTTTCTATGCAACGCAGGTTTAAGGTTAACGTGTATTTTGTTGGTTATCGCTCGTTAGGCTTTCTGGGTAAGGAAGATTTGAATCTCACGTTACCTGGTCTTGCTTAACGAGCGAAGGCAGTTTTTTTCTTCATGTTAGTTTTAACGCCAACATTTGAATCGAGCCCTTAACTACAAGAACTGACTTTTACCACTAGGATGCATCCAAATGAAACAGTCGCTTTACAGCAGGTCAAAGTATTTTGGAAACATTCAGGAAAAAAATTTGTACATAAAAGAGTTTCTCACAACAAACAGTTTTGCTTCCTCTTGTAGCTCAGTCTACCCTGGAAGTACAAATTCAGTGTCCCTAAATGAGGCTAACTGGCCAACAGGCTGTACCTCCAGCTCTTAATTTAGGCTGTTCTCTCTGCAGAAGAAGCCTGAGACCATATCCAGAAGGACTTGTTTCCTGGGATCACCTAGCTCCTCCCTCCAAGAAATGCCGTAGATGCTTTCACTGTGGGACCTGTCTCTGCATTCATATGCAGCTTTTCTTCCCAATGTTTTGGCAAAGACTAGTGTTGAGCGAGCACCCCGATGCTCGGGTGCTCGGGTGCTCTGACCGAGCACCCCCTGAGGCTCGAGTGCTCGGCCGAGCACCCGAGCCCCATTGAAATGAATGGGGCGACACCAGGCACCCCCTGCTCTGATGAGGGGAGGGTGCCTGGTCAATGCCCCCTTCATCTCCGCTATGCCCCCTTCATCTCCGAATGCCCCCTTCAGCTCCGCAATGTCCCCCTTCAGCTCCGCTATGCCCCTCTTCCACAATGTGCCCCTTCATCTCCGCTATGCCCCTCTTCCACAATGTCCCCCTTCATCTCCTCTATGCCATAGAGGAGATGAAGGGGGACATTGTGGAAGAGGGGCATAGCGGAGATGAAGGGGCACATTGTGGAAGAGGGGCATAGCGGAGATGAAGGGGCACATTGTGGAAGACGGGCATAGCGGAGATGAAGGGGGACATTGTGGAAGAGGGGCATAGAGTCTATGCCCCTCTTCCACAATGTCCCCCTTCATCTCCGCAATGCCCCCTTCATCTCCGCAATGCCCCCGTACCTCCAGTCCCTGGTGGTCCAGCGGAGCGTCTTCGGATCTGTGCCTCTTCCGGCACAGATCCCCGCCACCCGAACATGGCGGGAGAGCACATGGCGGTACTCGACGAGTACCGCCATGTGCCGAGCAGAGCGATGCTCGAGCCGATCCGAGCATCGGCCGAGCACGCTCGCTCATCACTAGCAAAGACAGATATCAGATTGTAACTCCAGAGATTTTGTCCTTCATGGCATGGAACCATTTATATTAACCTTTTGCTGTTTCTCATGCAGTAATAATTAGACATCTATGAGTTTAGCTTTTAGAACCAGCTGTGTGAGCACGGTGTTAACATTCCTGGTTTTACCAATTAGCTACTTGTAAATCTGAAATTATATGTACAGTATAGTTGATAAACTATTTATATGTGGGACATTTAATTTATGCTTACTAACTTTTCGAGTTTGCAAGACAAGATAATTGTTCTCAAATAATCACATTTACCTCAACATTAATGAAATAATTTTCTGTGGCCTTTGAGCAATGTATACTGTATTTAAATTCTGCATCCTATTCATTGGTAGAGAAAATATGTCTCTTGATTCTCTCAATACACAATGATAACATTTGATTTCTTGATAGTAAGTATTATTATATAGCTTTAGTAACTACCTGATTAATTACGCTTAAAAAATATCAGTGAAAAAAGGATTGTGAAAAAAATATCTTTTTAGGGAGAGGGTACTATGAGGAATTTTTTTGTGAGACCTTTCTATACATTTTGACACAAAAGATAGAGGGTTATTGTACATTGAGGAGTGCACTGAGCACATGAAAGAGCAAGTTAATTACAATTTCATAGATTTCATTCAATCAACATGCACATATTATATAATCTTATATGGTGTATTAATTATGTTGACTGAATATGTTTTCTTACCTGATCAGGTAAGGAACTGAACAATGATATAGTCTAGCAATTAGTTTATTAATTATTTAACATTTTGAAGAGATAAAAATGTTCAATTAATCGTTATTTTGACTGCAAATTCAGCAACTACTTAATATACACAGTCAAATTACCTTTTTTTTCATCATCATCTATTTCTTAACACTTTTATGTCCTTGAAAATGAGCTACCTGAAGAGAAATTTTTTTGTAATGAAACATGAAAACATTAACACAGTGATACAATGTATAAAAAGAAACAATGTAAAACAATCCAAACTAGAAAGTACACAAGGTATTAAGGGCTCGATTCAAATGTTGGCGATGCTGGTTTTAACGTCAACTGAGCAATGCAAATGTTCCACTAGAAACAAGCGATGCCAGTTCTGAAAGACACGTCGCCCGTCGCCAGAACAGCAAGACCTCACCCATAGAGGATAATGTACAAGCGACGCCAAAAGCGATTCAAATGTTGGAGTTAGGGCTAACGCGCGTTAAATTGCAACATTTCTCTCCAGAAATCTAACGCCTATTTTTTTTTGGAGAATAGCACAGGAGGCAGTGTAAAAAAACCACCGTCGCCAGTTCTGAACAGCATTCTCTGTGCTTTTCCCTACCCAGCTACTAGGGGAACACAGAGATGGCTTTCAGCACCATGGACTGCTTTGAATGCCATAGGGATGTGCACTGCTCACCCCTGTGGCATTCAAAGGGTTACAATCAATAAAACTAGTACACCAAGCACTACACAATGCCCCCTTCCACACACCCCCTTAGTATGTCACATATATTGCATATATGGGACATACTAACCCCATCCACATCCACCTCATGGACTTCCATGTAGTGGATAAATCTGTCTTTTACTCTACAATCAACCCTTTGAGTACCAGAGAGGTATGAAAGCATTGCTTAGCATGTCTCCTAGCCCTCTGGTACCCAAAGGGCTAATAGGCAAATAATGCCTGTATGTGTGTGAGTGGGTGTGTTTTATACATTTTATTATTAAAATACTATTATGAAACGTAGATTGACTTAGATTCATTAATTTGTAATGCCCTACCTCCTTTGTCCCATTGCAATCATTATTTTTGTCCACTCTCCTTCCAATGGAGAGTGGAGCAAAAACTCTAATAACAATGGGACACAGTAAGTAGGACATTATTAACCCTTTGAGTGCCATTGCAAAGCCGTGCGCTGCATTCCACTCTGGCACTCAAATGGTTAAAATACAATTGAGGGAGCAGGCTGCATTCTGACTGCAGCGCTTCCCTTCATTCATAAAAGTGCCATTGCTGTGGGTAGCTGTGAAGCCCGCAGCATAAAAAAGGCTGGGGACAAGAGAGGCATTGGAGGAAGCGGGAGGACGGGAGAGAGACATCGGAGGAAGCGGGTGGCAGGCTTGTATTTGCTGCCCGCTTCCTCCAATACCTCTCCTCTCCTCATGCATTGGCATTGTGCCCACGCGTCGCCATTGTCCCCTGCCTGGCGTTGCGTACTCTACAATTTGCAGACGCGTTGGCATTGTGCCCACACGTCGCCATTGTCCCCTGCCTGGCGTTGTGCATTCTACAATTCGCAGACGCATTGGCATTATGCGCACACGTCGCCATTGTCCCCTACCTGGCGTTGCGCATTCTACAATTCGCAGACGCGTTGGCATTGTGCCCACGCGTCGCCATTGTCCCCTGCCTGGCGTTGCACATTCTACAATTCGCAGACGCGTTGGCATTGGAGAGGAGAGGTATTGGAGGAAGTGGGCAGCAAATACAAGCCTGCCACCTGCTTCCAGGGCACCCCCTGAGGGCACAAGGGAATACCCAAATAAAAATAACATATGGCCAGCATCAGGTACCACTTTGTCAATGGCAATGAGGAGGAATAGTCCCATACACACATCCCCCCAAAAATGTGTAAATTCAATATTACCAATCACCAATGCAGAACATAGCAACATGGGAAAAGTGATGCACTCTGAGCTGGTGCACATGGGGCACCAACATCACATGACACCCTGGTTGTGAACCACTGGCCTACACAGACAAACGATAAGAATCAAGCAAACCCACAGGGACAAGGGGAACACAAAGCAGCACAACATAAGCCATCCCAAAACACCTCTGACCAACAGGAGTTAACACACAACACCACATGCACACCTGTCACTCCAACAACATATCAAGCTCACCTATGTAACCTCAGCAGTCCATGGAGACAAAACACACACCTGGCAGGTAAATACCAATTACAACACATCACACCACTAACCACACACAGAAAATAATTACCTGGATAACACACACCTTACCATTAGTCCATCATAATCCACATGACTGTTCATGGACAACACCCCATTGCTGTTCAAAAGTGACAGCCCATATATAAACTGCTCAAAAAAATAAAGGGAACACTTAAACAACACAATGTAACTCGAAGTCAATCACACTTCTGTGAAATCACGCTGTCCACTCTGGAAGCAACACTGATTGACAATCAATTCCACATGCTGTTGTGCAAATGGAACAGACAACAGGTGGAAATTATAGGCAATAAGCAAGACACCCCCAATAAAGGAGTGGTTCTGCAGGTGGTGACCACAGAGCACTTCTCAGTTCCTATGCTTCCTGGCTGATGTTTTGGTCACTTTTGAATGCTGGCAGTGCTTTCACTCTAGTGGTAGCATGAGACGGAGTCTACAACCCACACAAGTGGCTCAGGTAGTGCAGCTCATCCAGGATGGCACATCAATGCGAGCTGTGGCAAGAAGGTTTGCTGTGTCTGTCAGCGTAGTGTCCAGAACATGGAGGCGCTACCAGAAGACAGGCCAGTACATCAGGAGACGTGGAGGAGGCCATAGGAGGGCAACAACCCAGCAGCAGGACCGCTATCTCCGCCTTTGTGCAAGGAGGAGCAGGAGGAGCACTGCCAAAGCCCTGCAAAATGACCTCCAGCAGGCCACAAATGTGCATGTGTCCACTCAAACGGTCAGAAACAGACTTCATGAGGGTGGTATGAGGGCCCGACATCCACAGGTTGGGGTTGTGCTTACAGCCCAACACCGTGCAGGACGTTTGGCATTTGCCAGAGAACACCAAGATTGGCAAATACGCCACTGGTGCCCTGTGCTCTTCACAGATGAAAGCAGGTTCACACTGAGCACATGTGACAGACGTGACAGAGTCTGGAGACGCCGTGGAGAACATTCTGCTGCCTGCAACATCCTCCAGCATGACCGGTTTGGACGTGAGTCAGTAATGGTGTGGGGTGGCATTTTCTGGGGGGCCACACAGCCCTCCATGTGCTTGCCAGAGGTAGCCTGACTGCCATTAAGTACCGAGATGAGATCCTCAGACCCCTTGTGAGACCATATGCTGGTGCGGTTGGCCCTGGGTTCCTCCTAATGCAAGACAATGCTAGACCTCATGTGGCTGGAGTGTGTCAGCAGTTCCTGCAAGAGGAAGGCATTGATGCTATGGACTGGCCCGCCCGTTCCCCAGACCTGAATCCGATTGAGCACATCTGGGACATCATGTCTCGCTCCATCCACCAACGCCACGTTGCACCACAGACTGTCCAGGAGTTGGCGAATGCTTTAGTCCAGGTCTGGGAGGACATCCCTCAGGAGACCATCCGCAACCTCATCAGGAGCATGCCCAGGCATTGTAGGGAGGTCATACGGGCACGTGGAGGCCACACACTATTGAGACTCATTTTGACTTGTTTTAAGGACATTACATCAAAGTTGGATCAGCCTGTAGTGTGGTTTTCCATTTTGATTTTGAGTGTGACTCCATATCCAGACCTCCATGGGTTGATAAATTTGATTTCCATTGAGAATTTTTGTGTGATTTTGTTGTCAGTTCATTCATTCAGATCTAGAATGTGTGATCTTAGTGTTCCCTTTATTTTTTGGAGCAGTGGGATGTGTAATCTTAGTGTTCCCTTTATTTTTTGGAGCAGTGTATATATGAGAGAGACAGAGAGAGAATATGATGGTAAAGGAATAGCATGACTGTTATGTTCATAGTGCACCTTCAATCTTGTTTCCACTCTCTGCAGGCATCCATGGCATGATTTCTCATGGTCCAGAAGTTTGTTCCGGTGACATGTTTACTCCACGTCCATGAGGATCATCTGTTTGTTAGTGTTGATATCAATAAAACATATGATCGTATATGACTATCTATCTTGTGTCATTGATTACTTCTCCCTCTTCATGTTTTTTGAAAAGATGATAGTAATACATTGAATGTTTGAAAATCCATGCAGTAGAGTTTATCACCCTGAGTGAAACAAGTGAACTCCCACTGCTGACAGGTGTTTCATTCAAAAGTTGTTCCAGCTCAAAATTGACATTCATAGATTGAATATCACAGTGGCCTGAAAGTGTCAAATGGCGCTGTTACTACACCATCCTATGGACAGCTCCGGTCCCTGCACCATGGATCCCCATAGGATGATGTAGCCACAGTGCCATTTGACACCTTCAGGCCACTGTGATATTTGATATATGACTTCAAGCTTTGAGCTGGGATAACCTTGGAATGAAACACCTTTCAGCAGTGGGAGTTCCCTTGTTCCAATCAGGGGGGTGAACCCAACAACATATGTCTTGACACATCCTAAGCATTACTATCCCCTTAATTGTGATCATGTGGTTGATCTGTTGAGATTTCTAATGTGTTCATGTTGTTTAAGTTCAAGTCACATCATGGAACAACACCCTGATGTTGTTTGGCTTTCAGATGTCTGTGAGTTGAACTAGGACAAACATGTCTGTATGTGCTGTGTGTGTTCACCACTGCTGTAAAAGCTTGTGACGGCACTCAGCGTGCATGAGTTGTGTTCACTGCATAGCTTTGCAATGCATTGGAGACAACTCATTACTTGACACCCATGTTAGATGTGTATGAGTTGTGTTCACTGCATAGCTTTGCAATGCATTGGAGACAACTCATTATTTGACACCCATGTTAGATGTGTATGAGTTGTGTTCACTGCATAGCTTTGCAATGCATTGGAGACAACTCATTACCTGACACCCATGTTAGATGTGTATAAGTTGTGTTCACTGCATAGCACTGCAATGCATTGGAGACAACTCTGCCCTTCTAACTGTATCATCTGAATAAAACACAGACATGGATATGTTCTGAAGTAACAACTGCAAATTTATTTCCTTTTTTTGGGGGGTGCTTTGGGGCGGGGCTGCAGGGGTGGCTTCCTGCACTTGATGCCATGAGGCCCTAGTGGTTCTGGAGGCTGGGGGTGCCACTGGTGGAGTGCTGGCAGGGGTTGAGGCACTGGAACTGGAGGCCTGGCGGATGGTCTCCAGCCTGTTACTCTCACGGAGCTCAGCAACCACCTGGTCAATTGAAGCTGTCATCCTGTTGGTGTGGGTGACCAGGAGGTTGCTGAGAGTAACTTGATGGGCCTCCAGTGCCCTCATGCTGTCCAGGAGGTGTGCCATATGCTGCTCCAGCCTGTTGAGGGACCGCGCACACCTCCTGGCCACCCTGAGTTGCCTCCTTTGGAGTACCAGACACTCCTGATCCATCACCATGGTGTTGTCAGGAGTGTGTGGTGTGGAGGGGGAACGGGACAGTGGTGGGGATGCTCTCTGGCTGTCCTGTGGCTCCACCACAGGTGGTGGGGGAGATGGGGTGGACTCATAGGTCCGGATGTGGAAGGAGCATGGGGAGCCCATCACTGCATCCCCAGATGAGTGACTCCCTGGGGATGGCACATCCGCCATATGTGTGACTAGCATGGTTTGTGGGGGTTTTGTGTGTTGGGGCGGGGATGGTGTGGTGACCACCACCAGGGCCTGTGGCCATTGTGGCTGGCCAATGCGGCCAAAGTGCTCATAGTCCATTGGCCACTGGCTACTGTCCCGCGGCTGTGGCCTGGTGGCTGCCTGCAGTGGCCCATGCTGTGGCATCCCCACGATGTCAGGCATCCGGTGCCTCCCCATGGCTGTTGGTACATCCTGCAGGGTAGTGTACCGGTGCTGGACTGTGGGAGGTGGACCCTGGGGGCCATGCTGGGGCCACTGCTGCTAATGCTGCTGGTGGGGCGAAGCCTGGGGGCCATGGTATGGCCACTGCTGCTGGTGGGGCGGTGGGCTCTGGGGTCCATCTGGGGCCACTGCTGCTGGTGGGGTGGTTGGGCCCTGGGGGCCATGCTGGGGCCACTGCTGCTGCTGCGGCTGCTGTTGCTGGTGGGGCGGTGGGCCCTGGGGGCCATGCTGGGGCCACTGCTGCTGCTGCGGCTGCTGCTGCTGGTGGGGTGGTGGGCCCTGGGGGCCATGCTGGGGCCACTGCTGTGGCTGCGGCTGCTGCTGCTGGTGGGGCGGTGGTCCCTGGGGGCCATGAGATGGCCACTGCTGTGGCTGCAGCTGCTGTTGCTGGTGGGGCGGTGGGCCCTGGGGGCCATGAGATGGCCACTGCTGTGGCTGCGGCTGCTGTTGCTGGTGGGGCGGTGGGCCCTGGGGGCCATGAGATGGCCACTGCTGCAGCTGCCCCTGCTGCTGTGTTGGTGGTGGTGGTAGCGCACTGGAGGTGCTGGCCTCCTCAGAGGAGGAACCTCCTGTGTCCTCCGCTCCTGCTGACTGGTGTGCTGTGTGGGGTAAATGACATGATGTAATCAGTGATGTGAGCTATGACAGGAGTGCTGCAAGACTATTACATTGACACGCGAACCGTTGAGTGGCAGGATGGTATGCATTGCATTGCTTTGCAATGCATTGGTTACCATCCTAACACACATTGCTAGGTTTGACGTGATCACATACATTGATTACACTAACCTGCAGTGGTGTGGATTTGGTCATCATGTGTATCCTGAGCAATGGGGATGGCAAGGCATATACCTCCTTGCTATCCCCATTCATCAGGATCCATGTGGTGAGCAACACTGAACTATCACACCTTGAGTGACACAAACCCACTGCACGTTCTACACCTAGGCCTCAACAGCAAACACACCAGAACCTCTAAACACAGCAATGCACCAGTGAGGACCTATGACTACAGAGGTCAATCAATCAATGATGTCGGCAGCAGTAATAACCACACCAAGCACGCCAACCAACATGATCTGTGTAACCCAGCAACCCAAACAGCTGGAGGACACACAAACACACCCCAGGACAGCTAAAATCCTAACACACAGCAAACATGTGCATTGTTAGAATGTACTATTGGAGGTTTTTTCTACCTTTTCACATGTTTGTTATGCTATGGCGCCTAAGCACTGGTATGTCACGTGTTGTTTAGATCTCAGTGCACTGGCTCCACAGAACAACACAGGGATTGCAGGTGTGATGACACTGCAGTTGTCATGTACACATTGTCACCTCTTTCTGACACCCTAGTGAATGCCCCCCCCATCATGGTTGAGTCCTGTGGATCACATATGTCCTGCAGAGTGGGGATGGTGGGGAATGCCCCCTGGCCATCCCCACTCTGCAGGCTTCATATGATGCAGAAAGCTGAACCTTGACTATTCCACTTAGACTAACTACCTACATGTACAACATCTAGCCCTGACATGCAGTAACAATACAATAGGAAACACACCAATTCCCCTCCTTGCTATTCTCTGGTAACCCTTTGGGTGCCAAGGGACTACCCAATGTATTGTCGACCAATGCATTACTTATCCCTGTGGCATTCAAGGGGCTGTGTGCTGACCTCTTTGTCACTCTGTGTATGACATTGTGATACACATAACAGTTGGATCTGTGACTGACACATGACAGTGTGCATTGGTTTTGTGCTGTGCATGATGTCGTTTTGGACAGCATGAAGGGGGTTCAACAGGGACTTGACCATTACCATTCAGGCAGGGTTGGTCATGTATTCTGTCCTTGTTTGATGTCCCTCCAAGCTGTGTGGCTGAATTGTGGTGTGGAATGCTGTCCATGTGTTCAGGTGTCACTGTGTTGGCCTCTGTCTGGTGGGTGTCAGGATTGGTGTGATGTGTGTGTGTGGGCATTGATGCACTTACCAGTGGACTGGAGGCTACTTTCATCCCCGGTGTCACTCCATCCAGGGATCCCACACACCATGATGGAGGAGATGGTCCTACGCACAGCCTCCTCCCACTGGCTGTATATCCACCCGCAGGGGAGGACCACCCCCTGTGCCAGCAGCGTGCAAGGCCTGCTCGCCCATCTTCTTCTTCACCTTCATAATGGTAGACAAAAATGGGAAAAGGGTTGAACTAGATGTATACAGGTTTTTTCTCAACATTGATTACTGTGTTATTATGTTACTGTCTTACCTTAGCCTTGCAGTCTGTCCACCTTTTCTTCACAGAATCCAATGACCGGCTGTGGCTGGACACTGCATTCACAGCAGCCACAACCTCCTTCCAGGCTGCCTTCCTCTTTGATGACAGGCCAGCTTTCGGCCCCTTGGGGAAGAGGTACCTGTAGTGGGCAACCACAGCCTCACAGAGGACCAGGTTTTCCTCCTCTGTGAATTTGGGCTCTCTTGACCTCTCCTCCTCCTCACCCCCAGAGGTTGGTTGAGAGCCCTGGCTGTGGCTCCCCAGCCCTGCCTGCACTGGCCCTGGCTGTGTGTGGTGCAGGGGGACTACCCCTCGTCCCACTGTCTCTGCCCCTGCACTAGATGTGCCTGGTCTTGGGTGGCTGCCCCTCCGCCCCAGAGATCTCCCTCTCCCTCCCCTACCCTGACCAGGGATGCCACCCTGAATCTCCTCCTCCTCTCCTCCCCATCCCTCTCTCCTCTCCTCTCCATCTCTCTCATCCACTCACACCTAGGCACTCACTCAGGCCCTCACACACTCACTCACTCACTCTCTGTCACCCACTTGCACTCACAGACTCACACTGTCAAACTAAAGATAAAAAGTGTGTGTGTTTTACAAAAAAAAATATGGGCTATGTGTATGTGTGTATGTGTGTTTGGATGCGTGTATTTGTATGTTCAAAAGTGTATTGTGTCGCTTTGTGTGCTGCCAAACTCTCCTTCTACCTGTCTGTGTGTGTGCCGCCTAAACTCCCTTTCTCTGAAAACTAACCTCCGCTCCTTGGGTCCTGATATCTAGCTCTTGGGAACTCGATAACAGACAAAGGTGCGTAGGTGATTTTGGGTCTATTTATAGTTTATTCGACTCAACTAGATACTTTGGGGTGCTGTGATTGGCTGGGACTGGGTCACGTTGGACGTTTCGGGTGTTTGTTTTTTGGAGACGTTTCTCGCGTTTATCGCGTGTTTGGCGTCGACGATGAGGTCAAATATTTGGCGACTCCAGTTTTGTAGTCTTTGTGTGTTTTGTAGGCCGTCGCGCGTTAACTCTTCTGGGTAAGGAAGATTTGAATCTCACGTTACCCAGTCTTGTTTAACTCGCGAAGCCAGTTTTTTGCTTCACGCTGATTTTAACGCCAACATTTGAATCGAACCTAAGTGCTTCATGGAGAGTGCAATATTATATTGTATCCTGATTTGATCATCTATTCACCAGAAAACTCTCTGAAAACTGAGATCCTGGGAGCTAACTATGAAAGTTAAAAAAAAAGAAGAAAAAAATAAATGTATAGGAAATTGTTACTATTCCTTTAAGCACGGATTCATTATTCAAAAATGTAACTGAGTGTTCTAATATTATCTACTTGTGCAACTTTTTTTATTTTCATTTTTTTTTTTTTTGCCTTAGCTAAGAGGTGTCCTGGAAATATGATTTATCAAGAAAGTGGATCCTCATGCCTGAGCGCCTGCTCCCACCTGGAGATACAAACACCTTGTGAGGAACACTACATGGATGGGTGCTTCTGTCCACAGGGTATGTGTATTGAATATTAACATTATAAACAATGCAAAACCACACAGGGCAATCTATTCAGTTGGTCCATATTTGCCTGCCTAGTACAGCTCTACTTCAGAGAACTATTTAACAATATAATGACTTATTTAGCTGAGCAACAATGACCACCCTGATTTTCGTCACACACTAAGTAGTAGTTAAATTTTTGCAAGCTGTTAACACTGCAATGGATTATAATGACTGTTTACTTTTGATTTATTATTTTTTATATAAAGTTTGAATATTCTTGCATACAGCTTTGTATAACAAGAGAAACTTAGTCCTAGTAAGACTGAAGGTTGATATATCTGCACGAGAATAACTTCAAAAGCAAACTATGTCCTAGGAATAAGTGGTTTTTAATTTGTTTAACAGAATGACTTTCTTAGCTATACAGCCTTCAAACAGCAGTTAGTGATATCCATAGTGAATGAATGTTTTGGTTATTTTTGATCTCTCATCTAGTCTACTGATAATTATTTAAAACCAACTTATGTTCTTTATGATTTATTCAGTCCTAAGGAGGCCTACTGGTTGTTGTTACCTAGAGGTAGATTTCAATAATGAAAACTGTATATATAATGTTTAAAAATAAATAGATATCCAAAATGTGAAAGGTTCTAAGGACAAACAAACAGCTCACTTCCCTGTTCTATGGCTAGTTACTAGTGTTGAGCGAGCACCCCGATGCTCGGGTGCTCGGGTGCTCTGACCGAGCACCCCCTGAGGCTCGAGTGCTCGGCCGAGCACCCGAGCCCCATAGAAATGAATGGGGCGACACCAGGCACCCCCTGCTCTGATGAGGGGAGGGTGCCTGGTCAATGCCCCCTTCATCTCCGCTATGCCCCCTTCATCTCCGAATGCCCCCTTCAGCTCCGCAATGTCCCCCTTCAGCTCCGCTATGCCCGTCTTCCACAATGTGCCCCTTCATCTCCGCTATGCCCCTCTTCCACAATGTGCCCCTTCATCTCCGCTATGCCCCTCTTCCACAATGTCCCCCTTCATCTCCTCTATGCCATAGAGGAGATGAAGGGGGACATTGTGGAAGAGGGGCATAGCGGAGATGAAGGGGCACATTGTGGAAGAGGGGCATAGCGGAGATGAAGGGGCACATTGTGGAAGACGGGCATAGCGGAGATGAAGGGGGACATTGTGGAAGAGGGGCATAGAGTCTATGCCCCTCTTCCACAATGTCCCCCTTCATCTCCGCAATGCCCCCTTCATCTCCGCAATGCCCCCGTACCTCCAGTCCCTGGTGGTCCAGCGGAGCGTCTTGTGATCTGTGCCTCTTCCGGCACAGATCCCCGCCACCCGAACATGGCGGGAGAGCACATGGCGGTACTCGACGAGTACCACCATGTGCCGAGCAGAGCGATGCTCGAGCCGATCCGAGCATCGGCCGAGCACGCTCGCTCATCACTACTAGTTACTGCTCAGAAGCATCATGTTTCAGCTCTTTAGTGCTATTACAGTGAAGTCCCCTCTATATGGGAACACAACTAACCCCAGATGTAAATTTCGGCCCTGTTGTGCCTTGTAAGTGAGGTGAAGCTGGATTCCCTAAGTACTGAGAGCAAGGACTCACATCTGGATTACTCTTTACTCTTAGGGTTGACCCTTTAATGTATTCAAAATACATATCCAAAATGTGGGAGGCTATGAGGACAAGCAAACAGCACAATGGCCTGTTCTAACACTAGACACCACTCAGAAGCATCATGTTTTAGCGCTCTAGTGCCATTGCAGAGAAGAAATTTCCACATTCATATTAGACTAATCCCACCCAAAAGTAGCAGTCCACTTCCAAAATGCAAGTTTCCCCTACACAGGAACACCAGATAACCCCAGATATACATTGTGACTTTGTTGGGCCTCATCTATGAAGTGCAGCTGAATTCCCTATACACTGAGAGCAAGGGGTCCATGTTTGGATTACCCTTCTGTAACGGTTTGTTTGACACACAGACACAGTGGTTTAGGATAAAACACAGTTTTATTGAAATCACAGTAATATAATAACCCTCACAGGTCCTGTAGTATTTAAGCAGAATAATACAGACACACGACAGGTTACACATACAAATGCCTACACAAGTCCAGTATAATCATAAAGTCCATAACAGCATATAATGACACAGGTCAGGCAGAATACAGTTAATTCCTAGGAGAAAGGTACTGCATGGGTTAATGGTCTTCAATGAGTGTAAACAGTCCCATGTGAAGAGAGGTCTGTGATGGAGCTCACTCCATATAGAGATCTTAAGGATATGTAATGCCCAGAAATATATCAATAATATCAGGAATTGAGCAACATATGACACTGCCGTAGCAGTAATGGAGACCAGGCCACTTGCACTCTGCCGGAGCAGTAATGGAGACAAAACTCATGGCACACTGCCGTAGCAGTAACGGAGGCAGGCCACTGGCATTCTGCAGGAGCAGCAACGGACACAAGTCCAATGGCACACTGCCATAGCAGTAATGGAGACAGACACTTGCACTCTGCAGGAGCAGTAACGGAGACAAGGTGCCACGGTTTGTTTTGACTCACAGACACAGCGTTAAGATAAAAACACAGCTTTACTGAAAAAGTTAATAAGAAACCTCACAGGTCCTGAACATACACATATTTTACAGACACACGACAGGTTCAAGTAGCATAGCATACAATGATACAATGTATAGGCTGTACCGGTCTTGCCAAAATACCGGGTAAGGCAGCCTGGAAGTTGTCACAACTAGATGTAGGAGGCTCTACCAGCCTTACCAATATACCGGGCAAGGCAGCCTAGAAGATGCACAAAGGACTAAGGAGGCTCTACCGGCCCTGCCAATATACTGGGCAAGGCAGCCTAGAAGGTAGCACAGAGAACTAAGAAAGCTCTACCGGCCTTGCCAATATATTGGGCAAGGCGGCCTAGAGGGTAGCACAATAGGATAGAGGAGGCTTTACCAGCCCTACCAATATACCGGGTAAGGCAGCCTATGACAGAACTTACACAGAATATCGGAGGCCCTACCGGTGCTATAACGGAGGTAGTATTAGCAACCGGTGATAGAGTGGAGCAAACCAGTACCACGTACTAGACAAACACGGAGGCCCAACTGGTGCTATAATGAAGGCAGCACTAGCAACCGGTGTTAGAGTGGAGCAAACCAGTACCATGTACTGGACAAATACAGAGGCCCTACCGGAGCTATAACGGAGGCAGCACAAACAACCGGTATAGAGTGGAGCATACCAGTACCAAGTACTGGACAAACACGGAGGCCCTACCAGTGCTATAACGTAGGCAGCACAAGCAACTGGTGATAGAGTGGAGCAAACCAGTATCGCGTACTGGACAAACACGGAGGCCCTACCAGTGCTATAATGTAGGCAGCACAAGCAACCGGTGATAGAGTGGAGCAAACCAGTACCGCGTACTCGACAAACATGGAGGCCCTACCGGTGCTATAAAGGAGGCAGCACAAGCAACCAGTGTAGAGTGGAGCAAACCAGTATCATGTACATGGAGGCCCTACCGGTGCTATAATGGAGGCAACACAAGCAACCGGTGATAGAGTGGAGCAAACCAGTACCGCGTACTGGACAAACACGGAGGCCCTACCGGTTCTATAATGGAGGCAGCACAAGCAACCGGTGTAGAGTGGAGCAAACCAGTATCATGTACACAGAGGCCCTACTGGTGCTATAACGGAGGCAGCAAGCAACCGGTATAGAGTGGAGCAAACCAGTACCACGTACTGGACAAACACGGAAGCCCTACTGCTGCTATAACGGAAGCAGCACTAGCAACCGGTGTAGAGTGGAGTAAACCACTACACTGACAGTCAGTGCCAACTCGGAGGCCAGAAGCCTGAAATCAGCGGTACCACCAAAGGAAGACACCAGGAGTCAGAATGTTGCCGAGGCGACCGGAGTGAAGCAGAATGCAGCCAAGACAGGATCCAGGAACAGGAACAACAGCCAGGCCGGGTCAGGATACCGGAGCAGTAATGTCAGCCAAACCGGGTCAGGAACAGAAGCAGGAACGTCAGCCAAACCGGGTCAGGAATGGAAGCAGGAACGTCACCCAAACCGGGTCAGCAACGGAAGCAGGAATGTCAGCAGGCCGGATTGGTACACAGGAATGACTCTGGAGAATAGACTGACTGTCTGGGTAGGTACACAGGTGCTAGAACAGGAAAGGAGTCAAGCAGGCCCCAGTTGAATCCATATGCAGGCGATCACTGACATAGAGACACCACTAAAGGGCAGTGAAAGGGTGCAGGAACCCAATCTATATAGGCAGTACTGGGCGGACTAATCACAGGCAACCAATGGAAAGCACCCACAGCTAACTGACAGGAAAAGCCAGCAATCACGGGCACCGTGATACAAGGCCAATAGCACACTGCCGTAACAGTAACACAGACTAGGCCACTTGCGCTCTGCAGGAGCAGTAACGGAAACAAGGCCAATGGCACACTGCCATAGCAGTAATGGAGACTAGACCACTTTCGATCTGCAGGAGCAGTAATGGAAACAAGGCCAAAGGCACACTGCTGTAGCAGTAACAGAAACTAAGCCACTTGCGCTCGGCAGGAACGGTAACGGAGACAAGGCCAATAGCACAATGCCATAGCAGTAACAGAGACTAGGCCACTTGCACTCTGCAGGAGCAGTAACAGAAACAAGACCAATGACACACTGCCGTAGCAGTAACGGAGACTAGGCCACTTGCGTTCTGCAGGAGCAGTAACGGAAACAAGGCCAATGGCACACTGCTGTAGCAGTAACGGAGACTAGGCCACTTGTACTCTGCAGGAGCAGTACGGAGACACAACTGAACACTGCCGTGACCGGACAGACTGGGCAACCGAGCAACTCGCCCTGAGGTCTTAACCAACTGGAAGCGACACAAAAATGCCTGATGGATAAGAATGTCGCCAAGGCGACACAGAGGCAGCCAGAGCAGGAACATCAACCAAGCCGGGTTGAATTATGGAGCAGGAACATCAGCCAAGCTGGGTCGAAACACAGGAGCAGGAACGTCAGCCACGCAGGGTCGGTACACAGAAGCAGGAACATCAGCCAAGCCGGGTCTGTACACAGGAAGGAGACGAGATGCAGAGTAGTCAGGCAGGCCAAGTCGGTACACTGGGAATCACTGAGCAGAAACAAGCACTGGTACAGGAACACCAAGAAAGGGCACCGGAGGGGCACCAGAGCCCAGTATATAAAGGCCATACTGGGCGGGACAAACACAGAATAGCCAATGGGAGCAAAGCACAGTGTAGACTGACAGAAATTAGCAAGGGGAGCACGGGCACCATAATACCGTCACTCTTTGTGTGACCCTCTAAGCATATTGAGCTCACTGACAAGGCCCAACAAGGCCAAAGCATACATCTTGGGTTGGCAGGTGTCCCCATTCAGGTGGGACTTGCCTGTCATTTTGGAGCTGGACTGCCCTTTTGGGCAGGATTAGTCTAATATGTACAAGGAAATGTATCTTCTATAATGATACTAGATTGCTAAAACATTATGCTTCTTAGCAATAACTATTCGTAGAACAGAGCCTCTAACATTTTATTATATATTTTGAATACTCCTAGGGATTTCCCTGAGAGTGGAGGGTAATCTAGGTGTGGACCCCTTGCTCTTAGTGCTTAGGGAACCCAACTGCACCTCACTGATAAGGCCAAACAAGGCCGAAATGTGCATCTGGGTTTGGCTGGTGTTACTGTGCGGAGGGGACTTGCCCGTCATTTTGGAGAGGGGTAGGCAAAAGGTCCTGGTGTTCTCACCAGAAATTCCATGAAATCCATATGGTTGTCTGCATTTTAACTTTAAAATCCACCCTCAACAAGCTTCTTAATATGTTCTTCTTTTTTGCCTACACCAAAAATGCTTTTGCTATTTTTTTTCAAAGGCTACAAGCTTCCCACCCATTTGTATTCATGTACTTCACATTTTTGTGCCAAAAGCATGACTTTTCCAGGAAATTAAACAGAAAATGAAGCAGCTGGAGAACTAGAGAGGGTGCTAAGTGATTTTCTGGCTATTTATTTAGCAGAATAAATAAAGAAGAGGCTCATAGTGTGTGCTATAACGCTGTAACATTATGAGCACCTGGATAAAAAAGAAATGGAGGATCTGGAAGTACTGAGACGTGTCCAGTGAATTAAAGGAGGAGGAGGAAGTGACAACCACCAGCATGGAAGGGTCTTTGATCTCTGATTCCCCAGACTGAATGATGCCCATTCCCCCTTCATTATGCTTTTGGGTCTGGGGTAAAATTGTAACCAAGACAGAACTGGGTAGGAGTGTGATCAGCAGAAGTCAGCTGCTAGTGCCTCCTACTACTGCTGCAAATGTGCCTTGTGATGGTCAGGAGGAGGAGGAGGTTATGGCAAGTGTGACAGCAGGGGACACTAAGTCACACTTGTCACCCGCAAGAAGTCCCACTACTACCACAAAGCAGCTAGAGAGTGGTGGGGGTGAGGGAGGGGTGGTGGTGATGGTAATTGTGATGAAGACGTTGGTGGTGGAACTAACGTTATTGATCCTCCAAATGCTGAGGTGGAAGCAGAAGTGATGATGACGAGCAGCCAGATTAGCAGTCTAGGAAGCCCACAACATCCCCCTGACCCTGTGAGTCCCCTTCCCCCTGGATTGTGCCTCTGAAACATGATGCTGAAGAAGGCAGAACTGGTGTGCAGTATTAGTATCAGAACAGATCAGCTTCCTGACCATGCTGCTAGTGCTGCCAATCTGACTTCTTCATCTCAAGAAGAGATGGCATTGCCAAGTATGACAGTAGGGGACCCTCTGTCACATTTGTCATAATCGCCAACCAATCCAACTCTTATAGAGCAGCAGCAGCAGACTGGTGGTGGTAGTGATGAGAGTGAGGATGATGATGGAGCAGCTGGGACAGAGGAGAGAGAATGAGGGCCCTTTTAGTTGGGAGGGAATAGAAATGATAGACAGATATGAAAATTGAGATGGGATCACCATTACTACCAGTAGTGACTTTGCAGAGTTTGCTGCTGCTATAATTTCTGCTGCTGCTAAGTTGAAAAGGGCAGCAGGCTGATGATGAGCAGGCAAGTGTATCACAGACAACAGTGGCCACAGCGAAAATGAGGTTCAGCATAGTGATGCAAGACTATGCCAGCAATAATCCTGGTCCTAGTTCTAGTGCTGATTCTGAGGCAGTAGCATCATCCTTTGCCCCAGCCAGTGAAGCAGGAATCTGGTGAAGAAGAAAAAGGCCATTCTTCCCCACCTTTCCACTACCTCATGAGATCATGGGTGTGGACTATTTTTCTGTTGGAGCAGGCACAGTGCCATAGTCTGCGAGAGCACTGTGCATGATCTGTGACAAATCAGTAACAAGTGCAAAGGAGGGAACTCACCTTGGCTCAACCACCCTTATAGCACCCATGAAATACAAACACCATGGTATTTATGTGATGCATGTTAAAGCCAAACCCCCACAAAAGAAATTGGGAGCTGCTATTGCTGTACCCCTCTCCCTCCCCAAAGGCACCAAGAATCTAGGTACAAATCTACGAGGAAGAAAAATAGAGAAACCCAGCCTGAGCCTGAAAGTTCGATGGCGAGTGTAACACCTGCCTCATCATCAGCTTCATTCTCTAGAGTCCAGGTGTGGGAAGATATATCAACATCTTCTGTTAAACAACCTCTGTCATTGTTACTTCCCCCACCACCTGATAGCAATTCTGTAGATGCGAGGATGTGGCAGTTTGTGTCCACCCACTGCACACTGTATGGTACACTAACCACACATGACAATGTGGTGGAGTATAATCGTAAGCATGAATATGCTAAGCTGGTGGCAGGAAGGATTAATCATTATTATTGTTTGTTGGTTGTCACATGTCCTTAGTGGTGCAGACAAGTATAGTGGCAGCAGTAGTACTTGATTTCTGGAGCGGATGAGTACAGAGTACAATTTTCCCAGTCCTTCCTCTATTTCCCACACGCACTGTACACATGGCAGCTGCTGATGAAGATACAGTTCCTTCCTACTCTCAAGGAAAACATTAATATTCTAACAACGCACCCTTGATTTTGAAGGTGGTCCAAGAGGAAAAGCATTATTGGTCAACTTCTTTTCTCCAGATACACCTGAAGAGGCTAGTCGTGGTTCTGCTACTGCCTCAGGTGCATCACTGGAGCGAGTGGCAAGTAGAACCATTATCATCATCACCCATATCACTGCTGTTGTTGTTGCCATTTCCTTGGAGCTGCCTAATTGTCCTGATGCTTAAACAACTCAGCAACAGAAGCAATAACAGCAATGGCAAACGCCACAATGTCACCATGGATGCATATAGCTTTTTTCTCAGGACTTGTTCTTTCAAATCAGAGGCCTATATAAAAAAAAAATTGTGGATTTGTTTCTAAGAAGCCTAAGTCATACAAATCACTATTTCCTTATGGTTTGTGCCTCTAACAAACATGAGTCCAACAAATCACTGATTCCTTAGGACTTGTGCCTCTAACAAGTCTAAGTCATACAAATCAATGTTTCCCCAGGGCTTTGGTTTTTAACAAGTCTAAGTCCTACAAATCAGTGTTTCCTCAGGTCTTGGGCCTCCCTTGGCTCTAACAGATCTAAGTCCTACATTCAGTTTCCTCTGGGCTTAGGTTTAATTTCTACAAATCAGTGTTTCCTCATGGCTTGCATCCATCAAGTCTAATTTCTACAAATAAATGTCTTTTTAGGGCTTGTGTTTGGCTAACCTGAGTCCTGCACAGTGCACAGCATGATTTATACAGAAAGGATATGACCCTAAGGAATTTGATAAAGCTGTCTCTAGGGTAAATGCAATTGACATCCAGCAACTACTAATTCCTAGTGATAGAATAGATGATACTTCCAATTTTCAATTAGCCTTAGTTATTATTTATAGTTCAGATTACAAATACTTAAATAAAATTATTAGACGCCATTGGCATCATTTGAAGGAGGATAAATGGTTGGAGACAGTATTGCCAAATAAACCTAATATTATATATAAAAAGTATAAAAACTTGGGAAGCATAGTTGCTTCAAATATGAAGAACAGCAATTTAGTGGCCACCAAAAAGAATAATTGGCTTCAGAAAGGCATTGCAGGTTTTCACAGTTGCAGCAATTGTGTTCGCTGTAAGAAGATTAATAATAAGAAGAAAATAACACATTTTGTCTCATCCAAACAAAAAGGAGGAATTTAAAATAAAAAAAAATGTTAACCTTTAAATCAAAGGATGTTATTTATGTGCTACAATGTAGCTGCATTTAGCAATATGTTGGACAGACAAAGAGGGATCTTAAAGGGATAGTAATACTTAAAATGTAAAAAAATATGTTGTAGGGTTTATCCCCCTGAGTAAAACAAGAGTACTCCCACTGCTGAAAGGTGTTTCATTCAAAAGTTATAAATTTTCAAAGTTGAATTTTTTAGGTGCAATATCACAGTGGCCTGAAATTGTACAGTGGCGCTGTTGCTACACGATCCTATGGACAGCTCTGGTCCTGGGACCATAAATCTCCATAGGATGGTGTAGCAACAGCACCACTGTACTATTTCAGGCCACTGTGTTATTGCACCTAAAAAATTAAACTTTGAAAATTAATAACTTTTGAATGAAACACCTTTCAGCAGTGGGAGTACTCTTGTTTTACTCAGGGGGATAAACCCTACAACATATTTTTTTTTTACATTTTAAGTATTACTAACCCTTTAATATAAGAATAGCAGAACACATAAGGAATATTGAAAAGAAGTTTGATAATTTGATAAACATAGCATTTTTTTGCATTTTAAGGAATGTCATGATTCTGATCCTAGGTTTTTAAGTTTTTTTGCTGTTGAGCAAGTTTGGAGAGATTGGAGAGGTGGGAATCATTTAACAGCTATGTCTCGCATTGAATCCAAATGGATTTTCAATATGGACACTCTTCAACCTAAGGGGTTAAATGTTTGTTTTTTTATAGGCTTGTTGATATAGTTCAAGATGTTTGAATGGATGTATTAGATGTGGACTATGTACCTTTAATTAATTGGGTGGGTTTTTAGCATTTAAATGGGGTATTTTTTGGTATGGAGCATACTACGATTGTCTTGAGTAAGGCAGAAGTGCCTTCTGAAACACGTAGATCTGTGAATCAGTTGGCTCCTAACATTTATTTATAGCTGGTATTATTAAGTCACTATAGCTATTTTTGTCTCCTATGAATGTTGAAAGTTGGATCTGCCCCTAATGAATAAGGTTTGAGAAATTATCACGAAGAAAGAAAAATCGGAATCCGAGCATTTTTACAAAAGTGAGGTCATCTGGACTTTATTTAGAACTGTTTTTTACATCAAGCAAGATAGAAACATATTCATTAGTCCAACTGAAGAAGGCGGTGGTAAGTGTTAATTGGGTCTACAGAGGATTGCATGTCTGATCCGGTAGAAAACAGATAATCATAACCGGAGAGTATTCCATCTGTTTATTTCACCTGCAGAGGATTGCATGTCTGATCCGGCAGAAAATAGATAATAAGAACCAGAAAATTTTCCATCTATTTCACTACACCTGCCTTTAAATCTTGGCGGAGTTGTATATGTTACAAGGACTTTTCTTGCTGTGAACGAATTACTTTCTCTATACTATAATACCTGTGCTCTGAATTAACCACTTCCAACTATATATTACATTATACATCAGTAGAAGAAAGATACAACTAGATGTGCACCAATACACATTACATATGTGGGAATGATATAGCTTTTAACCCCTTAGTGACCGGCTGCTCTCGCATGCGTCCGGCTCTTAACTACGGGTTTTTTTTTTCCCGATTATAGCGAATTACTTAAGGGACTTACCCGGAACGTCCTCTGTCACTAAGTGACATTTTTGCGTGACGTACCTGGTAAGTCCATTGTAGCGATGGTGTTAATTATATATCATTTTTTGGGGATTTTTTAGTACATAATAAATTTTGTATGTTTGATAACATTGAAAAGATTCTGACTGATTTTTATGTTTTTAATGTTTTAATGGTTTAATCGTAAGTGGATTAGATTTAGTGCTTAAGAACCCGTGAAGTGTTAATCGGGACTTTTGAGTGTCCGATCTGTTCCGGTTTGCTCTAAGGTGGACAATATCCCTGTAAGGATTGCCTATAGAGGTGCCTTTTAACAGTTGTAAGTTGCTGTGTGTTTTCCTTTAATTGTGTCTGTGTGGGCCTCACGTTTTTCTGCTATCAGGGCAGCCGTTTGAAGGAACACGCACAGTGCGTGATTTTTTATTTTTTTTGGCAAGATATATCAATGCTACATTGTTTAAAGAGGTGCATTTTACTGTTGTCGGTTGCTGTGTGTTTCCCATTACTTGGGTCTGTGCAGACTGCGGGTTTTCTGCTGTCGGGACAGCCACCTGAAGGGATCCATGTCCTAAGCATGGGGTATGGGTTCAAGAAATACAGTACACCTTTAAATGGATTTGAACAAGGCCGCAGCTTTATTATATAAAAACATACAATAAGTTAAAATATAAAAATATAATTCTTAAACAATTTTTTCTCCAACCTTGAGCCCTTGCCAATGTCCATCTTCTACAGGCTAACCAGCCTATCCTCCTTTGGAGCCGAAACTCCAAACTCCCCAAATTGTCACCTTAACCGCACCTCATTAGCTGGTCAATACAGCTCAATGAGGCCGGCGTCTAACCCGTGACAAAGTCCGGGTGTTCTTAGACCTAGACCACTGACCTACCATCTCCCGTAACCTCCAAAATCTTACTACCACTCTATACATTGGCAAGGGCCCAAGCCGCCAACAAAGCTGCGACAAAATACAATAAACAAATATTATAACATATACAATCACATTGATACTAACATTCTAATAAAAAACAGGGAGGGAGGGAGGGGAACTGCTCCTTCTCCAGTTTAGTTTAAACTGCCACACTAACAGGAAGTGAGAACCCCTCTTATCACTCCTCTGCTTGCCTTGACAACCATAGCCACACCCACTTATTTCCTTACCCCAACCCCAGCCCGGCCATGTCTCCCCTCCTAAAGTCTGTGGAGTTCCCACAGTGAGTGACTTTTTGGCAAGATATAGCAATGCTATATTGTTTATAGATGTGAATTATTGATACCCGATATAGCAGGTGTTCTTTTGTTTTCCTGGCTATATCTATTTCTTGAACGCAGTACTAGCACAATATTTAAGATCCAATTGTATTTTTTTATACAATGGAAGGTGCAGATGCCTTTAATTGTGATTTCTTTTGGAGATCTACCATAGATCCAACTTATAGGTAGACCTCCTTTTATTCGCTTTTTGAGGTATTCTGACTTCTTATATATTTTTTGCTCCATAATATATTTTTATAAAAGTAATATATAATTGTGAAGGTATCACATTATATTAGATCTGATTAAAGGATATATGTCTCTATGTGATTTTTTTATTTCTGCTCTCTTGATACTTTGTGATTAACGTATAGCATATATTTGACTAATTTTGTTTTTTTGAGTGTTTAATGAATAACAGATCAGTGATATGTTTTGTCTGTACGTGTAAACTTAGGCAGCTCAATAGATATGAGTACGTTCATAAAGGGTATACCAATAAATCATCTGTTTTACTTTTCATATCTACGCCTTTAATTTTGTATTTGATTTTATGTGGTTACTTTGGGATGTGGAAATAAGTTTCTATTTTTTAGTTTTATCTATAACATGTATAGTGGTGGTGCTATTTCATCGCTGCCCTTGTGTAATAATTTTATTGAATAAGTTATATTTTCTGTAGGGGTGAAATATTACATTACCTATTGGTGTGTGTGCATTTAATTTTATCTTTAATAATTTATAAACACATAGACTTAAGATTAGTGGAGCTGTGAAGCAATGTGATACCTTTATATACACATCACACAGTTTGATCTCCTAAAAAGAGGGACATCATGGTGGGAAAAAGAGACAGAGGGATTTGTGTCTCAAAGAGGGACTGTCCCTCCTAAAGAGGTACACTTGGAAGGTATGTGTGTTGGAAGTCCTCCTCATCATTCACCTACTCAAATAAAAAAAATAAATAAATAAATAAAATAAAATCCTGTTATCACATATTCTGGCAATAAAAATATAAATAAAGTGCCCTCCCCCCATTCCTGTAGTAGCCCAGGCAATTGTGAGGAAAAAAAAGGAAGAAGTCCCTATTTAAATCGACTAGGAGGTGGGATTATACAGGACACAGAATGTGCCCTGGCGCAATATTACCCCCTAGCCAAATAAAGATGAGGGGAAGTGATAATACATGCTTGAAATGCAACTCTTTACTCACACACATATGTAAGGCTTTCTTTCCATCTGTGTTTGGCTGGGAAGTGAAAGTCCCTTTCATTTTTTTGTTATTGGCAGTAAATGGGGCTGCACATTTTTATGTGTGCTTTTTTATTTTTTTAATCTGTGTAACTGAATGATGGGGAGGACCAGAGTGTCATGGTCACCGCTGGACCCCTTCTAGAGTTGCTGTTTTTTTTTAACTAATATGCTGGCTACAGACCATATAATATTTTTCACAATATGGGTTGACTGGACCCCATATTATTTTTCAGTCTAATCTAATCCGGTCGGAGAACTGGGGGATATATATTTTTTTAATTTAATTGAAATGAAAGTGAAGAGAACATTCATAAGATAAGCTGTAGATAATGTTAGATTGGAAAACCGCATTAACGTCATAAACAAGCAGAAGCCTATGCAGAGGCTCCAATCAATAAACTGGTATTAACCATGTAAAGGTCTTATGACTGGTATGAAGAAATATCCATGAGAGCAAAAAGTTCACATAATAAAACTGCTTTTGATATGCCAATATTTATCGTGTTCATTCTTGATGGTTGCTCCTCACAATTCTTTGCCTCCTGGCAGCTTTGGCTCAGGTCAAAGAGTGTCGGAAGTGGGTACGGTCCTTTTTGATGACTCAGATCAACAGATCTGATATTTGGTCTAAGCTCCACTTGTACGAACATGCTAACAAGAGTGATAGATGGCTGTCTCATCAGTATCGAGGCCCCTGGGCCTCTAAACCTATTCACTCAATCCGCGACCCCTCAGGTGGGCTTGTATGGGACCTACCTACTATTGCATCCACTTTCAGGGAGTTCTTTGCCTCCCTTTTTAATTTGTCACAGAGATCATCCTCTTTGCTACCTGACTCTCAATTGACTTATCGTCGAGGCCTCCCTCCCTAAGATTTCACCTATGATGATATCCAACAACATGAAATGGAGTTTGCTATTAAACAAATGGTGGTGGGGAAGTCCCCTGGTCTGGATGACTATTCTCTGCTTTTTTATTGTTGTATCTCCAGTTCTTACAGCTTCCTTCAATGCTGTCACAGTTTCGAACTTTTCGCATCCTAGGATAGCAGAAGTTCATATTTCGCTCATAGCTAAACTGAGCAAGGACCCTTCTTCGAGTTCCAGCTACAGGCCTATTGCACTTCTTAACACTGATTTAAAAGTTTATGCAAAGGTTCTGGCAAAACAAGATAAACTCACATTTTTCACTCCCATGTGCCATTGCAGAGAGGAAATCTCCATATCCATATCAGACTGGTCCCGCCCACAGACAGTCCAGCTCCGAAATGTCAGGCAAATCCTCTCCGCATGAGAGAAACAGCATAACCACAGATGTACGTTTTGGCCTATGTGGGCCTCGTTGATGTGGTGCAGCTGAATCCCTCTAAGCACATGGAAGCAAGGGCCCATGTTTGGGATGCAGACAGCTCTTCCTTAGCTTTCTGCCAACGTCTGGATGTGAGCTGAATACATCTCCCCCATACAACACACTTAAGCGCCTCCCAGATAGTAGTAGGGGAAGGAACAGAATCATTGTTAGAATTCAAGTATTCTTGAATACACTCTTTAATACGCAAGGCCAAATCTGTATCATCAAGGATAGAAGTATACCTCCTCTAACACTTAGATACATCCAAAGAAAGTAGAAGCGCTAACGATAGAACTATCAGACCATGATCAGACCAGGTAGCTGGATGGATAGAGGCAGAGGAGGCATAATGTAAATGAGAAACAGAAAAAGCCCATAGCGCTAGCTCACCATAATAAATACATGTAGTGAATAAATAAAAAAGTGTTAAATAACTGGCATCTAGATAGAGCAAGGAATGAGAGGGTTCTTCAATACCCCCAAAGAACATGGGGCCAAAACCCAAAGTGCACATACAAGACAAAGAACAGACCTGCGCTCCTCCATACCAGTGTGCAAATGTGTGCCCTGACTTAGGCATCTAAAAGTGTGTATATATGTGTCCTAACCTAGATATATATACTAAACTATTGGAAATTGAGAATTTAGTCCATCATTTGGCCAAAGAATGTAAGCTTGCCATCCCAGTCAAGGCTTCTCAATTTCTAGCAAGTACTTACTCTAATACACCTTTAATTCCTATCTTTGGCCAAATGATGGACTAAATTCTCAACTTTCAATAGTTTAGTATATATACCTAGATTATATATATATACACATATATACACACTTATTATATATGCCTAAGTCAGTTCACACATTTGCACATTAGTATGGAGGAGCTCAGGTCTGTTCTTTGTCTTGCATAATGTAAATGACTGAGAGAGGAAAAGAAAATCAGTCCTAGAATAACATGAATGAGGTTTAGAGAAAAAGGAATAAGAGTGAGCAGTGGGATTGAGAATCCTCCAAACATCAAAGAGGGAATGATCCAAGAACAACTGCCTGACCTTTGCATGGTAAGAATGCAAAAGACTAGATGATCCCATAGATCAGTCAACTAAAGGGTCTGGGGATGTGAGGTTGGTGCTCAGGTAAATAGGAGATACAGCAGGGGACCAGGGGGCTTTTGCCCCCCCCCCACACACACAGTTTGCCCTACCTGATTTATCCTAAGGAAATCTTTTAGTATTTAACCATTTTCCCCGAGATTCTTAACCTCACTTTGGGATCATTTTCAAATGTTTTTCAGGCTCTTAAAGGATTCCATGGAGCATTTAACAGTCAGAATGTGACTGCAGAACTGATCAGCTGATAATATTGGCCAAACTAAAAATTGCCATTGGGCAATATTTCCTGGTGCAGTGACATTCAAGTCTAAGAGATACCTATTCCTATGGTATAATTCTTCTTCAACTTCTGCAACCAGGAATATAGACACAGTTTAACAGTGTTTTTTTCTGTTTTTACCTAATGAAAAGTTTGATAATTTTGCACTGGCTTAATTATTTCTCTGTATGCTTTTGACATTTTAGTCATAGCCCTGAAAGCTCTGTCTGGCAGTAATGGAACTAAGGAGGGGAGGGCCCCTTCTCTGTATATTGCCCCAGAATGCAAGGTGCTGAGACTTCTAACAAAAACCTGATGTAAGTTTGTAAAGCATGTTACATCAGTTTGTTGTATCAGCTCAGTGCTTTCTGGGTTGCTCTTGAGAGTCAGAGTCAGAAAGAGCATCAACTTCAAAATTTTCCCAGTCAAATCAGATCTGTGCCCTGAACTTGTTCCCTGTACCACAAAACCTGAATAATGTCCAAGGACCCGGGAGGAAGGAGGTTTTAAAATAAGTGATTTAAAGGAGCAATAAACTTTTTTATGAAAAAATATCTATTGTAGGGATTTTCCTGTTGAGTAAAATAAGGATATTCCCACTGCCGAGAGATTTATATTTCCAGAGTTATTACAGTTTAAACCCATGTTTTTTACATTAGCAGTGCCCTCTAGTGTTCAAATTCTAATTAGATTTCCTGCTAGATTCTAATGGAGAGGAAAGTCAGAAAAGTCAGAGACATACAGTTCTCCATAGAATGTGATCGAAACTGCCTGTCACTTCCTGTCAGTTAGAACTATCAGGAAGTAAACAAAGTAAATTCACTTCCTGATTATTTAAACTGCTAGAAATTTTGAATAAAACATCTGACAGTGACGGGAATGACTTTGTTTTATTCAGCAGGAGATGCTCTGTAAAATATGTGTTTTTATAAAAAAAAGTTTACTGCTCCTTTAAAGCAGTGATTTAAAAGCCTCCTTGTCTACTGTCCCCTATTTCCAGGAGGGCCCCAGTGAACTGCACTGACTGTACCACCAGTAGTTCTAACCATTCTGCCTGGTAAATGTAAAGTTAAATTTATTAGGATATTCATTCAGGTAGAACAATATCCTTTATTAAAGGAATTGTTATATAAAGAGAATGTACTAAGGGTGCTATTTTTTTAATCATTATTATATTTTTTGTATTCTTTTAGATGTTAAAATGAGCAATCTAAAATTAAATGTGTAGAAGTTATATAAAATGAATAGCAGTTAAAACTGTAATGACAGTTTAGATGCTATACTCATTTTGTAACCAGTGATTGTAAGACTATAAACTGCAACTGTTCTGATTGCCAGTTATATATAATTTATTCCACTTGACCCATTATATAGTATTTGGACTTATAAAATGGCTCTTACCTTTTCTACTTTCACAATAGTTAGGATGAGGACCATTTTTTTTTAATTTCAGGCACTGTTAAAGATGATTACACAGGAAGAGGTTGTGTTCCACTGAAAGAGTGCTACTGCAAACATAAAGGCACACTGTATGCCCCAGGACAAAAAATGTCAGATAGCTGCGAAGAATGGTAAGAATATAAGGACTGTCATTGTCAATGTATCCTGTCCTATGCATTCTTTACAGAGAAGCTGAATTTTAAAGGAGCATTAAACTTTTTTATGAAAAAATATATATCGTAGGGCATTTTCTGTTGAGTAAAATAAGTGTACTCCCACTGCTGATAGATAAAGTTATTACTGTTTAAACCTGTGTTACAGAAACAAAGAATGTGACGAGCGCACACCAAGAAAGAACACAATGAAGTAATTTTCTCAAGGCATGTGTGGCCTCTCCGGTGCTGCTCAAGTCACATTTTTCGCTCCCATGTGCCATTGCAGAGAGGAAATCTCCATATTCATATCAGTATGGTCCCACCCACAGGCAGTCCAGCCCCGAAATGTCAGGCAAATCCTTGCACATGCCTTGAGCAAACCACTCTATTTTACTCTTTCTCGGTGTGCGTTTGTCACATTCTTTCATTTTTTTATGTAAGCAGTGTCCTCTAGTGGCCAAATTCCAATTAGTTATTCTGTTACATTCTAATGGAGAAGAAAGTCAGTGACTTACAGTTCTCCATAGAATGTGATAGTAACTGCAGAGTCACTTCCTGTGAGAACAATCAGGAAGTAAACACAGTAAATTCCCTTCCTCGTTATTTGAACTGTTATAAAATGTAAATAAAACAATTGACTATGGTGGGAGTATCCTTGTTTTAGTCAGCAGGAAAAGCTCTATAACATAGGTTTTCATAAAAAAAAGTTTACTGCTCCTTTAAATTCTCTTTCTACTCTTCAGCTTCTTCATTTTGTAAATTTTCAGTTTAATGAGATGAAGAGTTGGCAATTTTCTAAAAACTCCTTTTATATAGCTAAAAGTTGTATTCAGGAAGATAAAATAAAGCGATACTAGGGCAAATAAAATTGCACAACAGGGGGAAAAAAATTATGTGTTGTGTACCCCTCTGGCAATGAAAGGGTTAAACAATTGGATGCTAGAGATGCCTCGATACCGCTCTAGTATTCAAGTGGTTAAAAGCCCCAATCAAATGATTTGTATTTGTCCTCTATGGTGCTGATGCAGTTGGTTTGTCATAAAATGGCTTCACTTCATCTTTTTGAGTACAGACTTAACTACCTGAAAGGGGGAATAAGTAGCTCTTCATTTGTCTAATATAAGGACTTTCTTAAGATTTTTTTCTTCCTTTTCACTCTGCAATGGTTTTTTAACTGAACAGGAACATAATAATAATACCTTAAGAAAGTTTTCATGGCCCATAATGGGTGGGGTTTCTATGGCTAATCTCAAACAGCACAGAAAATACAGGGGGGGATAGAGAGGATATGATCAGACTTCAGTAACACAAACAGCATCACTCCCTTAACCCATTGAGTGTCAAAGGGATGTGGCACTGAAAGGTTAGAAATGTCTCCCACTACACAAACATCAATATGCTGAGCTCCACTCCTCTGCAATACAGAGTTCTTACATATTCCATTATTCGATTCCCTTTCTTCCCTGCATGAGCTTTACATACATTTGTTTTGCCTTTTTGTCACCCCCTATGTCACCTGACTCTGCTCCTCATCACTTCCTTTCACCACTCTGCCACCGCCACTCCATCCCTTTCACCACTCTGCCATCCCCTTTCATCCCTTTCACCACTATTTTCAGTGGATCTCCAGAAAATAATTCAATAGTTTAAAATGGAACTGAGAGCTAGTAGACATTGTAGGGACCACTGAAAATTCCTATGATGTGCCTGAGCTGATGATGCATTCATAGAGGTGAGTTTTCCCACAAGGAATATGATGGCGAGGGACCTATACAAACAAGCTCACTATACTATTGCATACCCAAAGTGTACCATGGACCACATTGTCAGCTTCCTTAAGGAATATACATTTAGCGTGCATTGTGGACTTTGTTATGAACTGAGCAGAACACTGAAATTAGAACTAAGGAAACACAGGACAAAGATGCAGAAAACATATGACAGAGTGGATAAAGAGACAGAGTAGGGGTAACAGAGTGGCAAAACTGAGTTATGGTGAGAGGAGGCAAATGAGAGATGGGGTGGTAAAATGGCTAAAATCAATGATGAATAATGGCACATGTAAGAACTCTGTATTGCAGAGGAATGGAGCTCAGTATATTGATGTTTGTGTGGTGGGAGACCGCACTTTTCTAATGCTCAGAGGGTTAAGGGAGTGATGCTGATGGATTCTTTTTATAACCCCACTGGGCAAGTGGGGGAGCGGAGAGGATGAGTTCAGACTTCAGGGTTGTCATACTGCTGGAGACATGTAAAGGAGAGCATCCCTTCCACAAAATCCTTTTGACAACCCTGTATGACAGCAGTTTGACAAACCTGTATGCTAATGGGGAAATTCTCCCTCCTCCCCCTGCATCACTGATTCTTAGTGCATATGCATCACCAAGGCGATGTGCTTGTCACACATCGCCAAACACACATCACGATAGCCTCAAACCTTAGTGCATCTCAGACCAGGTTCCAATGGAGCATTAATCAAGCAGGGACTACCCTTTTAAGCAATGCACAATACAGCAAATACTCTATCTTAAGAACTGAACATGAATGACAGCACATAGAATGAAAACAAAGATTCAGAGGAGAATGTAAAGAGTAGCATTGGTTTCCTTGATCCCATTGCCAGTTCCATAATTCTCTGTTTTTCTCTTTTACAGCCGCTGTGTCTTGGGAAGATGGGAGTGCACAGATGAATCCTGTCCTGCAATTTGCTCCATTGAAGGAGGGGCTCACTTCACAACTTTTGATGGAAAGAAGTACACATTTCATGGCAATTGTTATTATGTGCTCTCTGAGGCAAGGCATTTTTCTGCAGTTTAAATAAATGCATGCTAAGATTGGTATAATAGATATGTGGAATTATACAGTGTTGGTCAGAGATGCTCAACAAGGAACAAGCTTACCTGAGAGTTTAGTAGGTTCTATAAGAATGGTATTCTACTCAGAGTACAATCTCTTTTAGCTCACTAGTGCCTTACACAGAGAAAAAATATCCTAAAGCATATCAGACTGATCTTGCCAAAATGGCAGTCCAGCCCCAAATTGCCAAGTAAGGGCTCGATCCAAATGTTGGCGTTAAAACCAACATGAAGAAAAAAAAGGTCTTTGCGAGTTAACCAAGACCGGGTGACGTGAGATTCAAATCTTCCGTACCCAGAAAGCTTAACGTGTGATGGCCTACAAAACACATAAAAACTACAAAACTTGAATAGCCCAAAATCTGACCTCATCGCTGTCGCAAAACACACAATAAATAACGCGAGACACTCCCAATAAAAGAAACAAGTGAATGTCTGACGTTACCTAGTGCCCTAGCCAATCAGAGCACTCCAAATTATCAAGTTCAGTCAAATAAACTATATAGACCCAAAATAACCGATTCACCTTTGTCTGTGTTTTGAGTTCCAAGAGCTAGATCACAGGACTCAGGAGTGGAGGCTAGAGTAAGAGAAAGGGAGATAGGTGCATTTCATACAGGTAGAAGGAGCTGGAGAGAGTTACAGCACACTTTGTGACACATAATAAAGATTTGCACTTACCCAATACACGCATTTAAGCACAAACACACACACACAAGCATACAAAGCCCTTTTTTTTTATTTTTTTTGTAAAACACATACACTTTTACCTTTTTTTTGACAGTGTGAGTCTGTGAGTGCAAGTGAGTGACAGAGAGTGAGTGAGTGAGTGCATGTGTGAGGGCTTGAGTGAGTGCCTGTGTGTGAGTGGGTAAGAGAAATGGAGAGGAGAGGAGGAGAGAGGGGTGGGGAGAGTAAGACGAGAGGAGGAAGAGGAGCAGGCGGCAATCCCTGGTCAAGATGCTGAAGGGAGATCTCTAGGGAGGAGGGGGGGCCACACAAGAAGAGGCACACAAAGTGCAGGGCCTGAGATGGCAGTGGGAGGAGGGGTATTCCATGGGGACCACCCAACAAAGCTAGGGCCATAGCAGGCAGGACTGGAGAGCCATAGTCAGGGCTCTCAAAGAACCTCTGCAGGTGAGGAGGAGAACAGGGCGAGAGACCCCAAGTTCACAGAGGAGGAGAACCTCGTCCTGGTGGAGGCTGTCATTGTGAGGGATAGGATCCTGTTCCCCAGGGGGAAGGTTGTTGGCATGGGGGCCAAGAGAAAAGCCGCATGGAGAGAGGTCCTGGCTAATGTAAGTGCAGTGTCCAGCTGCAGCTGATCACTAGATGCTGTAAAGAAGAGGTTGGAAGACTGCAAGGCCAAAGTAAAAAAGAAAATGGCCCAGGAGGCTTTGCATGCTGCTGGCACAGGGGATGGTCTGCCCCTGCACATAGACTACAACGAGTGGGAGGAGACAGTGCATAGTATCCTATCCGCAACAGCGGTGCAGGGGATCCCAGGATGGAGTGACACCAGGGATGAAAGGAGCCTTCAGACCACCGGTAAGTCAATCAAGTCCTACATACATATCACACCAAACTGGACACCTGCCATACATAGGCCACAGTGACACCTGAACACATGGACAGCATTTCACACCACAATTCAGCAACACAGCTTGGAGGGGCGTCAAATGTCAAACAAGGACAGAATACTTGACAAACCCAGCCTGAATGGTAATGGTCAAGTCCCTGTTGAACCTCCTTCATGCTATCTACAACAACATCATGCACAGCACAAAAACAATACACACCATCATGTGTCAAAGATATAACTGTTATGTGTATCACGTCATACATAGAGTGACAAAGAGGTCAGCACATAACCCCATGAGTGCCATAGGATAAGCAATGCATTGTTTGACAATACATTGTCTAGTCCCCTGGCAATCAAAAGGTTATGGAAGATAGCAAGAGGGAGAAATTACGTGTGGAGTACTGTTACTGCATGTCAGGGTTAGCGTTGTACATGTAGGTAGTTAGTCCAAGTGGAATAGTCAAGGTTCAGCTTTCTGCATCATATATAGCCTGCAGAGTGTGGCTGGCCAGGGGGCATTCACCGTCATCACCACTCTGCAGGACATATGTAATTCACAAGGCTCAACCATGATGGGGGGGACATTCACTAGGGTGTCAGAAAGAGGTGACAATGTGTACATGACAACTGCAGTGTCATCACATCTGCAATCCCTGTTTTATTCTGTGGAGCCAATGCATGAGATCTAAACAACTTGTGACATATCAGTGCTCAGGCTCCATAGCATAACATAGGAAAAGGGAGAAGTAACCTCCAATAGTACAGTATGACCATGCACATGTTTGCTGTGTGTTAGGATGTTAACTGTCCTGGCTTGTTTTTTTGTGTCCTCTAGCTGATTGGGTTGTTGGGTTCCACAGATCATGTTTGTTGTTGTGCTTGGTGTGTCTGTTACTGTTACTGACATCATTGGTTGGACTCTGTAGTCACTGGTCATCCCTGGTGCATTGATGTGTTCAGAGGTCATAGTGTGTTTGCTGTGGAGGCCTAAATGTATGTCATGCAATGGGTTTGTGTCACTCAAGGTGTGATGGTTCAGTTTTGGTCAACACATGGATCCTGATGAATGTGGATAGCAAGGAGGTATGAATTGCCATGTACACTGCTCAGGATACACATGATGACCAAAGCTACATCACTGTAGGTTAGTAGAATCAATATATGGGATCATGTCAAGCTCAGCAATGTGTGTCGGGATGTTAACCAATGCATTGCAAAGCAATGCAATGGACACCATCCTGCCACTCAACGGTTCACATGTCAATGTAACAGTCTTGCAGCACTCCTGTCATATCTCACATCACTAATTACATCATGTCTTTTCCCCACACAGCATACCAGTCAGCACAAGTGGAGGAGTCAGGGAAGTCTCCTCTGAGGAGGCCACAACCTCCAGGGTGCTGCCACCACCACCACAGCCACAGTTTTGGGCACACCATGGCCCCCAGGGTCCACAGCCACAGCAGCCGCAGCATTGGGCATACCATGACCCCCAGGGTCCACCTCCACAGCCACAGCAGCCACAGCAGCAGTGGGCTGATCTTGACCTCCAGGTTCCTCTGCCACCACAGCCTATGGCAAGGCACAGGATGCCACAGACAGTGACAATGCCGGGCCAGGCAGAATATCGCATGTGGGCCAGACCACAGCCACCCACATGGACATCAGGTAGCCAGGAGGCATCCGAGGTGTGGCCCCTGGATGACCAGCACCTTGGGCTCATATGGGAGCCACAGCGGACACAGGGCCACACCAACTTTACCCCCCCCACCACCCTGACCCCCAGCAACACAAGTGTGCCACTCTGAGGTCAGAGAATCAGAGGGGAGTGAGGGGTCTGGGGATCAGTTGGGGATGTCCTCCCAAAGCATCCATGCTGGTGCTGCCACTCCTAAGGCACTCCATGGAAGTCTGCTACCCCACACCACCACCTCCGCCAGCCTCCATGCCCTCCATAGCAGTGACACCCACGCCCACAGCGGTCCTGGATGCTGCATGTGTAACCATCCAGAGGGAACAGCTAACTGAAATCCGGAGGTGTGCCCGAGCACTGAGGCGTATGGAGCAGAACATCGGGAGGATCATGGAGTGCCTCAGGTCCATTGAGGCACAATAGGTGATCTCCAACACGCAGCAGCTCCAATTCCACACCGGCATGATGGAGGTCGTCGGCCACATTCTGGTGGAGATGTGGGACTCAAACTGCAGGCAAAATCAGCTCCAGGACATGGCCCAGCCATCACACGAGGGGTCCAGTAATGCATCTGCAGCCAGCAGTGATCCACCACCCCCACCACCAGCCACCAGACCCCCTCCGTAACCCGGCACAGTCAGAGGGAATCCACCCCTGCAGCCCCCACAGCCCCTCCCAAGAAAAAGAAGAAGTAAGGCCAACCTTCTCCAGGCCCCTCAATAAATATCTGCACTTCTTCATAACATCTGTGTCCATGTATGTTTCCTATTCAAGGGTTTTTTTGTCTCCAACGCATTGCAAAGCTATGCAGTGAGCACAACTCATGCACATCTAACATGGGTGGAAGGTAGTGAGATGTCTCCAATGCATTGCAAAGCTATTCAGTGAAGTGAATACAACTCATGCACATCTAACATTGGTGTAAGGCAATGAGTTGTCTACAATGCATTGCAAAGCTATGCAGTGAACATAACTCATGCACATTCAATGGTGTATAAGGGTGTTGCAGCATGGGTGAGCCTGCACATCTCATGCAGACACTTTTGTTCAGACCACATAGCACAGCCACACGACATCAGGGTGTGGTATTCCTTGATGTGATTTGAACCTGTGCAACATACACCTGATGGATGCATCGTGGCATACGTGACATAGGGCTGGTTTTACATGCAGGAGATTGATGCTACTGTCCATCACTTGGATGAATACCTATTGAGGGCCATGGAGATACATGGAGATGACATCGGCGATACAGTTAGCTCCTGCATATGAATCCAGCACATGATCTGGATGACAAATTGATGCTGGATTGGTAATCAATTGAGCCAGGCAATTACAGATGCTCATTGTTTGGGATTGACACATGTGGGCAACAAGGGATTGGCATGGATGTGGAATCAACATGTAACTGAGACATACCTCTGGACCATCATGGGACATGCCATGGATGGCAATGGAGAGCGAAGACAAGACTTGCAACAGCACTGTCAACACAACAGTCTTGCTACTGGTGAATCATGATCATAGGTGTGAGTGCCAGAGGGGTGCTCAACACATTGCTTTAAAATGTATTGCTTATGCCTCTGGTACTCACAGGGTTAACCCCTAATATTCGATGGTGGTATCCAGTGCATTGCATGTCATTGCATTGGATATCCTCTCTGACTCCAAGGGTTGCTGGGAACTTGTGGGAATGGTCCACTTAGTTGAAATATTGTGTCAGTTCAGGTTGGGTTATGTTGAACATGGCCAATTTGGTGTCCCATCAACATGGACACACGTGCTTTTTACGCACAAGGGCAGTGGTCCCTGATGAGCCTGGTACACGTTTACATCACAACACAGGTATCCACATCTTGATCAGTGGTGACAGGGACATACATGGGCTGTTGTGGCTTAACATCATGGACTGGACACATCAGCAATATGTGTCATGGGCACACACCCATGTCACATGCTTTACCAGTAGCATATTTTTGAGTGGCCCTTGAGTGATCCAGACATTGCTTAAATGACTATTGGTGTGAGCAGCCACAACTTGCACACATAGCCGGCACCACCTGTGGACAGTGAGTGACATGCTGACATGGCCATACCATGTTATTTGGATGATGTACACAAGGTCATTGTTTGTTGATGTGTCTGTGGTTGGTGGTGTGGTTTCTTGTACCTAGTATGTACCTGTCAGGTGTGTGTGTATGTGATGTTGTGGAGTGCATGTTGTGTTTCCATTGGGTGCTGGGGTTGCCTAGGTGAGCCTGTTTTGTTTTGTGCGTGACAGGTGTGTATGTTGTGTGTTAACCCCTGTTTTTTCAGGGTGTGTTGTGATGGCTTCTGATGTGCTGCTTTGTGTTCCCCCCTGTCCCTGTGTGGTTGATGGATTCTTGTTTGTCTGCGACTTGTTTGGTTGGTGTAGGCCAGTGGTTCTCAACCAGGGTGTCATGGCATGTTGGTGTGCCATGTGCACCAGCTCAGGGTGCCTCACTTTTCCCATGATGCTATATTCTGCATTAGTAATATTCATGTTACATAATTTTTGGGGATCTGTGTTTCTGGGACATAATATGCACTATATTCTCCTCATTGTCATTGACAGTGAGACCTGATGTTCAGGATATGTTATTATCTTGTTGGGAATTTCCTTGTGCCTTCAAGGGGTGCCATCAAGATTTCATGTTAGGGGTCTCTTAGATGGAGGGATTGTGAACCACTGGTCTAGACCTTGTTGTTGTATTTGCTAGGCATTGCAGGGGTTAATATTTGACCTCTGTATACTTGGTTTATGTAGTTGAATGACCTGCTTCTCTATTTTGTTTTCCTCGACGGTAGTTTTTTACTCTGAGATTTATGGTGTACGTCTAAAAAAAATGGGTGTTTGATTTCTGGCGGTAAATGTTGCAATTTAACTCACGGTGTCCCCACCACAATCATTTGAATGTCTCTGGGGTTAGCTTTTACATTGTCCTCAATGGGGGATATATTTATATATTTTGGCAACGAGCATCGTGTTTTAAAAACTGCCGTTAGTTCTTACTTGTGGGAACATTTGCATCGCATACTTGACTTACAAAAACACAGTCGACAGTTTTTTCTGCCAATGCCAACATTTTGATCGAGCCATAATTTCTCTCTGAATAAGAAAAACAGCCAACCATACAGATATATAAATGTATATCTTATTTGGACTCCCATTTTGGGGTAGCTAATCTCACAAGGATAATTTGCATATATAACGTGTTGATCAGAGACACAGGAACTAGCCTGCTATAGAATTTAGCAGGCTCTAAAGGAATAGTATCCTACCAAAGGTGCAACCTTTTAGAGGAAATATCCTAAAGCACATCATACTGATCCTGCCAAAAGCAATGGGAGGCAGGGATGAGGATGGGCATCACCACCACCAGCAGCAGTAAGCTTTTTAAATTTGCAACTGCTCTAATTCCTGCTGCTGCTGAGTTACAATGGCAGCAGGATGCTGAGGAGCAGGCTAGTGTGCCACAGACCACCGTGGACACAGTGGGAATGGGGTCAACAAGTAATGCGGGACTTGGACAGGTTCCACTTGCCAGCAGCAGCAATACTCCTGGTCCTTTTGCAGTGCTGATTCTGAGGCAGTAGCAACAACATCATCCGCTGCACCAGACAGTGAAGGGAAATGTGGAGGACAAGAAGAAAGAGGCCATTTTTCTCCACCAGGTCCCTATCCCTATCCTCTGAAGTAATGGGTGTGGGACTATTTTTCTCTTGGGGCAGGCACAGTGGAGTTAATGGCACTGTGCACAATTTGTCAGTGCGAGGGGGAAAGGAGGGAACACACTTTGGCACAACCACCCTAATAACACACATGAAACACAGACACCATGACATTTATGTCAAACATGTTAAAGCTAAACACCCATTACAGAAATCAAGCACTGCTGTTATTGTACCCCCTGTCTCTCCAGAAAGGCAACAAGAGGTGAGGTGGAGATCAAAGAGGAGGAAGAATAGAGAAACCTAGGCAGAGACTGGAAGTTCCATGACGAGTGAAACAACTAGCTCGCCATCTTCCTCTAGGGTAAGTACATCTTCTGTAAAGCCACCTCATTCATCGCTACCTCCCCCACCAAATGATAGCCACACTGTTGATGTTAGGATGTGGCAGTTCATATCTACCAATTGCACACTGTGTGGTGCACTGACCAAGAATGGCAGTGTGGTGGAGGAGAATCTCCGCAGTGCATCAAGCGACATCTGAGGAGATTCCATTCTGCAGAATATGCTAAACTGGTGGCAGAGAGGGTTCATCATTACTATTAACTGTCAGCAAGTTGTCATGTGTCCTTAGTGGGGTCTGGACAAAGGGTATAGTAACAGGGGGTAGACTGATACTTTATGTGACAGAGTATTTTGTAGAGGATGATTTGTATGGTTTGTTGTTAGTGGCCCAAGCCTTGAGAAAACATTGATTTGTAGGACTTAGACTTATTAGAGGCATGAGCCCTAAGGAAACAAGCCCCCTAAAAATTGTTTATTTTATTGTAGGCCTGAAAAAAAATGCAGGTCATGTCTTGTTGGCCAGTGCGGAACTTGCAACTGCTGTTCTTGCTGCTGCTGAGCTGATTAGGCAGCAGGATGATTAGGCAGCTCAAATGGAATGGGGTCAATAATAGCCGAAACATGGGTGATAGACGATGAAGGTTCCACTTGCCACAACTAGCTCCAGTGATGTGTCTGAGGCAGTATCAGCACCATAACTAGCCCCCACCACTTCAGGTATATGTGGAGGAAAGAAGAAGTTGGCTAATAATTTTTCTCCACCTGCCTCTCCTCCAAAATCAGTGTGTGAGGTAAATAGCATCTGGCACAACTGTATCCAAACACCAATGCACCAGAAACCAAGTCACTATTCCCCTTGTCCACACCCCGCTAAGAACACATGACAACTTGCTGACAATTTAATAGTAATGATGAACCCTCCCTGTCCCCAGCTTAGCATATTCAGCGGAATGGAATATCCTCAAATGCCCCTTGATGCCCTGCTTGCGATTCTCCTCCACCACACTACCATGTGCGGATAGTGCACCACACAGTGCATAATGGTTAGACATGAACTACCATATCCTAACATCAAGAGAGTGGTGGGGGAGGTTACGATGAATGAGGTAGATTGGCAGAAGATATAGTTGCCCTAGAGGAAGAAGATGATGGTGAGCTAGTTGTTTTGCTCGTCATTGAACGTCCATCCTCTGCCTGGGTTGCTATATTCGTCCTCCTCTTTGATCTCCGCCTCACCTCTTGTTACCTTTCTGGAGAGTCAGGGGGTATGGCAACAGTGGTGCTTGAGTTCTGTGGTGGGTGTTTTGCTTTAACATGTTTGACATAAATATCATGGTGTCTGTGTTTCATGTGTGCTATCAGGACACTTCTGCCAAGGCGAGTTCCCTCCTTTTCCCTTCTCACTGTCTTGTCACAAATTGTGCACATTGCTGGTGTTGATGACTGTTCTGTTCCTGCCCCAACAGAAATATAGTCCCGCTGCCCACACCCATGACTTCAGTGGCCTCTTTCTTCTTCTCCACATTACTCTTCACTGTCTGGGGCAGAGGATAATGTTGCTGCTGTTTCTGCTACTGCCTCAGAATCAGCACTGAAACTAGGACCAGGAATATTGCTGCTGCTGGCAAGTGGAACCTGTCCTATTCCTGCATCACTTGTTGGCACCATTCCCACTGTGTCCACGATGGTCTGTGGCACTCAGCATCCTGCTGCCCTTGCAACTCAGCAGTAGAAGGAATTAGAGCAGTTGCAAATTCCGCAAATTCCAAAAGCTCACTGCTGCTGGTGGTGGTGATGCCCATCCCCATTCCTGTCTCCCATTCCTCCTCAGTTTGGTCTAAAAAGGCCATCAATGTCTCTTCTACCCCAGCTTCTCCACCATCATCATCACCACCACTAGTGCTGCTGCTGCTCTATTACAGACATCTCCCTGCTGGTTGAAGGCAGTGACGAGATATGTGACAGTGGGTCCCCTAATGTCACACTTGCCATTTCTTGTGAAGAAGGCAGACTGGCAGCACTAGCAGCAGGCACAGGCAGCTGATCTGTGCTTCCGGTGGTGGTGCTATTATTTCTGCTAGGTAACAATTCTGCCTTCTTCAGGATCATGTTCCACCTGGACAATGCCGTGAGGGGGGGTCCCAGGGTCAGGGGACTGGTGTGGGATCACTTGACTGCTAGTCTGGTTGCTCTGCATGGCTTCCTCTATCACTCCCCTAACACTATTTCCACCAGATTCTTCACCATTACTGTTAATACTACTTGAGCTCCTATGTCTTCTTCCTCACAGTCACTAATAATATGATGATTACTCCCTCCTTCACTCTTAACACTAACAAGCTGTTGGACCTTCTTAGTAGTAGCACTAGCATTGGTGGGACTGCTTGGGAATGGCAAGTGGTCCCTTACTGTCACACTTGTCATCATCTTCTCCTTTCCCCCCTCTTGAGTATTACAAGACACACTGGCAGCAGGCACAGCACTGGTGGTAGCAGGGACAACACGCATGACAGCAGTCACAGCGCTGGTTGTAGCAGGGGCAGCACATCTGACAGCAGGCACCGAAATTGTGGCAGCAGGGGCAGCATGTATCACGGTGCCCGTGATTGCTGCAGTTCCTTGTCTGTCACCAGTAGGGGGCTTCTATTGGCTGTCTGCAGATAGCCCGCCTCTTATTGCCTATTTAAACCTGGATTGGGCACCCTTTGAGTGCCCTTTCGTGTTGTTTCTGACCTTCTTGCTATCACTATGCCAGTGATAGCTGGGCCTCTGTTCCAGTGTTCCTGAGTTCCTGATCTCATGTGTTCCTGAGTTCCTGATCTCTACTGTTCCAGTGTTTCCTGCATGCTGATGTACTTCCAGTCCTGGTTCCGGCCTAGTCTCTGGTGTTGCAGTTCCTGCTGAACTTCTTCTCTGCTGTTTCCTGGCCTGACTGATCGTTGCTGGTTCCTGTCATCGCATCTCCTGTCTCCTGTATCCTGGCGACCTCCTGCCTGGTCGCGTCGGCGACATTGCTTGTTACTCCAGTGTGCGGTCACTGGTTTGCTCCACAGCCTATCGGCTGTACTATCCTGTATTGGTCCCAGCGTGCGGACGCTGGTTTGCTCCAAAGCCTTGCGGCTATACAAACTCGCTTGTTACACCAGTGTGCAGTCACTGGTTTGCTCCACAGCCTATCGGCTGTACTATCCTGTGTTGGTCCCAGCGTGCGGACGCTGGTTTGCTCCAAAGCCTGGCGGCTAGACAAACTCGCTTGTTACACCAGTGTGCGGTCACTGGTTTGCTCCAAAGCCTATCGGCTATACAATCCTGTGTTAGTCCCAGCGTGCGGACGCTGGTTTGCTCCAAAGCCTTGCGGCTAGACAAACTCGCTTGTTACACCAGTGTGCGGTCACTGGTTTGCTCCAAAGCCTATCGGCTATACAATCCTGTGTTAGTCCCAGCGTGCGGACGCTGGTTTGCTCCAAAGCCTTGCGGCTATACTAACTCGCTTGTTACACCAGTGTGCGGTCACTGGTTTGCTCCTAAGCCTATCGGCTATACAATTCAGTGTTGGTCCCAGCGTGCGGACGCTGGTTTGCTCCAAAGCCTTGCGGCTTTACGATTCCCCTGTTAGTCTCAGTGTGTGTACACTGGGCTGCTTACAATCCTGTCAATTTGCCATTACCATCTGACTGCTGCTACTATCTCTGGGCTGCCCTGCCCGGTATTGGTAAGGCCGGTAGAACCTTTTGCCACATTCCATCTGAGGTTGCCTTACCCGGTATTGGCAGGGCCGGTAGAGCCTACATTATGAATCTATTGAGGCTGCCTTGCCCGGTAATTTGGTAAGGCCGGTAGAACCGTTATGCGATTCCATCTGCAGGTTGCCTTACCCGGTATTGGCAAGGCCGGTAGAGCCTAACATTCTATTACTTCAGACTGTCCTGTCCGGTATATTGACAGGACCGGTAGAGTCTGCCTTCTGTCTTGTTATATTCTGAATATATCTGTATGTATGTGATTGCCATCCTACGTTATCATTTTATTATTTCAATAAAATTGATTTTTACCTAAAACTTGTGTCTGAGAGTCATAAAAAACCGTGACAGTACGAAAGGGCCATGACCTCAGACAGCAAAGGTGAAGGTAATGCACAGAATATCCATTGGAGGATGGATGTGCACGAGCAACGTTTGGATCAGTTGGCAGTTGCAATTCAAATTATCCTTGAACGCACGGTACTTGCTGACAAATCTAGCTCTAGCCCGGTGGTCTCGCCAAGTCAGACACCGGAGAGTGATACCAGACCCCTAGGGGGCAATGTTAAAGGGTTAACGGCTTCTGCACCCTTGCCGCTAAGATACGATGGTGACCCTAGTCTCTGCAGAGGGTTCATCAACCAACTCGAGATTTTTATGTAATTGACGGCACATGCATTTCCCAATGATCGTAGTAAGGTGGGGTTTACAATATCTTTGCTCACTGGCAGAGCTTTGGCTTGGGCTAACCCCTTGTGGGAGAATGCTAAACCTTGTACTAAAAATTTGTGCAATCCTTTCGAAGAGTGTTTGAGCCTCCTGGTAGAACCACCTCTGCTGCCAAACGCCTTATGGAGATACATCAGGGCAGGCGTACAGTAGGCGACTACGCCATCGAATTCCGCACATTGGCAGCAGAGGTAGGTTGGAATAACGAGGCATTATTGGCAGCTTTTTCTCAAGGCCTGAATGACCACATTAAGGACGAAATCGCTGCTAAAGATCTACCTATTGATCTAGATGACTACATTGAATATGTTATGATAATTGACTCCAGAATACGTGAGAGATCAATTGCCAGAGATCGTAAGTTACGGTCAAAGAATAATGAGCCTAGTGGCATGTTTTGCCCACCCATCCCTCCCCTGGCATTGAAGTCTAGTGAACCTGTACGGGAGACAAGTGAACCTATGCAAATAGGCTTCACTAGACTAACCAAGGCTGAGAGACTTTATCGCAGAAGACAAGGGTTGTGTTTATACTGCGGTAAAAAAGGGCATTTGCTAAATTCCTGTCCGGTACGTCCGGGAAACGCACACACATAGGGTACCTTGGGGGACAGGTCCTAGGTGGTGTACAATCGTCCCCAGTGTCGGGCACAATGAAACCCACCATACAGGTGGTATTATCTTGGGCACAACGCTCTGTGGAGGTTTTGGCCTTGGTTGACTCTGGTGCAGCAGGGTATTTTATGGATAATACCTTTGCTGAATTGCACGGAGTTCCACGCATTGAAAGAGAAAATCCCTTGACTATTGAAGCGATTGATGGCAGACCCTTAGAACCGCCTCAGGTTATGTTTGAAACTATGCCACTGTCTATGACTATTGGGGCACTTCACAGAGAAGAGCAGCAGTTTCAACTAATTAATTCTCCGCACCATGCGGTAATATTGGGCTTTCCGTGGTTACAGTTACATAACCCACAATTTGATTGGAAAAAGTGTGAAATTGCTGCTTGGTCCCAGTTTTGTATGGACAAGTGCATCATCCAGCCTGTTAAGGTCCTGTGCACCTCCTCGGATATACCGGATGTGTACCAACAGTTTGGCGATGTTTTTAGCAAAGGAGAGGCTAGTTTGCTACCTCAGCATAGACCTTATGATTGTTGCATCGAATTGCAGCCTGGGGCAGTACCTCCGAAAGGACGCACTTATCCATTATCTTGTGAGGAAAATAAGGCTATGGAGGATTACATTTCTGATGCCCTTGCTAGAGGGATCATACGAAAATCTACCTCTCCAACTGGGGCTGGGTTCTTTTTTGTAAAAAAGAAAAATGGCGAATTAAGACCATGCATTGACTACCGGGGCTTGAATAAACTAATGGCAAAAAACGCATACCCAATACCACTCATCACCAAGCTTTTTGACAGGCTTAAGGGCGCTTCGATTTTTACCAAATTGGACCTACGGGCCGCTTACAATCTGGTGCGCATTCGAGCAGGTGATGAGTGGAAAACTGCCTTTAATACTCGAGCTGGGCACTACGAGTATCTTGTAATGCCATTTGGGCTATGTAATGCCCCCGCAGTTTTCCAGGAACTGATAAACGATGTGCTGAGAGATATGTTACAGACATGTGTTGTGGTTTATCTGGACGATATATTGATTTACTCTCAAGACATGGCACAGCACATCAAAGATGTATCCGCAGTATTGCTACGACTCCGTGAGAACAAATTATTTTGTAAACTGGAAAAACTGGAAAAATGTGACTTTCATAGAACCAGTGTGCCATTCTTGGGGTTCATAATTGGCAATGATGGCATTGCCATGGACAATGATAAGTTGTCAGCTGTCTTACAATGGCCAAAACCCAAGGGGCTTAAAGCCATACAGCGTTTCCTGGGTTTCGCTAATTATTATAGGCGGTTTATTAAGAACTTTTCTTCCATTGTTAAACCTTTGTCCGATCTTACGCACAAGGGCGCTAATCCTTCTTGTTGGCCGGTATCTGCTGAGAATGCCTTTGAGAATTTGAAGCTGGCATTTGCTGCGGCTCCTGTGTTATCCCACCCCAATCCTCTACTTCCATTTACGTTAGAGGTGGATGCCTCAGATATTGGGGTTGGGGCAGAAAGGTGGTACTCTCAGACCTTGTGGGTTTTTCTCTAAGAAGTTGACTGTCACTCAAGGCCACTATGAGATAGGTGACAAAGAATTATTGGCCATTATCCTCGCTCTTAAGGAGTGGCGTCATTTGCTTGAAGGTACCAAGACTCCCGTATTAATCCTAACAGATCATAAAAATCTGACTTATCTCTCGGAGGCCAAGAGATTGTCCTCCCGTCAGGCCAGGTGGGCACTGTTCCTGTCTTGATTTAATTTCATTGTATCATACTTACCGGGGTCAAAGAATATCAGGGCGGATGCACTGTCAAGACAATTTGAGGCCGACAGTGACAGAGTGGAAGCACCAGCACCCATCATCCAACCTGATAGAATACTGGCTACTATACGCACGAGTATCACTTCTCCTTTAGGGGAGGAGATCCTGGCCTCTCAGGGGTCCGCTCCCCATGAAACTCCAGTGGGCAAATGTTTTGTCGATGCACCATTTCGTACTAGGCTGCTTGAAACCTACCATTCCTCTAAGGCTGCGGGACATATTGGTAGAGACCAATTGTTTTGGTCCCTTTCTCAGTTATTTTGGTGGCCCTCCATGAGAAACGATTGTGCTGAATTTACGACTGCCTGTGCCACCTGTGCCCGCGCTAAGACCCCGAGACATCTCCCTGTGGGCTTGCTTCAACCGGTGCCTAATGGCGAACGCCCCTGGTCTCATGTTTCCATTGATTTTATGGGAGAGTTGCCTATGTCCAAGGGGTACTCCTTTATATTCATGGTGGTGGACAGGTTTTCTAAAATGGCTCATTTCGTGCCCCTCCGTGGTCTTCCTTCAGCGAAGGAATTGGCAATGGTGTTCGCCAGAGAAGTATTCCGGTTGCATGGAGTGCCTAGGGTACTGGTGTCTGACAGGGGGAGCCAGTTTGTGTCTAGATTTTGGAGGGCATTTTGCCAACAGATGGGCATACAGCTGTCCTTCTCCTCTGCCTACCATCCCCAGACCAATGGAGCCGCTGAACGAGCTAATCAGGGCTTGGAACAATTTCTCCGTTGTTTCGTTACTGACCATCATGATAATTGGTCCGACTTATTGCCTTGGGCAGAGTTCGCCAGGAACTGTGCGGTCAATTCTTCATCTGGGAGCTCTCCATTTCTGATTAATTATGGGTTCCAGCCCTGTTTGCTTCCAGACTCATTTCAGACGCAACAGATTCCAGCTCTGGATGAGCATATCGAGCAACTCCGTTCCACATGGGCACAAGTTCAGAGGGCACTTGGTCAGTCATTTCAGCGTCATCAGCGCCATGCTAATCGCAGAAGGCTTCCAGCGGTTTCCTTTCAGGTTGGGGATAGAGTATGGCTTTCCTCCAGAAATCTCAAGCTGCAGGTTCCGTCTAATAAGTTGGCTCCTCGGTTTATTGGTCTCCTATTATTGGAGTTATTCGCAAAATTAACCCTGTCTCCTATGCACTAGACCTACCTGCATCCATGCGTATCCATAATGTGTTCCATGTGTCCCTTCTTAAGCCTCTGGTTTGCAATCGCTATACTACCACACCTGTGGTGCCAGGACCTGTTGAGGTCGAGGGCCAGGAGGAGTACGAGGTTCAGAGCATTATTGATTCCCGTAGGCTTAGAGGAAGGGTACAGTACCTGGTACATTGGAAAGGGTATGGTCCTGAGGATCGATCATGGGTGGATAGTACGGACCTTCATGCACCTAGGCTAACTAGGGCCTTTCATGCCAATTACCCACAGAAACCTAGACCCTATTCTAGGAGAGGGGGTCTTTGAAGGGGGGGTGCTATCACGGTGCCCGTGATTGCTGCAGTTCCTTGTCTGTCACCAGTAGGGGGCTTCTATTGGCTGTCTGCAGATAGCCCGCCTCTTATTGCCTATTTAAACCTGGATTGGGCACCCTTTGAGTGCCCTTTTGTGTTGTTTCTGACCTTCTTGCAATCACTATGCCAGTGATAGCTGGGCCTCTGTTCCAGTGTTCCTGAGTTCCTGATCTCATGTGTTCCTGAGTTCCTGATCTCTACTGTTCCAGTGTTTCCTGCATGCTGAAGTACTTCCAGTCCTGGTTCCGGCCTAGTCTCTGGTGTTGCAGTTCCTGCTGAACTTCTTCTCTGCTGTTTCCTGGCCTGACTGATCGTTGCTGGTTCCTGTCATCGCATCGCCTGTCTCTTGTATCCTGGAGACCTCCTGCCTGGTCGCGTCGGCGACATTGCTTGTTACTCCAGTGTGCGGTCACTGGTTTGCTCCACAGTCTATCGGCTGTACTATCCTGTATTGGTCCCAGCGTGCGGACGCTGGTTTGCTCCAAAGCCTTGCGGCTATACAAACTCGCTTGTTACACCAGTGTGCGGTCACTGGTTTGCTCCACAGCCTATCAGCTGTACTATCCTGTGTTGGTCCCAGCGTGCGGACGCTGGTTTGCTCCAAAGCCTTGCGGCTAGACAAACTCGCTTGTTACACCAGTGTGCGGTCACTGGTTTGCTCCAAAGCCTATCGGCTATACAATCCTGTGTTAGTCCCAGCGTGCGGACGCTGGTTTGCTCCCAAAGCCTCGCGGCTATACAAACTCGCTTGTTACACCAGTGTGCGGTCACTGGTTTGCTCCAAAGCCTATCGGCTATTCAATCCTATGTTGGTCCCAGCGTGCGGACGCTGGTTTGCTCCAAAGCCTTGCGGCTAGACAAACTCGCTTGTTACACCAGTGTGCGGTCACTGGTTTGCTCCAAAGCCTATCGGCTATACAATCCTGTGTTAGTCCCAGCGTGCGGACGCTGGTTCGCTCCAAAGCCTCGCGGCTATACAAACTCGCTTGTTACACCAGTGTGCGGTCACTGGTTTGCTCCTAAGCCTATCGGCTATACAATTCAGTGTTGGTCCCAGCGTGCGGACGCTGGTTTGCTCCAAAGCCTTGCGGCTTTACGATTCCCCTGTTAGTCTCAGTGTGTGTACACTGGGCTGCTTACAATCCTGTCAATTTGCCATTACCATCTGACTGCTGCTACTATCTCTGGGCTGCCCTGCCCGGTATTGGTAAGGCCGGTAGAACCTTTTGCCACATTCCATCTGAGGTTGCCTTACCCGGTATTGGCAGGGCCGGTAGAGCCTACATTATGAATCTATTGAGGCTGCCTTGCCCGGTAATTTGGTAAGGCCGGTAGAACCGTTATGCGATTCCATCTGCAGGTTGCCTTACCCGGTATTGGCAAGGCCGGTAGAGCCTAACATTCTATTACTTCAGACTGTCCTGTCCGGTATATTGACAGGACCGGTAGAGTCTGCCTTCTGTCTTGTTATATTCTGAATATATCTGTATGTATGTGATTTCCATCCTACGTTATCATTTTATTATTTCAATAAAATTTATTTTTACCTAAAACTTGTGTCTGAGAGTCATAAAAAACCGTGACAGCATGACTGGCAGCAGGTACAGCAATGTGGCAGCAGGAGCAGCATGTCTGGTAGCAGGCACAGACAGCTGAACTATCCTGCTCTCATTACAACTCTTTTTACTTTCTCCGTTCCCGTTAAATTCCCCAAGATCCCTAGGGGTGATTTGGGGTACTGGACAGCATTGGTTCTGTAGTGCTTACTTCCTCCTTCTCCTCAGACTCAGTGGACACATAAGGTCCTTCTAGTTACTCCTTTTACTTTTACACTTTCTTATAGTGATAGCAGTCACTATGAGCCTCTCCTGCCTCAATTTTCCAAAAAGACTACAGAAAAACATCACAGCACTACCTCACTCTGTAGCTGTATCTATTGTGTTACACTTCCTGGAATATGCCATGGCAAAAACATGGTTTTAAAGCAGATTTCCCATGAAAAAAGCAGATAAAACGTGGTTTTCTCTGAATGTCTTGCGGAAACACATTATGAGCCTTCTCCTACCCCTAATCCTGACCAGGATTATCTCCTTTATAGGTAATTTCAGTATTGGTATATTCTGTTCTGTTTGCTTGCATGGTAGTTTCGTGGAATGTTAAAGTGTTTGGGTGTTGTCATCTATCTACCCATATATACTATAGGTTTGGGAGACTGACACTTAGGTTTGGATCCAGTAGAGATCTTTTGAAGTTTGGCTAGTTTTGTTATATTAACACAGCATAAATTTTTATATATTTCTCTGGTTGTTAACATCGCTTTCTTTCCCTGATATACAGTTGTTTTAGCAGCATGTTTTATCAGTTTGTTCTCCAATCAATGCTATTTACATGGGATGAGAACTTGGGTGGCCATACTTACTTCCAGAATCTAGTCTCATTATCAGTAACACTGTGTGGAATTTACTCTATATATTCTTTACATGTGTTATGTCTATATTTACATTATTTCATTATACATTTAGCTCTGAGACTTGGTTTGCCCCCGATTCCTCTGCTTCACCCATGCTCTTCTAGTGTAAAATTTTGAAGCAGGGCTGTCCAAGTTCAGTCCTCAAGGGCCACCAACAGACCAGGATGTAAAGATTTCCCTGTTTAACCACAGGTGAGTTAATCAGTGGCTCATTCATTGTGACTGACTCACCTGTGCTTAACCAGGGAAATCCTTACATCCTGGCCTGTTGGTGGCCCTTGAGGACTGAACTTGGACAGTCCTGTTTTGAAGTATACATGCCTGCATGATTTTTGTATTATGTTTCAGGGGAGAAGAGAAAAGCGAAAGATAGCCCTGCTGTTTTAGCACTCACTCAAAAAATAGAATGACTAGCAGGCATTTTCCAGTCATAGACATAACTTTTATTATATATTACTAAAATATTATAAAGAAGCAACAAAATAAAAAATCCTTAAAATATAGTGTAAATCTCCTATAATGTATTAGTGTTCTGACGGGGCACAATCCGGCTTGTCAGAAAAGACCAAATGTATATAAAGTCCTAATACATCCACAGTGAAATAGTGTGGGAAGTCTATGAAGACTTGTAATATTGTATGTATGATGATACAATGGCGGCTCCATTGTATCATCGGACCTTCAATACACAACAATGTATCCAAATGGTTAACTGCAACTTCTTATCGTTGTAACCATGAGAGTGTAACCACAATGTGCCGGTCTAGGGCTCTCTTTGCCCTAACAAAGATTTTGGAATTTCAGTATGACCACACCAAAAGAACACACAACTCAGAGGGTTAATTAAAATCAGCAAAATGTACCTTTATTTTCCTTTAAAATCACGATGAAGTAAGTGAAGGGCTGCATGGCAGAGCAGTACACTGGTGTTTACTTCAAAGAGAGGTGCCCCAACGTTCCGATGAACGCGTTTTGTGTAAACCGCTTAATCATGATCTCAATAGTACATTAACAACTTCCGTCTGTTTGAAACTTTAACATCCTATCAGAGAGGTTACCGCTCATTAGCGTAATTCAGACCATCAGAGCCGACAAGGAAAGCTTCCCATTACATCTTCAACTCTGACCTCAATGCTCTTCAATCTAACCTATTGTACGAGGGGAGCTTTATTTAAAGGCAATGAGGGTCCAAAAAATACTACTCCCATTACAATATCAAACCTAACATGGAAAAACTTAACTATAATCCATCTAAAATATACACTGGTTGCTGGATCAAAGAGACAGAACTTGGTAATGACAAACAGCCCCGAATTTATACATTACATGCATCATATAATATAATAAAATCAATAGGTGACAAAAAAGAAAAAGAGCATAATCTTTCTTGTATTAGTGAGGTTAGATTGAAGAGCATTGAACTCAGTGTTGAAGATGTAATGGGAAGCTTTCCTTGTCGGCTCTGATGGTATAAATTACGCTAATGAGTGTTAACCTCTCTGATTGGTTGTTAAAGTTTCAAATAGATGGAAGTTGTTAATGTACGATCGAGATCAAGATTAAGCGTTTTACACGTGAAATGCGTTGATCTCACCTCTTTTTGAAGTAAACACCAGTGTACTGCTCTGCCACACAGCCCTTCACTTACTTCATTGTGATTTTAAAGGAAAATAAAGGTACATTTTGCTAATTTTAATTAACTCTCTGAGTTGTGTGTTCTTTTGGTGCGGTCATACTGAAATTCCAAAGTCTACAAAGACTCTCAGCAAAGTGTCAATGATACATAGGCAATTCAGGCAAAAGTCAACTTTTCAAAAGAATTAACCCATTGATTGAATGACAGAAATGAAATATTTGTGTATTTGGTTTACATATCAACCTGGCAGTCTAATGCATGTGAATTAGATGCTGATACACAGCCAAGACAGTAAGCAGTCCAGGGTGGAAATTACCTACTTGTCATTCTATTTTCTGAGCGAGTGCTAGTACAGCAGGGCTATCATTCTCTTTTCTCTACGGTTTACTTTCTCCATCAATTTTATTTTTCCATCAAGAGAGGAGCAGAACTGAGTGAGCTGGGTTTTCTATCCTTTTGTTTATGGTGGAGGGGAACCTAGGTAACTGACCGTACCTACATATACTGTGTATCATGCTACTGATCTCCTACAGTTGAGTATAATGTATTTTTAAATAATAAATATTTTTATTTTATAGTGATTTAATTTAACACTGTCCTCTATGAATGTACAAATTTCTGATTATACCTTCTTTTGTAGCAGTCAATCTATTATTAGTTTGTGTAGGTAGTGTTGAGTAATATTAATGTATCGCTATTCAACTTCAGCATAGTTTTTTTTCTTGGTTTCTTCCTAGTTATCACTCTCCAAAAATGTAGTTTTTATTCCAATACTTCTTTGCCATACCTCCCAAGTGTCCCTCTTTAGGAGGGACAGTCCCTGTTTTAGACCCAAATCCTTCTGTCCCTCTTTACCACTCTGATGTCCCTCTTTTTAGGAAATCAGACTGGGTGGTGTGTAGATACGTGTATCATATTATTCTACAGCAATATAACTTGCATTATTGTTTGTTTAAATGTCAGTATATGTGTTTATAAATTAATCTGTGTAAATAAAACACTTTGGTCTTGTTATAAGTCATTTATTAGGTTACACAAAGAGGTATGAATAGGTCATGAAATAGCCTAAAAATCCCTGGTAATGCCCCGCCCACCAGCCATGCCCCCAGCAACACGCCCTAACACACAAGTGTCCCTGTTTGGCAATTTGAAATGTTGAGAGGTATGTTTTGCCTTCTTTTGAAATGTATATATTATGTTATTATAATTACACTGTTATTAGACAGACATACACATTTATCTGTGCTTTAACTCTGCAACCTTCTGCTTATATCTTTTTTTAGGGCAAACAATTTGTTATTTTAGGGGAGCTGTCTCCATGCAGTCCTTATGAGAAGGAGACCTGTCTTAAGAGTATAAAATTCCTTACGGACAACAGGACAAGTGTAAGTGTACTGATATCAAAAGACACTTTTAAATGGAGTGGGAATCTAGTTGTTAGTAATCCCGACTCATCTTAAATCCTGTAGGTTTTTACTATGAAAGCAGATGGTGCAGTGTTCCTGAATGATCTCAAAATAACAATGCCTCATATGAAAGGTATGATCATTACAGTATAACATGTAGAATTATGTGAGTAAAGTCTCGTCTACAAAGAAACACAGGATCTGGTGCTACTCGTTACTTGATAATCACCATCACGTCAATATAAGTGGAATAAAGGACTCACCGACATCTCATGGGTGCTCACCAAATAAACAGCGCTCCAAACACTGCTTGAGACTTCAGACAAATTCCATTGAAAGTCTCGTCTACACCAAATGAAATACACAAAGGGCTCACATTTGCAAATATATAATAAATATCACAGCACACTATACAGGGTGACAGACCTTGAAAACTATTGATGCCTCCCTAAGTTTTATGAAACTGTTATGGCACCAGATGAAAGGCAATGTTTATATTCCTTTCTGTTTTCTTTTCCAGAAAATGTTTACATCTTGCAGCCTACTACATATTACATCACTGTACTGACAACTTTTGGCCTACAAATGCAGATTCAGTTATTGCCCATGATGCAGTTGTATATCTCCATGATGCCACATGCCAGAGGACAGCTGAAAGGTGATTTTGTAACTGTAAATTAATATGAATGCACTTGTATGTGTAAAACCTATGGTGTGTTCTTTCTAGTTGTATCCATGTTATTACATATTGAGTTATATGCTGGGTTAATGAATACCAAATCATTAATTGATTAGTGAATCCATGACTCCCCTTTCACAGTCCCACTACCAATAGGTAATCTCATGAACATGATCAAAATGTCTGTTGTTAGTATGGAAAGTGTGAACTGTATAACCACTTACATTCTCACTCATGGCTATTTTAACTCTTTAAATGCAGATAAGCACCAGTTTGTTTTATAAATATTGGAGCTGTTGGTCAATAAAAGATAGAACACAGAATACAAAATCACTGTGGTTTTGAAATGTACATGTAAAGTTCATGGTAATGAAAGCATCCAAAATAATCCCCCAGTTTCATAAACATATTCAATCCAGTTCTGTTAATTTTTCTCAGTAGGGTCACAAGGTGTCAATACAGTAATAATGCTGTCAAGTGTTGGGATAAGACAGGTATTTTGGGAGGATTAAATCCTTATAACTTTACATTTATTAGACAAACTGAAACACCTTCTTCATGGATGATAGATGACCAAACATTCTTGTATAAGAAATTAAGCAGCAAGTTAAAACAATGTGCATGTGAGACAAATTCTGTCTTGGGGCACTGACCACTTACAGTCTCTGTTTAAAGGGATAGTAATACTTCGTTTTATCTTTATTTTATTTTGTACGCATTAAAAAAACATGAAGAACGATATAAGTCTTATTTCTCAAACCTTTATGGTTTAAGAGATATTCACAAGCAAAGTTTCCCCCTCCCGCCCCTTTTTCATAGTGTAAGCCATCTCTTCTCAGATGTGAATCTGGTTGTAAGACCAGACAGATAACAGAAGGGGACAATCTTCTTCCTATGAGAACAATGAATGCCCTTCCCCCCTTGACAAGTTTTTCAGGTTTTTCCCTTATCTTAATTAAAGATTGGCCCTCTCTGCAGTCTACCTGTGCACCTCCCTTCTGATCTGGCTGAACGGTGTTACATCAGTAAAAGGGGCGGGAGGGGGACACTTTGTCATTGAATTACTCTTGAACTACAACTCTGACAGAATTGAATAACACTCTCCAAATACTATGATGATTAATTAGAGCTGCTTTTATTATGAAACATAACTATCCTTTTAACTCATTAAACCAATGCTTTGAATTATTTTGTCAAGTGTAGTACTTGTCTCCCTTTAACTTTTTGGATGCATTGCTCGGTGAACTTGCTAGCATCCAAGGGGGTTAAGAGAGTCTTAGCTCTGTTTCTTCTTTTTGGCCATATATTAGCATTCATAAGATAAAAACTTGAGAATTAGAGGTGAATGTCTCACTGGTAAATCATTCACATAATTATCATTCTATAGCCTTCATGAATAGACCAGTTTTATACCATTTTCACCCCTTACAGTTTTCTACTTTTTAATATCCCTTAAAGGGATAGTAATACTTCATTTTAATTTTATTTTATTTTGAAGGCATTAAAAAAACATGAAGAATGATATAAGTCTTATCTCTCAAACCTTTATGGTTTAAGAGATATTCACAAGCAAAGTTTCCCCCTCTCGCCCCTTTTACCTAGTGTAAGCTTTATCTCTTCTCAGATGTGGAATGCAGTCCATAGACCAGACAGATAACAGAAGGAGACACTCTTATTCCTATGAAAACAATGAAATCCCTGCCCCCCTTGACAAGGTTTTCAGGTTTTTCCCTTATCTTAACTGAAGATTGTCCCTCTCTGCAATCTACCTGGGCAGCTCCCTTCTGCTTTGGCTGAGCAGTGTTACATCAGTAAAAGGGGCAGGAGGGGAACACTATGTCATTGAATTACTCTTGAACTACAACTCTGACAGAATTGAAATAACACTCTCCAAAGTTCAAATACTATCATGACTAATTAGAGCTGCTTTTATTATGAAACATTACTATCCCTTTAATAGAAAAGCAAATAAATTCACTCTGTTAAAACATGCATAGGAGACTTAGAGATCTGCTCACCAAAAAACATATACCCAATCTCATGGGAATGAAGAGTACCACATTCATCACTACAATGTGTCTGCAATGCATTTTAGTGCATGAGAAGTTTATTAATATGAAAAAAAGCAGCATTTCCCATCCCAGTCCCTTCACACATATAAGATTCCATTCATTTACCTTTCCTTCACAGATGTGGAAGACAATGTATTACAAAGCAACGCACTGCAACCTCTCCACAACATATATGATATCTAATATAAATAAATAAATAAATAAATAAATAAATAAATAAATAAAAAAAAAGATATACTAGTAATACAAACAAATATTCTCATCCCACTAGTACTGGACTGATGAGTAACATGAGCAGTGGGAACCCTTGACTAGATTAACCCATTATTCTATTTAAAAGCCATAGAAGGGCAATTATGACCTCCTCTTCACCCCATCAACCCTTTATGGTACAGAGGAAAATACAAAAGGGCCGGTGAGATAACTCAGTGGTCACTTCCCTGACTGCAGAGCAAGGTTACAGGTTCGATTCCCTGCAGGGTTATCTCAGCCCTTCATCCGTCTGTGGTCGATAAATGAATACCATTGATTGGGTAATAATAACATCTATTATTCAGCTGACGATTTGGTTAATTCCAAGAGCATACACTGAAAGTGCTTTGAGTCCCACTGGGAGAAAGGCGCTGTATAAATACTAGTTATTATTATCTACCTGAGAGGAAGGCCCTATAAGGACCGGAGATGTTTGGAAAATAAACCTTCTCTATATCAATAATACTTTAAAGGATGAACCTGTTCATTCTACTTGGATCTCGGGTAGACGGTGAAGCCATGGCTGGGGGTCAGAGTTATATAAAACCCTCTCCATTTCAGCCTGGAGTAACCTGACACCAACCCCAGAGTGTCAGAATGAAATGAATTCCCAGTCTATCTAAATCAATGCTTGTCCTCAACACACACACACTTACTCCACACAGTACACACACATGCCACACACACACACACAATCCATACATATACTCCACACACACACTCACACACACATACAACACACACACACACACCACACACTATACACAATTCACATCCAGAGATACCCATGTACACACACTCCAAACATAAATATGCACTTTGCAATGCACTTCTTTGCTACAAAAGAAGTCGTAGCCCAACACTGGCTGGGGAGCCACATGCTGTCCATTGCCAGATGGGGTGGAAGAATTACAGTGTACTCTGCCTCTCCCCTTCCCAGTATCCCATAGAAGGGGAGAAGAGGGGGTGGGAAAAGCACTTTGTATTACTTACAGTATGTCACTTGGACAACATGTGGCTCACCAGCTTGTATTCTTCTAAACTCCCCATCATCTTCAGCCTTCCAGCTTCTTTGTCAACTACAAACATGGAAACCGTGATCAGTGTCAAACAGCAGTAGCAAAGGCAAACAAAATCCTGTCTTGCATAAAAAGAGGTATCAAAGCAAGAGTGGATAACATTATTTTGCCATTATATAAATCATTGGTAAGACCTCACCTTGAGTATGCAGTGCAATTTTGGGCACCGGTTCTGAAAATGGATATACTGGAACTAGAGAGGGTACAGCGAAGAGCAACAAAATTAATCAAGGGATTGGAGGACTTGACATATGAGGAACAACTAAACAAACTTGGTTTATTTACTCTAGAGAAAAGATGACTAAGAGGAGACCTTATCACATTGTAAAAGTATATATGAGAGGTCAATACAAGGATCTCTGCGGTGAGCTATTTATTCCAAGGCTTGATCAGGTGACCAGGGGACACCCCTTGAGATTAGAGGAAAGGAGATTTAAACTTCAGCAGAAGGGTTTTTTACGGTAAGGTCTGTTAAATTGTGGAATTCCTTGCCCAGGGCGGTAGTTATGGCAGATACAATGGATACATTTAAGAGAAGATTAGATACATTTCTTTCAAAAGGGAACATACAGAGTTATACTGTTTATCAGTAGGCTGATCAGGAAGGTCTGATAAAGAATAATTTAATTGGTAGCAGGAAAGCTATACAATTCTCAGTTACTGGGGTATGAGGTGAAGGTTGAACTTGATGGACTTGTGTCTTTTTTCAACCTAATTTACTATGTTACTATGTTCTACCTGAGGATGATGGAAGATGGAGTCTAACACCAGCTGGAGAGCCATATCTGGCCTATCACATGATGTAAATGTAGTTGGAGGTGATTGTGCACAGAATAGTTACACTGTCCGTGAATTATTCTGCAACTTCCCTCTCTCTTAGTCCCATGTTCTCCAGGTCAGGAGCTGAACCTGACACAGGTAGCTAATGGGTGGGCTGGAGGGCCAAAAGGTACAAACAAACACAAATGCAAACACAAAAATGCAAATGTACACTCACATAGAAAGATACACACAAAGAACCCCATCCAGGTCTCTCTGTCTACCTATCTCTCTGTCTTCCTATCTATCTGTCTATTTATATATATATATATATAGAGAGAGAGAGATATTCATCATCATAGTTAGCCTTTGTTGAGCCACTGCAGGATGAAGGCCTCATCAGCAAGTAGTTCCCAACAACTTAAGTCTTGTTCTTTTTGTTGCCACTGTGTACCAACAAATTTGGTAATTTCATCAACCCATCTTGTCTTTGGCCTTTTTCTTGGGCATTTAGTATCAATGTTTAGACTTCAACATTCCATACTTCTCTTTGTAACCTTAAGTTTTTGTATTGCTTTGGCACTTAATGTCCATGTTTCACAGCCATGCGTAAGAACTGGGAGTACACATTGGTCAAAAACTTTCACTTGAGGCAGTGTTTTTCAAATTTTTGCAGTCCCAATTTTATTTGTCATTCAATTTCCATAATGGTTTTTCCATCTGTTGACATTTCCTGGTCAAGGTAAACATACTTGTCCACATCTTCTAGTTCTTGTCCATTTACTGTAATTTTCCTTGGCATGGTAAATTTGTTAAACATGACTGGTGTTTTGTTGATATTCATTTTCAAACCAAACTTTTTGCTTTCCTACTGTAGCTCTTCAGTGCATTCTTGCAGTTCTTCAGGACTACTGGCAAAGAATATGATATCGTCTGCAAATCTTAAGTGATATAGGTGATCTCCATTGATCTTGATCTTAAGTCCTTTTTGTTCCCATAGTTTGTGGAAAATTTCTTCTATGCAAATTTTAGTTTTGTGAAATTGTCTCCTTGTTGGACACCTTTTTTGATTTTGATCTGGAATTTATCATTGTTGAAATGAATTGATGCTGTTGCATTTTCATATATTGACTGAAGGATATTGATGTAAGTTCTATCTAATCCTATTCCCAGGGCATCGATTATTGTTTGCTTTTTCACCGAGTCAAAGGCATCCATAGTCATGAAGGCTATGCATAATGGAATGTTGTTTTAATTATGGCACTATCATTTTTTACACTGTCTGGATATAGTCCATTGTACTGAAACCGCTTCTGAAATCTGCTTGTTCTTTAGGTTGTGCTGCATGAAATATTGTATCCATTCTTCTTGAAAACCTTGCAGGTGACTGGCAATAGACTAATTGGTCGGATGTCTTTTAGATCCGCCTTATCGTCTTTTTTGGTGAAGTAAGATGACTTCAGCATTTTTCAGTGTTTCAGGAACTTTTCTGAGAAGTAGGTTAAAGGGTTAGTAATGTCAAAAAAAAGTTTTTTGCATTTAGAACAGCTTGAAAAGTTAAGCTACATGCAAAAAAACGTATCTCTAAAAACCGCTATGGTTTGAGAGATACAGGCATTTAAAGTTTGATGTCTCCTGCTGACAGCTGTAAAGCTGTCATCAGGAGATTGATGTTGGTCCACACGGAGGCTCTGCAGCAGAGCCGCAATAACGTTATTGACAACGAATCCCTTCATTGGAATGGTCTAAAATGTGTGCCTGGTTTGCAAGCACACGTTTTAGACCATTCCAATGAAGGGATTCGTTGTCAATAACACGATTGCGGCTCTGCCAGATCTCCTGCTGTCAGCAGACGACATCAAACTTTAAATGCCTGTATCACTCAAACCATGGCGGTTTGACAGATATGTTTTTTTGCATTTAGCTCAACTTTTTAAGCTCTTCTAAATGCAAAAAAAACTTTTTTTTACATTACTAACCCTTTAAATGGTTTACAACTGATCAGTCAGTGAATATCGCTTTATTATTTGCAAGTATGAAGTCAATTTCTCTTGTGTTGACGTTAGGGCTTTAACAATTTTTTTTTTTTTTTTTTTTTACAAATTTTGCCTCTATCTTCTATTTTTCCAGTTCCGTGTGAGGGCATAAACTTCAGAAATACTTTATACTTTTATGACTGAATTTGTCAGTCTTTTGTTAATCAAAATCCGATTCCTCCACATCCTCCATCATTCGTTCCTTTATAGTATAGCCAGTGTCCATCTTCTAATCTGGCTAAATCTTCGTCTTTTGTCCGCGTTTCAAATAAGCCAATAATGTTCCAGTTGATGTTATTCAGTTCTTGTACTAGTTCCTCTAAGCGTGCAACTATATATCTATACTAATAAAAGAAGAAGAGGTAATGTGACCAAAATTCTGTTGCTCTGTCACACACACTCATGGGCAGCAGTAAGGTGTAGTTATTCAAATCTCTTCTAAACTGTTTGTCCCATTGGTCCAGCCATGATGGTGTGATTTTGACAGGAGTGGCCAGGAGGGTGTCAAAATCTCTGCAAAGAGATGCAGGGACTACAGTGAACACATGCATACAAACACACAAACACAATACATACAACACATGCATGCAATGCATGCAACACACACAATGAACACAAAAGGTATACAAACACACAATATACAATGTACATAATACACATACACACAAACAACAGACACAATATACACAACATGCAAAAGACAATCACACACTCACAAAATATATACACAATCACACACACAGTCACACACATTGCTCATGCAATACACTCATAACGCAATATGCAATATTCAGATGCTGCATGCAATAATCAAACCACTATATACAAAATGCAATATGCAAAAAAGCTATACACAAATGCTATACGCAAAACTCAATACAGTATATGCAATACACAAAAAGTTATTTGCAAAATGCTATAAGTAAAACCCAATATGCAAAATGATATATACAAAATGCAATCCACAAAACACTGTACGCAAAATCCTATACACAAAACCCTACATGCAAAATGCTATATGCAAAACAATATACGCCATACACAAAATGCTATACATAATATACTATACACACAATGCGATACACAACACTATAACAACACTATAAGCAAAATGCAATATGCTGTAAGCAAAACATCATATGCTGTACTCAAAAATGTATATGAAAAATGCTATACTCAAGATGCGAAAGACTATACACTATATGCAAAATGCTGTATGAAAATCTACACATAAAACGTTATATGTTATACACAAAACGCCATATAGAAAATGCTATACTCAAAAAGCAATACCCTAGTCACAAAACACTGTATGCAATATACTATATGAAATACGCAAACCATTATACACAAAAAAAATGCTATACACAGATGCACAAAATGCTACACACAAAATGCAAAACGCTATAACCAATATACAAAACACTATACACAAAACGCTATATGCAAAATGCAAAACGCTTTGTGGAAAATGTTATACACAACAGACAATACACTATTTGCAAAATGCAATACGTAAAATGCTGTACATAATACACTATACTCAATACACTATACGCAATATGCAAAATTCTATATGTACTACACAAAATGCTATACACAAAACACTGTATACAAATATGCAAAATGCTGATGCAAAACATTTCTTTGAGCTTTTTTATGTAGAATTAATTCATGATGTACACATTTTGTTCTTCTGCAAATTTGATTAGTTGGTTGCCTCTATTGTCTCTTTTTCCATCTCTATGTGGGGGCATAAACTTGAATGATTTGAGAAACATATCGACTGTTTAACTTGACAGCAAAGGAAGCAATTTTTTCAGCAATAATTTCTACTTTTATGACTTTGTCATTTGTTAATTAAAAATCTGATTCCTCTACTCCTCCATCACTAGTTCATTTATAGTCAATGTCCATCCTCTAATTTTAATAAATCTTCATCTTCTGTCCAAGTCTCACATAAACAGATAATGTCCCAACTGATGTTATTCAGTTCTTGAACTAGTTCCTGTAAGTGTGCATAGCCCCCCTGGCCACTCCTGTCAAAATCTTTGCAAAGAGGTGCAGTGGCTACAATGAACATGCATACACACACACATACACAATACACACACACACACACACAAGCAATACAAACAAACACAAACACAGTGCATACCACATACACATGCAATACCTGCAACACAATCAATGAACTCAACACACACAGACAAAATACATATACACACACAATGTACTTAATAGACAAGCACAAAAACACACAAACAGACACAATATACGGAAAAACACAATACACACAATCACACACATACAATAGGTTCACACAATCACACACACAAACACACAATACCCACACAAAACACTCATAATGCAATGTGCAAAATGCAATATGGAAAACCCAATACACAATACTTAAAAAGCTATATGCAAAGAGTATTACACAAAACTCAGTACGCTATACTCAAAACGTTATACACAAAATTCTATACGCAAAACTCAGTACAATATACACAATATGCAAAAAAGCTATCAGAAAAACGCAATGCAATGGAATCACCTTTTTCCTCTCTTCTCTCTCTCTCAGAGGTGTATGAGAAGCTATCCTTTCCTGGACTCCTCTTTCCATCTGTCTAACCTTCAGTTTTATCCACAAATTGTAAAGCTTGATAATACAATGACCCAAGTATCCTTGTTTCCTGGATAAAGTTACCTTTTATACCTTTGCACTACTAAAAGTCTTTGTTATTTTCTTCCTTTCCCTTCACATGTAAATCTGCTGATGCTGGTTGTTGCACAGACATATTTGGCTTCCTTTTACTGATTGTATTGCATGCCCTTCTGTGTGAGATTAAGACAGAGCAGCATATTTGTCAGCTAGTGAAGAGAGGTTAATAAAAAGGAGTTAAAGCTTAGTTGAGAGAGTCTTATAGGCAAGACATTTGTTCTCTGCATTAGGGGAGTCTGCAGTCACTTTGGGGGACAGAAAGGGAGAAATAAGGTTGAGCCCAAATATACCAGCATATTGTGTGACTGCCTGGGAAGACACAGGCAGCCATGTTCCAAGTTCATTTCTGATTTGGCTGTTATCTCTGTGGAGCCTGTGGGAGTGAGATGGGAGAAAAGGAGATGTAATCCAAATGATGCAAAATCTTGTGTGACTGACTGGGAAGACACAGACAGCTGTGATCCAAGTTCCTTCCTAATCTGGCTGTTATCTCTATCTCAGGGACAAGGAAGTATGGGGGTGTGAGAAGGGAGCAAAGGAGAATTACCCAAATACCCCAACATTCTGTGTGATCAACTGGGAAGACACAGGCAGCTGTGATCCAAGTTTCATATTGATCTGCCTGTTATCTCTGTGTTGGTGGAGTGTGGGGAAATAATTGGTTGAACTGGGAATGTGTGTGTTTTTTGTGTGTTTTTGTTCACTGGGATGGGGAGGAAAGTTACTTAACCCTTTGAGTGCCAGAGGGGTACTCAATGCATTCTGTACCCCGCTGGCACTCAAAGGGTTAATAAAATAAATAAATAAAATTTAAAAAATAAAATAAAAGATTGGTAGGTGACAGAGACATGGACCCTGATTTAAGCTGTGACTGGGGCAGACTAACACTTGACAAGATAGAGTATTTTGTAGAGGGCCAAGACATCACACACAATCAGTTCTATTGTGTACTTTACAGTAAAAATGCACACAGTAGTTGAGTAATTTCCAGCAAACACACAAGGGGTAGGGTGAAAGGATTATGAGCATTATAGTGATTAGTGATGAGCGAGCGTGCTCGGCCGATGCTCGGATCGGCTCGAGCATCGCTCTGCTCGGCACATGGCGGTACTCGTCGAGTACCGCCATGTGCTCTCCCGCCATGTTCGGGTGGCGGGGATCTGTGCCGGAAGAGGCACAGATCCGAAGACGCTCCGATGGACCACCAGGGACTGGAGGTACGGGGGCATTGCGGAGATGAAGGGGGCATTGCGGAGATGAAGGGGGACATTGTGGAAGAGGGGCATAGACTCTATGCCCCTCTTCCACAATGTCCCCCTTCATCTCCGCTATGCCCGTCTTCCACAATGTCCCCCTTCATCTCCGCTATGCCCCTCTTCCACAATGTGCCCCTTCATCTCCGCTATGCCCCTCTTCCACAATGTCCCCCTTCATCTCCTCTATGGCATAGAGGAGATGAAGGGGGACATTGTGGAAGAGGGGCATAGCGGAGATGAAGGGGCACATTGTGGAAGAGGGGCATAGCGGAGATGAAGGGGCACATTGTGGAAGAGGGGCATAGCGGAGATGAAGGGGGACATTGCGGAGATGAAGGGGGACATTGCGGAGCTGAAGGGGGCATTCGGAGGTGAAGGGGGCATAGCGGAGATGAAGGGGGCATTGACCAGGCACCCTCCCCTCATCAGAGCAGGGGGTGCCTGGTGTCGCCCCATTGAAGTCAATGGGGCTCGGGTGCTCGGCCGAGCACTCGAGCCTCAGGGGGTGCTCGGTCAGAGCACCCGAGCACCCGAGCATCGGGGTGCTCGCTCAACACTAATAGTGATGTATGAGTAAAGTGTTAGTCCAAAAACTGACTGCAGCTATGGTTGCTGCAGAATGTAAAAAAGTTATAATGATACCTCTCCTCCTCCTGAGTAGGATATAGTTTATCAAAGTCCCCCACACACACACACACTCACACACACACACACTCACTCTAGCAGCCAAAGTTTGGTCATCCTTGGAATGAAATGTTAAGTATGCAGTCCTCAACTGTATTTGAGCTTCACATGCCTGCTCCACGTCAACAGTAACAGAAGAAGGTGAGGAGAGTAGAAATAACAAAAACAAAACAAGGAAGAGGGGAGCCTCATAGAGTAGTACATCAAATGCAAATTTAAAATATATATATAAATCCCACTTCAATCCCTCAAGAGTGAATACTCACATAATAAATTTGTCCACTAAAAACATACTTGAAAAATGGACCTAACACGTAGATGGAAGATATTTGGACCCACTTCCACTTGGGTTTTTTTATCTTCATATTTTGTCTGTTAACCCCAGCTTCTACACAAAGGTCCATGCTGCATCCGCACAAGTGCCTCTGCCATCAAACCAGTAAAACAAAAGAGATGAGTGCAAGTATGTATTTTTAGACAACAGCAGAGGACTCAAGGTATCAAATTTCTCCAAAATCCTATAAAAGCTACTCATAAGATTGATTTGAATGGTGTTTCCAAATCACAGGTATATCACATACAGGGATATTGGCTTGTCCCTGCTCAAGCTCACTCTGATGTCAGCCACTCACCTGGAAGTATCCACACAAAAAAGAGGTGCTCCGATGTACTTCAAAGTGTCAAATTTATTTAATGGTGCAAACAAGCATCCAAAACACATTAAAATATGCTCACAGAATGTTGGTGTAATGTTTTTCATGTCATATGCACCTGCCACTTTATCAAAGAATAGAGAACAAAGCTAAACAAACAATTCTTATGTCGGAAACACCCGTTTTATACTATTTAAGTATCTATTTCTACTGCCACCCATCAGGCTCCAAGATACATTGTATCTATCTTAATTAACATTCATCATTTATAAACAAACTGTTTGATCTGTAACTAAGTACTCATTATTTATTACAAGAATCAGCTGTCTCAATAGAAGAACTAGTCTCCATTATTAAACTGTACTTATATTCCCAAAATAACTTACTTGATATCAGAAATCTGTAACTAACACGTACAGGAAATATACATAGTGATTATCTTAGCTCAGGTTCTTAACACCTGAACTGTCAAAACACAGTCAGATATAATATCCCAAAGGGGACATATTCCAAGTCAAATAACCCATTTCATGTCTGATTGATGCCAACAGAGAATATCAATATGGGTTAAGAACCTGAGATAACATCACAGTCTATAAAAATTCTCTGTAGGCATCAGTCATATGATTCTGACGTGAAATGGGCCATTTGACTTAGAATATTTCCCCTTTCAGGATATTATATCTGATTGTATTTTTGCAGTTCAGGGGTTAAGAACCTGAGCTAAGATAAGCACTATGTATATTTCCTGTATGTGTTAGTTACAAGATTCCAATATCAAACAAGATATTTTGGGAATATTCCAAGTCAAATGACCCGTTTCATGTCAGAACCATAAGACTTGCTTTTCCCACAGAAATCTCACATTTGCAGTGTTTGTTTCTACTGCAAGGGATTCTGGGTAGGCATATGCAAATAAGTTTAACAAGGAATCACCTTTTGCCTCAGATTCCACTTTATACTTGGATTCCTTAGAGTATGTGTATGCTGAGCAACAGCTTTAAGATACAACTCAGGAAGAGATGCAAAGCCAGTGAACCACTCATGGACAGCCATTTCGTTGTTAATGCAACTCCTCAACATGAGGTTGGTTTTACTGGCTTGCTGTTGAGGCTTGGTGCACTTGTGGAGTACAAACTAAAAAGGTTATGGTGGGAAAAAAGTGAATGAAAACCCCTTCCACCTGAATTTGGTGGGTGGTAAATACAATGTTAAACAAGCCATAACAGTAACTGCTACTGTCAGCCTCCGAATAAGTCGAAAATCCTTTAAACCAGGTAATATTTCTGGCAACTAGCGCTACTAAGCAGCTAGTCGCCAGATGAAGACTTAATTAAGATAAAGTTTTTGCGGGGTGGCAGTTCCCCTTTAACATTAATATTCAGAGAATAAGTAAACTAGAGGTAGTGGAAATGCTGGCAATGACCAGTGGTTCCCCACCCATGCCCTCAGTGACCACTATCAGGCCAGGACTTAGGGATTTCTATGCTAGAGTATAGGTGCGTTGATAAGAGGCTTATTCAACTTGATTATTTCCCTTGTGCTCTAACAAGAAAATCCCCAAATCCTGGCCTGTTGGTGGCCACTGAGGTCACAGGTTGAGAACCACTGTTATAGCCCATTTGAGGTGTTAACATGATTATCAGATTATATGCTTAATCCAAACATATTGTGTTTCCCTGTTCCATGAATATACATCCATGATGAAATGTAAATAATTTGAGCCAACAGAGGAGTTATTTTTTCTTTTTGACACCACTGTAAAGTCACAGACTATAAAAGTAGTTTAACCTTTGTAGATAAAGTGGAGATATTATAGGCATTTAACTTAGATAAGGTTTTTTCTCTCAAATGGATTATTTAGGAACTAATGTAAAAGCCCGTGTACACGGGCCAAGGTCCTGTTAATGTTAACCCTTTGTGTGCCAGAGAGGTACGCAACACATTGCTTTGCAATGCCTTGTGTAGACCTCTGACATTCAAAGGGTTAAGAGTCCGCTACCTCACTGCTCCACGCGATGCAGTCTTGCATCGCCTCACTCACGCGATGCAGTCATGTGCAGTAGAGAGTGCCCGAACGTGGGCAGTCTCTACTGTGCATGACTGCCCGAACGTGGGCAGTCTCTACTGCACATGACCGCATAGTGACAAACATCCTAGCAAATTATTATATAGGATAAGCCCTTCCCATTTATCAAGAGTTAATATGGCCCAGAGTGGGTACCCCTTACCCCATTTTTCTTTACTCTCTTCCTTTAAACACACCTGTTTTAGCATTTTAATAAAAGCTAAGTTGTAACCCTCTGTTTTAGCATGATTTTCTGATGGGATTTATTTTAACTTTGGATAATAATAAACACACAGAAGCTGCCACCATACCTCAGTATAGGTTTGTCCCTCTTGATCTTATGAAATTAGGACTGACTATATGTAAGCAACACATCACATGATGTTGTACATGTTTTTCTTTCTTTTCTCACGTAGGAAGGATTACCTACCTGTCGGAATTTGTCACTTATCAGTCAAATTGTTTTTTTTTTTAAACTCTCCTTTCTCCATTACCACCTACTTCCAAAGAACAACTGCCTACAACCAATATTCCTATGAAGGAACACCACCTCTCACTCTTTTGCCTGTCTGCCTTCACTTGTTAACATGAAGAATTCAGCTGCATTATATTTGATTTAAGCACAGACCGATAACATTCAAATAAACTGAAACCTACTTTTATACTTGACACATTTGAAATCCATGAAAGGATATTGATGTGTGGGAGAAACACATTATTATCCTTTATTTCAATGCAATGAAAAATGAAGAAAATTGCATATCCTATCTATCTATCTATCTATCTATCTATCTATCTATCTATCTATCTATCTATCTATCTAGACAAAGTGGCCTAAGGTGAACCCAATGAGATCTGTCAGGGTATTAAAGTTTAAAAATGAATATGAGGTCCAGTGACCACACATAAATTTAAAATGCCTTAGAAAGGTATAATTCCCTGAAGTCATATCTCAAACCCTGTTGAGGCATTTATAATAAATGTCCTGGATTATAACACCTTAGTGCATAATCCCCATTGTGTTGAGTAAAGCTGGGTGATGCTTCATTCAAAATGTTTTAGAACTTAAGTTTATTTGATTTTCTCTCACAAAATGCATTTTATGAAAAGTCACCACTAGGTGTCATAAGAAAAATAATTTTGTTATCTGATTTGCAATGTAATATTTTTTTAATATAGACTCTCCCTGCAGTGAGGGTACCTTTGTTTTACTCACCAAGAAAATCCTTGTACTTTCGCCAGTGGACCAGTATAGATTCAATTTTTGACTCTACATTTTTCTTTATTTTTACTGCAATGGAGATGGAGGTACATTTTTTTAGTTTTCAAGGGGTTAATTAAGTGTTCTATGACTTCATCGAGCACATATTATTTTGTTTACTTGCATACCAGGACATTTATACAATTAATATTGCATATTAATTTACAAACTCCATTCCTCACCCAAGAGAAGATGAGGAGTAGAAGGGGTTATTTACCGATTACCACTTGGATGAGATAAGTTAATATGTTGTCTACAGACCCCCATATAAATGTTTGGATTTCCTTTCACTCTGGAATAGGTGAGAAGCTGAGCGACAGTTTGGGGGATTTCTCCTTTTTAACCCCTTAACAACCGGGGAATCCGGACGCGGACGTGACTTAATGACCACGGAGCAATTTTTTTTTTATTGCTCCGTTGCGTTCCGGACTCCCCGAATGGCATGCAGCTGCGGGGGGAGCCCAGAACTCGATGACGGACATAGTACGTCATCGGTCGTTAAGTTAAATCGACACTTGACGTACTATGACCGTCAAGGGTCGTTAAGGGGTTAAGCTATCAATTAATGTTATGTAGCAGAAAAACAATTACATTTTTAAACTCTACCTACTTACAAGATTTGGATGGAAAGGCGGAGGCAGATCATGAGATATCCCCAGGGTTCATCTTAGTCCACTGTAACCTTATTAAGAAATTAATTAATTAATTTGTCTGTTTATTTTTAATTTATATTGTGCTGCGACCCATGAGAGCAAAGACCCTGTGCTGCTGCCATTGTTACCTCAAACAGTATCCATTGCAGAGGCAATTATGTAATCATCATTGATTAAAGGGATAATAATACTTCATTTTATCTTTATTTTATTTTGTAGGCATTCAAAAAACATGAAGAATGATATAAGTCTTATCTCTCAAACCTTTATGGTTTAAGAGATATTCACAAGCAAAGTTTCCCCCTCCCGCCCCTTTTACCTAGTGTAAGCCATCTCTTCTCAGATGTGGAATGCAGTCCATAGACCAGACAGATAACAGAAGGGGACAAGCTTCTTTCTATTAGAACAATGAAAGCCCTGCCCCCCTTTTTCAGGTTTTTCCCTTATCTTAATTGAAGATTGTCCCTCTATGCAGTCTACCCGGGCACCTCCCTTTTTCTCTAGCTGAACAGTGTTACATCAGTAAAAGGAGTGGGAGGGGGAGACTTTATCACTGAATTACATCTAAACTACAACTCTGACAGAATAGAAATAACACTCTCCATGGCCCAAATACTATGAAGATTAATTAGAGCTGCTTTTATTATGAAACATTACTATCACTTTAAGCTTACTCCAGCATGCATCATATTTTAAGTTGTTGATTATTTTCATAAGGAATAAGTTGTGCACTTTTATAACTTATTGTAATTAAAATACACTTTAATATATGTGCATAAAGGTCTTTGTGGGAACTTTAATTACAAGGAAGTAGATGATTTGAAGACATCTGGTGGTCTAGTGGAAGCAACAGCTTCAGCATTTGCCAACACCTGGAAGGCACAGCCCAGCTGCCAAGACAAGACAGACTGGCTGGATGACCCATGCCACATCAACACTGAGAGAAGTAAGCCTCAGTTTTCTCTTAATGTAGTATTCTAACTATTGTATTTTCTGATTATTATTTGTGATCTTTTGTCATGTTTTGGTGATCTTTTTGAATATTCTCTGGCATTATATTTTAAAACAAAATTGTTATACGAGTTTGCTTTTTATGTTCCCGAGGGTTGGCAACCCTAGTTCACTAGTGACATTAATAATGCATGTTTTCTGGAGATATCTGCTAATACAGGTGGATCAGTCAGTGGCTCAGTCACTTTAATTGATTCACCTGTAATCAAAGAGGAGTATCTTGAAAACATACGCGAGTGTCACTTCAGGATTTACATAGCCTACCCTTGTATTAGCACCAAAGGTATTGTTGCAACCATTTTAGTAATATTTAGATTTTATGATAGAAATGAGAAGGACCAAAAAAACAGAATTTGATAATAGAAAAAAATAATTTTGGGATAATATGGAGTGAGCCATTTGCATATAGGCAACATTGTAGTAAATGAAGAACAAATCAGTTGAGTTTATAATATTTAATGCTCCATTGATATCAAAGTGATTTTTTTATTTGGTAACTATGGTGCAATAATTTTGCTTCACACCTACTAAATGTTTGTCTTGATTCATAGGCCTCATTATATAAATGATTGTAAAATATAAATTATATTTACAATAAATGGTTAAGGTAAGTAAGCTTTTCAATTAGCTGGGAATGCAGCCTAATATGTTGCTCTTCACTGCTACTTACCATTACTTCCCTGCAGTCATAAATAACCACAGAGTGTACACTAACCAGAGAGATAAACTAGAGATTATGGACTGGATTCACATGCAGGTGCTAATTTTATATCTGCTTTTATATCCAAGTATCTCCATAGACTTCATTAGGAACATTTTTTATAAAATGAGAGGTTACATTTATCTCCTGCATTTGAATCCAGTCCTATGTCTTCAATTCGATTAGGTCCAAAGGCTGTTTTTTCAGCTGACAGCATTTTCTCAAGCATGGTAAACTAGTAAATTACCAGTTCTGTGAAAAAATGCCAGCATTAAAAAAAAATGTCCGGGCAATAAAGTAAGATACGTTTTCACCCATAGCAAATAATAAAAATGCTGCAAGATGCAAGATCCAGTAAGGGACTCAATTTATCGCAGGAAATTTAAAACCCAGTTTTTTGTGTGTGTAGAGTCCCTTTTTGGATCTTAAAACAGCCGACATGGCAATTGAAATGAAAAAAAAAGTCCCCAGTGGATGTTTTGAAATGAGACCCTAAGCCCTATATCAATACATCCAAAGTAGATCAGGTACAAAATGTGTCCAGTGTTAGTAGAATTAACTGTATGAGTGCCAGTGGGGTATAATTACCTCACTGGCACTCACAGGGTTAATCCGACTAAGTTACAAAGCAACAGCCCTAAAAAAAACACTTAACATTAATCTTGGTGTTCAGTGGGGTCTGCAGCACCCTCGTCAGCTACTGCCATCTTCTTCTTCTATCTTCTTTCTTCTCTCTTCTTGGGGTCCATCTTCTTTCTTACATCTTCTCATTAATCTGTAATAAAAAGCAAGCAATAGTAATATTTGAACCATACACATAACCCCCACATCCATGCATAGTTTAACTCCTCGAGTGCCAGAGGGGGTATGCAACGCATTTCAGAGCAATGTTATGCATACCTCTTGGGACTCAAAGGGAAAAACAATGCTGAGATGTGCAGGTTAATATTTCAAAACATGATCAAACTCTCAAACAGAACATGATAAATCTAAATAAGATAAATCCAAACATGCCCAAAGTCTAAAACAAAACATGATAAATCCAAATATTATCCCTCCACACACACACACACACACACACCCTCTGTACCTCACTGGTAGGGGTGGGCGAAAGTTGTCGCCGTGTTCCTATGAGAAATTTTGCGCAAACCATGTTGTTATCCGCTTTTTCGAGGGAAATCTGCTTTAAAACTAGCGGTTAAAATTTTTGCAAATTTCGCTCATTGGCTAAAATCTTTCGCCATTTTTTCAATGGCTAAAAAAATTTCCCCCTTGATTTACATTGTTTTCGCACTACCGCTATAAAAACATGACGCTTTCGCTGAAGGCAGACACAATAGAAGCAGCTACAGAGTGAGATAGACATGTTGTGCTGTTTTCTTGTGATATTTAGCAAAAAATTGAGGCAGGAGAGGCTCATAGTGACTCCTATCACTATGAGCAGTAAAAAGAGTAACTGGAAGGACCCTTATTATTTGTCCACTGAGTCTGAGGAGGAGGAGGAAGTGACTAGCAGTACTCAACCAGCGCTGTCCAGTCCCCCTAAATCACCCCAAGGGATCTTGGGGAATTTAATAAGAAGGGAGTGAGAAAAGTGAATGGGAAGAAAGGGAGGAAAGGGAAGGAAGGGAGAAAAGGGAATGAGAAGGAAGGGAGAAAAGGATAGCGAGAGCAGGACAGGTCTGCTGCCAATGCCACCATTTCTGATCCTGCACCCACTAGTGTTGTACCTGTTGCCAGACGTGCTACCCCTGCTGCCAGTGCCACCATTTCTGTAACTGCAGCCACTAGTGTTGTACCTGTTGCCAGACGTGCTGCCCCTGCTGCCAGTGCCACCATTTCTGATCCTGCAGCCACTAGTGTTGTACCTGTTGCTACTACAGAACCTGCTGCCAGTGCTGAACCTGCTGCTAGTACTGAACCTGCTGTCAGTGCTGAACCTGCTGCTAGTACTGAACCTGCTGCCAGTGCTGAACCTGCTGTCACCAATACTTTGCCTGCTGCTAGTTTTTCTTGTAGTACTCATGGGGGGAAGGAGAAGATGATGCCAAGTGTGACAGCAAGGGACCCTAAATCACACTTGCCATTCCCAAGCAGTCCTGTCACTGTTAGTACTACTGCTACTAAGGTCCAGCAGCTTGTTAGCCTTAAGAGTGAAGGAAGGGGTAATCAACAATATCCTGGTATTACTAGTGACTGTGAGACTGAGGAGAAAGACTCTGCGGCTGAACTTGATGTGGTTGGTGTTAGTAGTAGCAGTAATGGCGAAGCAGCCGGAGTGGTAGGGGAATCATTTTACAGCATCCAGACTAGTGGTCAAGGGAGCCCACACCATTCTCCTGACCCTGGGACTGGGAGTCCTCCCCATCTCTTCACTACAGTGTCCAGGTGGAACATGAACCTGAAGAGGCCAGAGCTGGTGTTGGGGGAGGAGAGAATTAATACTACCACCACCAGCAGGAGCACAGATCAGCTGCCTGTGCCTGCTGCTATTTTTGCTAGTGCTGGTCTGCCTTCTTCTTCAGGTCAAAAGGCAATGACAAGTGTGACATTAGGGGACCCTCTGTCACATTGCTGGTCACCTCCTCCAAGCAGCAGTGAGATGTCTGGAATAGAGCAGCAGGAGCAACAACAGCATGTAGGGATTAGTGGTGGTGGTAGTAATGATGCGGGAGAAGCTGGGGTGGAAGAGACATTGATGGCCTTTTTAGCAGAAACTGAGAAGGCATGGGAGACAGGAATGAGGATGGGCATCACCACCACCACTAGCAAGGACATCCTGGAATTAGAAGAATTTGCAACTGCTCTAATTCCTTCTGATTCTGAGATTCAACGGCATCAGGACGCTGAGGAGCAGGTTAGTGTGCCACAGACCACCGTGGATACAGTGGGAATGGGGTCAACAAGCGATACAGGACTAGGACAGGTTCCACTTGCCAGCAGTAGTAATACTCCTGATCCTAGCTGCAGTGTTGACTCAGCAGTAGCAGCAACAATATCCCCTGCCACAGACAATGACGGGGTATGTGGAGGACAAGAAGAAAGAGGCCATTCTTCTCCACCTTTCCCCTTCCCTTTGATGTCATCATGAGTGTGGGACTATTTTTATGTTGGGGCAGGCACAGTACAGTCATCAGCAATGGCACTATGCACAATTTGTGACAAGTTAGTGAAAAGAAGAAAGGAGGGAACACACCTTGGCACAAGCGCCCTCATATCACACATGAAACACAGACACCATGACATTTATTCCAAACATGTTCAAGCCAAACACCCACCACCGAAATCAAGCACCGCTTTTGCTGTCCCTGACTCACCAGAAAGGCAACAAGAGGCGAGTCGGAGATCAAAGAGGAGGAGGAATAGAACAACCCAGGCAGAGACTGGAAATTCCAGGATGAGTGAAACAACTAGCTCACCATCACCTTCTAGGGTGACTACATCTTCTGCCAATCCTCCTCATTCATTACCTCCTCCGCCAAATGATAGCCACTCTGTTGATGTTAAGATTTGGCAGTTCATCTCTACCCATTGCAGACTGTGTGGTGCACTGACCACACACGCCAGTGTGGTGGAGCAGAATCACAATCAGTGCATCAAGCGGCATCTGAGGAGATTTCATCCTGCAGAATATGCTAAGATGGTGGCACTACTATTAAACTGTCAGCAAGTTGTCATGTGTCCTTAGCGGGTGTGGAAAAGGGGTACAGTGACAGCGACAGTACTTGGGTGTCATGGTGTTTGGATACAGTTGTGCCCTCAGATGTTATTTACCACACACATACTGTGCACATTGCAGTTGCTAAGGAGACCCACTGATTCTGCTCTCAAGGGAAAAAATATATTCTAATAACAACACACCCATGATGATTTTGGAGGAGGGGCAGGTGGAGAAGATTTAATGGCCAACTTGCCCTTTTCTCCACAAATACTGGGGGTACTTATTCTGCTGCTACTGCCTCAGGCGCATCACTGGAGCCAGTCGTGGCAAATGGAACCTTCATCATCCATCTTCCATGTTAGTGCTATTGTTGATCCCATTCCCTTTCAGCTGCCTAATCATCCTGCTGCTTAGAGAACTCAGCAGCAGCAGTACAAACAGCAGTTGCAGCTCAGGAGGACATTTAACAGTGACCACTGGCCAACACGACCTGCTGGCATTAGGCCAGTAGTGCATTTTTATTTTTTCTCAGGGCTTGTGTTTTGAAAAAATAAATAAAAGAAAAAAAATTAGTCCCACAAAAAAAAAAAAAAAACAATTTTGGGGGGTTTGTTTCTAACAAGCCTAAGTCCTACAAATCACTGTTTCCTTAGGGCTTGTGTCAAACAAGCTTAAGTCCTACAAATCAATGTTTCTTCAGGGCTTGGGCTTATAATAAGTCTAAGTCCTACAAAGGCCTCTAACAACAAATCAAACAAATCATCCTCTACAAAATACTCTATCAAGTCAAGTATCAGTCCACCCCAGTGGCAGCTTATGTCAGGGGGTTCCTGTCTCTGTCACTTTAAATACAAATGTTTTATTTTATTTTACTGATTTTTTTTATTAACTGTCCCCCCAACAGCAGTCAAGAAACCGCCCCAAAACAAATTCCTTGTTCAAATGATTCATTCATTCACCAACACAGGCACCCTCCTCAGACCACTTTATACCATGCCTTATGGTTTTTCTTTTCTTTTCTTTTGGATTTCTTTTTTATTAAGTGCCCCCCAATCCCAGTAAACAACCCCCCAAAAACATTCCCTGTTCAACTGATTCTTTCCCCACACCCCACCAACACAGGCACCCTCATGCCCCTTTTATACAATGCCTTTGGGAAATAAAATATTATTTGTAATGTGTTTGTGTGTAACTTCTATGTTCCCATTGATTTCAATGGGCGAAAAAAGCAGAAAATTGGCACTTTTCGTGGGAAATTTTTCGCCAAGCGGAAAGTGCCATTTTTTGCCGATTTCAGTTTGAGGCGGAAAGTTTCGCCCATCCCTACTCACTGGCCTATTATCACGGTACCCGTGCTTCTGTTGCTGAGCGGCAGCATTGTTATTCTCTGCTGCCTTCTGATTGTCTGATCTTAATTGTTTACACTGGGCTTGCCTTTATGTACCCTGGGATGTCCTCCCTTAGGCACCCTTTCGTGTTGTACGAGTTCCTGAGTCTATTCTACGCTTTGCTGATTCGTGTATGACCTGGCCTGCCTGACTACAAGTTTGTTCCTGAAGTTCATGTTCCTATGCTCTGTTGCTGACTGTATTCTGGCTGAGAACCCACTCCGTTGCTGACCGTACCTGGCTGAGATCCCGCTCTGTTGCTGACTGTATCTGGCTGAGAACTCCCTCCATTGCTGACCGTATCTGGCTGAAGAACCCGCTCCATTGCTGACCGTATCTGGCTGAAGAACCCGCTCCGTTGCTGACTGTATCCTGCTGAAAACCCGTTCCGTTGCTGACTGCTGCTGGCTGGAGAACCCGCTCCATTGCTGACTACATCTGGCTGTGTGTTGCCCCTGGTCTGACCACTTCAGACTGTGACCCGTTCCGTTGTCGACTGTATCTGGCCATTGGACTAGTTCCAGGGCTGACTGCTGGTGGCGCTATTCCTCCCGTTACTACTCCGGTTAGGTTACCGGCTCCAGTACCAACCGTGTCCGCTCGTGCCCTGGGCGACCCCTGGTGGCCATCGTGATTCTGGGCTTTGCATTAGCTGTAGTGGTGTGCCGCGTGGCGCTGTTTCTTGTTGACCAAAGGCTAAGCTTGGGCTTAAGCTGCTCCTATAACAGCTGCTAGCAGTGTGCACATCAGAAGTACCAGTACAGGTGTTCTTACACTGACTGTGTTACTCTGACCTCTATCTCTGTGGCCTTCCTACCTGATACGCTGTGCTCACTCCCTCTGGGAGTTTTTCTATGAGTCGCTGGGAGTTACCATTAATCCTGTGGATACCTGGATAGTTCAGGAAAGGGCTTACTCTGCTCGGTTAAGTACCACGAGCTAGAGCCAGTGTTACACATTCCATTCTACAGGTTGTGTGGTCACTGGTTGTATTACCGTTGCCTATTGTCGCCTTGATCCACCCCTAGTGTTCTAGGGTCTGTCTCTAGCAGCTACCTTGGTCTCAGTTACCCTTCCTGAGGGTAGCATTGCCCGGTAGTTGGGGACCGAGTCTGGTCCTTGTTGCCTCATTGCCATACAGTCTGGGTCGAAGTTGCCTAGTTGCCATTCCATACAGTCTGGGTCAGAGTTGCCTCGTTGCCATTTCCATACAGTTTGGGCCAGTGTGGCTAAACACATGGAAGTAAACACACAGAACTAACAGCATGTTTAGCTATTAATTGTCCAATAGGGGAAATTAATGGAGTTGAAGTTTATTTAAGACAAATTGTTAGGCTGACCCATTTATCAAATGGTGAATTGATCAAATCCTGAATATTCTGGTGAGTGGCTTTCCATTTGTTAATTTGTGTTTGCCAAAATGTCATAGGTTTTCTTCATTAAAGTTTGCCTTTTACAGATTTTCCAGTTGAGAAGCACATATTGCCATATTTAACAAGCAAATTATTTTTTTCTTGCTATAGGTAGAATGACAAAAAGAAGTCTGTCACACTTTTAAACATGATGGAGGAGATGCACTAAAGTGTGATAAAGAGGTGATAAAGCAAAGATGACTTCTACAGTGATAACACTTCTGCAAGTCCTATGTCATTCAAAGGAGCCTATGTAGTAAGATTTCTTCAGCTTTGGAGATCTGAGTGCATAGGCTTCATAGAATAACACAGTAACTGGAGTGATATCACTGGAGAAGTTATCTCTGCATTAACACCTCTTTATCACGCCTTAGTGCATAACCCCCCAATGTGTTGGGAAGCAGGACCCTATGTTTTCCCTCCCATCTAAAAATAAAATAAAATTAACATAATCTTTGCTATAATGGTTTGCAACATCCTTTAGGATGACACACCTTTTGAGAGGGGTTCACCACTCAAAGTATGTTTAAGCCTTCATACCCTGCCTTAATTGTCTGTCTCCAATCCTTATTAATAATCTTCTCCTGCTAACTGGGTATGTTTAACCCTTCATATCCTGCCTCAGCTGTCTGTCTCCACTCCATATTAATAATCCACTTCTGCTAACAACTTTCTCCCTCCATCCTGTCTCTTGACTGTGGCCTACATTGGTAACTCTTTTGCACATAGGTATGAACAAACTTGTTAATCAGCTTTGATCAAACATTTAGTCAGCACTTGATTTGTTAATTAGCCAATGTCAACTTGCCTCATGATTAATATTAGTATTTAAAGGCCTCAGTCCACGTGTGACACACTTTTTGAGGGGGTTCACCATTCAGTGAGACATTACAGGTGAAAAAGGACTTAAACAGCACTTGAACAGTAGTTGGACAGGAGAGGGAAAGCTAGATCCACTGGAGCCTCACAAAGAAATTCTGCAAGGAAGGGCTTGAAGCACAGACTTGAGGCTAGATTCTATTACAGGTGCTAATTTTATCACTGCATTTATCTCCAGTTTTCCCCATAGACGTCAATAGGAAAATATTTGATAAAGCGGGATACCTCCTGCAATAGAATCTAGCCCCTCAATGTGAACACTGCAATCCTCTTAAAGTTCAAACTTCACTATTCAAAACGAGCATTTGGAGGGTGACCAAAACTAAAGTGTACTCTGACTACAAAACAAAGATCAATATCATGAAAGGTGCTCCTGGCCATTCTGATTTTTTTTTTTTTGTTTTAATCCTGTACAGTAATGATGCCTAAATACTTCCTATTCCTTTTCCTACATCTGCACACCTCACTAAAATGTCTGGCTCCTTCTACCCTGCCCTCCTTTTCCTGTTCCCATTTTTACTTCACTTCTTTCATCCACAGACACCTCTCCAACTCCTCGTTTTTCTCCTCTCCTGTACTCACCCACCATACAAAAAGAGGAAACCAAATGCACACAGAACATTATCTCATCTCTTGTCTCTCTCTCTTCTTCTGTTACTGGCAAACTAAAATATCTCTCCAAACCCCCTCTCTTTTCACAAACCCTCAACCTCCAGTAAATATAAGAACAATTCAAACCTGATCACCATTACCTACCTTCAGCCACAATTTCTTCCCTTTCCTTGTGCTCCTTGGAATGCTCACTTCCTTATTAACAAATAAAACACTGTGCTCAATCTCTTTTCCCCCCGCACTCTAAACTTACTTGCTCTAACTGAAACCTGGCTGTCTTAATCCGAATCTGCTTTAGAGGCAGCAATCTCTTATGGTGGTCTCTCCTTCTCTCACTCTCCATGCCAGACTGGACATGAGGGAGGCGTGAGACTGCTACTCTCTAAACACTACAGTTACAAACCACTTTCTGCCCCCACCTTACTCTGTTTCTCCTCTTTTTAATCACATGCAGTCTGTATTTTTACTCCTGTATCTCTACAGGTTGCAGTTATCTATCACCCTTTTACCTCCACATGTACACTATCAAATTTACTTTCTAACTTTGAATTCTTGTCATTATACACACCTTCCCTTCTTCTGGAGAACTTCAACTGCCATGTGGATGATTCCTTGGTCTTCTGCTTTTGGACTACACCAGTGGCCAGCTGCTAGTATTCACAAGGATGGCTGGTTCTAAGACCTTTTGTTTGCTAGGGGCTTTGCACTTTCAGATTTTAATGTCTCCCCATTTTCCACTATTTGACCACAATCTTCTAACATTCAATACTGCTTATACATCTTCCACAAGCCCCGCTTACTCTCCCTACTTCACATGTAACCTAAAATCACTAAATCTCACTGCTCTCCAGAACTCCTCCAGCCTCACTGGACTTTCATCCATTCCCACTAGTCCTGACACTATTAGCCTTATCAAAACATACAACTCAGTCCTGCCTTCCTCTCAGAACCTGCAGGCTCCTCTCTCTCTGATGCACCTGTAAAATTAATCCAGTGTCATGGCTTATTAAGAACACCAGCTTCCTCTGCTTCTGTACCCATTCAGCTGGATGACTCTGGAGAAAGTCGGGCACTCTGTCAGACTTTCTCCACTACAGATTCCTCCTTACTTGCTTTAACTCTGCTCCATCCCTGGCTAAAAATCACAACTAATTAACATGCATAAAGCCAACCCTTGTTGCCTTTTCTTTACCTTTGACTCCATCCTCTGTCCTTCAGAATGCTGAACGCATTCTCTGTGCTTCCCTACCCAGCCAGTAGGGGAAAACAGAGAAGGCTTTCAGCACCATGGACAGCATTGAATGCCATAGGGATGTGTATTGCTCACCCCTGAGGAATTCAAAGGGTTACAATAAACAAAACTAGTACACCAAGCACTACACAATGTCCCCCCCTTCGACATCCCCCCCTTAGTATGCCGACATATATTGCATATATTCGACATACTAATTCCATCCGACATTCACCTCATTGACTGACAGGTAGTTGTTGAAGCTGTCTTTTATTCCACAATGAACCCGTTAAGTACCAGAGAAGTAGGAAAGTATTGCTTAGCATGTGTTTCCTACCCCTCTGGTACCCAAAGGGTTAATAGCAAGGTATGGACCACATAACTTGCCTGTATATGTGTATGTGTGTGTGTGTTAAACATTTATTATGCATTAAAACATGTGTGTTTTAAAAAATGTGTTTTACTTTAATAAAATGTACATTAGACCTCAAGGTGGGCGTCATGGCCCTCATAACACCCCCCTAACATGAGGCCGACAATTGTTGTTTAATAACATTAAGCGCATACAAGCTATGTGAAACATAGCTTATATGTGCTTTATACCGATATGAAACGATCAGACCTCAGTGAGGGGGCATCAGGACCCATCCTGATAGCCCCCCTACCATGGCTCAGCTATCCAAAAGGATAGCTGATCATTGGGGCGGCCCCAAGGGCATTTACAGCCTTCTTGATGCTGTGGGCTTTACAGCCGCCTGCAGCACCAAGAAATGAACAAATGAATGAAAGTAAAGGGAGCGCTGTGGTCCCATCATTAATTCAGTCACCAGGGTCAAACCAGGTGACTGATTAAGTGATCAAAGCGCAGGGCTGCTTCCTAAATGGAATCTTTTGTTAGATCTAAGTCATTTCTAATTTCCTACCTCCTTTGTCCCATTGTGATTACTACTTATGCTCCACTCTCCATTTGAGGAGCTACTTGTTTTGCTCCTCATGGAACTTCCATTCTCAGCCTGGGTTTCTCTATTCTTCCTCCTCTTTGATCTGTGACTCCCTTTTTTCATATCAGAGAGCGATCTTACACATTAATAGTACAGTAGTACTATCAGAAGATGTATATGGCACTGCACTTTGACCCACAACCGAAGCTCTCATAGCTAGGTATGTAACTTGTGGATATTGATCATTTGTGTTTATGTTCAGTCAATAATAATGAGCAAGACTGGGAGAGGACTGGACTTGAAAGCAGTGAGGGTAACGATGGCGGAGATGATAGTGTACATTGAGGCATGTTAATTGTCCAAAAGTAGGTTTTCCATTTAAGCTCTTCAAGAGTTTATTAACAGGCATATTACACCTTTTCATCTGTGCAAAATTAAGCATTTTCCATGCCACATCATCAGTGCTCTCAGTCTTTACTTATCTGTTTCATAAGAAGAGTTGGATAGTAGAGAGACATATTCTATATTAACACCATCATCAATAAATGAGTCATAATCAACATAATCTGCTTCATCTCCATTTATTTGATATTCTTCTGGGTTTTTGAAATCTGAAAGCTTTTTTTTCCTCTTAGGAGGATTTGTACAAAGTTGATCACTGGTTTGCTGAGTGATGGTACTGTCATGGTGTTATACAGCGACTGGTCTCACTGCCACATCCTCCTCTGCTATGGCAACAACACTAGAGTGTGATTCATTGTAAAAGGACAGAGGGTTCTATACCTACAGTCAGGGGTCCCAACCATTTGGTATCTCCCATTCTGTCTTAAGGATAGCTCCTTGCTTTGTCTGTCAAGACTATCAAGCCAGAACACACTTGGTTCCACTTACCACAAAAGTTATGGCAGGGGGAGACAGAGTGGTTGTAGTGGGTAGTGTTACTGATTGGTAGACCAAGGTTAAGCACCAGGGATAATATTCTCCAGCCAGACAGAAAGCTACTGAATTGCGTTTATTAGAGGATTCCCAGCACACAAATATAGAAGAACAACTACAGGCAAATAAACAGGAGTAAAATATAAATGAAACACACTTATACTATTTTCTCCTTTGTATACTAGCAAATTTGTACAGATTGTCAGGGGTTCCACTTAATATTCACAGTCCCAGTAGAGGAAGGAGTGGGTTACACAGCCCTCTGAAAATTCACCAGATGATGGTTTTCATGAAACTTTTTTATACCTGGCAGTCCTGGTAGAGGATTTGGAGAGGGCAAAAAGTCATCCACAGTACATTTTTCTTATTCTTAGGTTGACCCCACTGGAGTTTAGCTTTGTGAACCCCAACCTTGGTATGAGAACATCTGAGCACTTTACATGGCTGCATCTTGGCTAACAGCAAACAACTACAAGAGGGATCCAGGCACTTCAGTGTCCTTTAACCCCAAGTCTTTTGGTGATTGCACACAACAGCACCAGCTTCCTCTGTACTGCCTTAGCAAGCACAAACTGAAGACTCAGGCCTCTTTCCATCCCAGAGAGGCTCTATGCTTGCTTCTACATCTTCAATTCTCTTCATCCTTCTCAATGAGATTTTCTCTTAGATTTTCCTTGCTTCATCCCCCTACAGGATCTGATGCTACAGTTTCCATTTACAATAAATAGTTTGCATAGCCTTCTCTATGGGGAGAACCCACATTAAGTTAACATAGGTTATCTATCCCTCTTTATCTGCTCAGGTGTTACATGCCTTTCTTCAAGTTGTGCTAGTGATCCAGAGTGGGGCTATTTGATAACACTGAATCTATTGGCACTTTATACTTCAAACATACATTTAAACTGCTTCAATGCTGGTAAAAGGCCAACACTCTCTAATACATGCACACAGCAAAATATATTTGCAAGAATGGGAACATAGTGAAGAAAAAGGGGGTCACTTAAAACAGACAGACTTCATGCTCAGGGTTAACACAATTTTGTCACAGTAATCTTTAGTGTTGTTAAAAGGTTTAGTACTACTACAGATGTTAGTGAAACTTTTGATATCAGTTTTACAAATAGTCTCCTCAGGAGGATTAGGAATATCATTGTTTATTGCATAATTTGCAGCAACCATGGCAACAGTCAGCTTTTGTAGTATGACTTTACTATCACCAAAACATCCATGCATTCCTCCCACTCCTTTACCGTTGCCGCTAAAATGTTTGTTGGACATAATGAAAGTAGTATTGATTTTTACATCAGAACTATTAGCATGTGAAGTGATGTTTTGTTCACCTGAAAATAATGATGATACATCTCTCTCTCTATCTTATCTGTCATTGTCAGTATCAGGCACAGCTCAGGTGGAGTATCCTCTGCCTGTCTCCATCACTTATCAAAAGATTTTTACTTGGTTTTTACTGTTCCAGTCTACAAAGAAGTCACACCAACATGCCCTTCAAAACCAAGCAATCCAGTTAATTGTCCTTTCCTGTCTGCTTCTGCTTCTACACATAGCTAGTGTCAATATTCAGCAGCATCTTTCTCTTTGTCTCATAATTTGTTATTTGTTTAATTCAGTAGCTGACTTTTTAGCTTTAGAATCAACAGTTTGCAACAAAGGATAAAGTAGATGCTGCAGCACCACCACACCTCAGTATATGTTTTTAACTATTGCTTTTGTGTATGTAGAAGTGAGTGATTGTGTAAGTGAACTAGTGTCAGTCTGTCTTGAATGTGTTATGTATTTATTTCTGTCTGTCTCAATCGCTCAGTGAGTTATCTGCCTATTTTAACTGTCTCTTTCACAGAATTTCAGCATCTTTCCCTTTATTTCAAGCTCAGACTAAACATACAGTAAACTGATACCATTTTATTCTTAAGCTGTTGGAACTCTCCATGTGGGTATATATATATTATAATGAATTTCAATTCAATGAAAAAAGTGAAAAATGTAACTTTTCACTGAATTTTCCCTGATAGGTGGGAAGTACTGTTTATGCACATTTTTCTTTGGTGACTAAACTATTTCTCCCATCCTTAGAGGTGGGGAGTGGATGATTGACACCTCCCATGGGTCATATTATTACCACTTAATTTGGTCATTGCACCACATAATGTGTTATATGTGAAGTGGTATTGCCAGTTCCTTATATCTACAGATTTTGTCTGCTGGGGACGGTGGCCAATTTTTTTAGTGGCAGTGCCAAGGAAGAGGAAACTGTGAGGGCCTGGGACACAATGATGTCATGAGTGTTCCGGGCTGATGGGGTTGCCCCATGCCTTCATATAGACTTTTTGTGTGTGTGTCATGCATGTCTTGTTATTGGAGACAAACAGAGGGAATAGTGACAGGAGCACCTGCTTTTTCTTGGGAGATGGTTTCACATTCTCATCATAAACCTCATGGTTCTTATGCATCATGTTCTTTATTAGGATCAATGTGCTAAGGTGTGAACCACTCCTTCACTTTCTTCATAACTTTATCAGAGCATGTGCACCCTGCATATGGAGACAACTACACACTCTTTGCCCACGATTAAATGTATTTCCACATCCAAGCTTTTAGGGGTGGAGGTAGAGAAAGGTCTTCTTGACTAGGCTGACCATACCTCACCTTTAAAAAGGGACACACATGAAAAATGCATACTACAGGGTTGCTTTGATTTTGGTAGACTCCTGAAATATGCCTATTTCCTATGTGTCCCTTTTTAAAGGTGAGGTATGGTCAGCCTATTCTTGACTGCATACATTATCCCTAGATGCACTTGAAGTAGCTTCTGGTGCTGCTTCTGCTGCTGCTTCAGAACTAGTACTAGGATCCACCACCACCAGTCTCACGTCACTACTGAGCCTGGCACTTCCACTTCCACAGTCTTCGGTAGGGATGAGAGTCTCATTCCCACTACTGCTACTGTCATTCACCATGGTGGAAAAACAACAACCTGATCATGCTGGGATTATTACATTTGCTGATATGATTCATAGCAGCAGGAACTACTACATAAGTAATCAAGGCAATGTATTAACCTCTGATGATACCCATTATCTTATTTACTCCGTGTTGGTCTGAACTAGGAAAGCTGTCATCATTGTCTGTGAATCCCATTCACCACCAGTTTGACATAAGTGTATGTATTGCACTTGGATAAGGGTCAAACTAAAGCAGTTGCATATCTTTTGTGTCACAAATGAGTTCCATCTGTGAAAAATACAATGTCCTCTTCAAAATCAAACTTCAGAGCACAATGAGCCCCACTGCTGCTTTTGCTATTGCTAGAGGATTCCTCCACCACATCAGCAAGCCTCCAACTCATCTTGCTCATTTCTGGACAGAGTGCCTCAGTATACACACAATGCACAGTACAACAGAAAATTGCAGGAATACTGTATACAACTACTGCATAGAGTTCTCCTCTCTCTCGGCTTTCCAGTCTGTAGCTAATAGCATGGTGGGAAACAGAAAACTTCTCAGGAGAAATTCATTGCCAGTAGCTGGACATTTTTTGTTTTCTTTGTGGGAATTTGTGTAGGAAATGCAGCAAATCATATATTTTTAGTAAAATTAATGTATGAACAAAGCTGGACTTTTTACCAATCCCTCTTCCCTCCTTATTGAAAAAGCTTTAGTTATGCAAAATGTACGTCAGGAGAAAGGAGCACATTTTAAGTAGCTCTTTTCTTAGCACTGCACCAGTGTGGTCCTGTTAGATTGAGAGGCATGGTTAGGATTTTTGGTTTGGAAGCCTGGGTCTCCACTGTTACTCAATGATTTTTGATGACAGTCCACTGTCTTCCAACCACCGTGTCTCTCCTTTCTCATTTTTCTTGTAGTTTTAGTGTTGCTCTGTACAACTTATACATTTTCCGGTATACTGTGGTTACAGATCACAGCAATAGGGATAATAACTAAATTATAGCACTTATAGAGTGATAATATGTTGCTCGCTTGTATATCCTTGCAAGACATTGTTGCGCTAGTTGTCTTAACAGCTATACTGACAATCTAGAGAGGTGGTTACATCGCTGATGAAAATACATATTTTTGTGCTATCTGACATAGTGATGATCTGTTTAATCCCTTTGTCTGACACCCCACAGCTAGCTGATTCACAAGTTGAGCTGATTATCCGCTTCTGCGGCTGCATGAGGGCATCAATAATTAGGAGCCTGGCAAAATAAGTCATCCCATTAGTAGTGATACATTACAGCACTGGTAGCAGATGACCAACAAAATATCTACTCTAGTTGGGACTACTATCTAGTGTGTGTGTTTGGAGTAAGCTGGTATCATTAAGGTTGTAATGGGACACAGAGTGCTCATATGTACACCGGACAATTACTTGATTAAGAGACATACTGAATGACAAGGTCTGCAGATTACTATTAGTGGTGCAGTTGTTAATCAGATAGTATCTGGACACACAATTCACATTGTTTTTCTTTTATTTACCTATATATATTTTAATTGTATATAATAAAAGTTAATTATTATTGCCTTCAGCTCTTCCCTTATCCTCAAGGTAATGATCCATATAAGCACTGGGCATTGGTTCTGATGCCTTTAGATGTATTTCTTTTTCTTTTTTTCATCACATGCAGCAAATCATGTATTTTTAGAAAAATGAATGAATGATCAAAGCTGGACTTTTTACCAATCCCTCTTCATCATATGGCCCAGAAGATATTTTGCAAATGCCCCTTCTAAAGTATCCATCAGAGGTGCCCGTAGAACTCCTTTATGCATGATTTAAAATTAATAAAAGGACCACAGCAAAAGATATCTTAAATAAGTGATGCAGAAGCTATGGAAAGATATACAGCTCTTCCACATGGTACCCTCCCTTATCATCTGGCTAATGCTGCTCTTTAGAACTCATTAATGAAGACCAAGTCAGCTATCCAGTATATGTCTTACTTTACATCTCCAGGGAGGTGGTGGAGGTTGTCCCTTTTTTCTTCTGCTCTTCTCCACAGCCCTCTTAAAGGGATAGTAATGTCAGAAAAAAAGTATTAGCTATACGGTAAATATAATTAAGAGAGAGTACTTGCACTTATTTGTATCTCTCAAACTGTTATGGATTAAGAGATATAGGAAAATAAAGTTCTCCGTTCCTCCCCCTTTCTGCTTGACGAGCTGTAAAGCTGTCAGAAGCAGATTCTGGTTCCTGGATCAGACAGTGGCTCTTCACCAGCGCCAACATAGCGATACCTAAAAATAAATACTTCATCTGAACAGTCTACAACATGTGCAAGCACACCTAGTAGACCATTCCGATTAAGTATTTATCTTTAGATATCATTATATCCACGCTGCTGAAGAGCCACATCTAGTCAAGCGACCAGAATCTGCTTCTGACAACTTTACAGCTCATCAAGCAGAAAGGGGAGGGAGCAGAGAACTTTATTTTCCTATATCTCTTAAACCATAACGGTTTCAGAGATACAAATAAGTGCAAGTAATCTCTTTTAATTGTATTTACCATATAGTTAATACTTTTTTTCTGACATTACTATACCTTTAATGCTTCTCACAAATGTATCCTCTGTCACGTGTCACTTATTGTATCATATATTTTCTTTGCCTATTAAACTTCTATTTGCTATGTTTATTTCTCACTAATTTTTTCCTTTCTCCTCAGAAAATTATGCTGATTATTGGTGTTCTTTGGTTGAAAATGTAAATTCTACATTTGCCAAATGCCATGATACAGTAGATCCAGCTGAGCATGCTAAGGTAAATCATCATGATGAACTATAAACATTTAGTTATAGCTCAGGATTCAGTAACTCAATTTGCCATGTCATTAATTATTTATATACACATTTGCAGGGCTGGAATTAAATATCAGGCTTCCTTAAGCAAAGCACCATTGGGGCATTGGGGCCCTTAGCCCCCCCCCCAGTTGTCACATGATCACACCCAAGCCCACCCACTCATAAAAGGCACATAGAACACTCTTATCCTATAAATTCAATTAATATTCCAATTTATGTATAGTAAAATACACTCCCACTTTTCAATTTGACTTCCAGAGGGGTAGACAATGCATTGCTTCGCCTAAATGAAGCAGACTGGTGGAAAACACATTGAGGAAGATACACTAGATGTGATGGAGAAGTGATAAAATGGAGATGACTTCTCCAGTTATACCACTTATCCTACATTATTCTATGGAGCCAATGCACTAAGGTTTCTGCAACACTGGAGATCTTATTGCATAGGCTTTATTGAATAACACAGGAACTGGAGAATTTATATCACTGGAGAAGTCAGTTCCACATTTTTCACCTATTTTTCATGGCTTGGTGCATAATCCCCTTTGGCTTCAAATAGAGCCCATCAAAGACATAGTAGCCGAGTGAAAGTACCTTAAGTCCACCAGCTTTATCATCATGCTACACATGGGGGGGAAATGCACTAAGGTGTGATATAGAGGTGATATAGTGGGGATAACTTCTCCAGTGAAATCACTTTTCCAGCTCCTGTGTTATTATATGGAACCTATGCACTAAAATGATTCAAGTATTAGAGAACTTGGTGTATAGCCTCAATAGAATAGCATATGAACTGGAGAAGTGATTTCCCTCTAAACGTTATCTCCTCTTTATCAGAACTTTATGAAACCTTAGTGCATATTCCCCTGGAGCTCCTGTAATTAGAGAAAAATGGAGGATGCTACTAGTGAGTTAGAAAGACCCTTTCCATTTTGGACATCTAGTGCAGTGATATGAGCATACAGCAATTATCATTTAATTGCATAAATCTGATTTAAATTACATATTCCTTCCATATGTACTATTCCTACAGTAGGGAGAGATCATTTCATTTAAGGATTAAGCTGATCATTACTTCTGCAAAGAGTAAGTATCCATTTGGCTTAATACTTAATAGTGTGAGCCATCTTGAAGATATCACGGCACCATGTCCATGCTGCATATTTATACACAATTAGGATGATCTACTAACGATAACTACAGCAATTCAGAGGTGAAGCAACTGCACCATAAAGGGCAAGTAAAATTTGTCCAAATTGTTATTGCAGTTTGTAGAATGCATTGTGAAATGAAACATTAAACAACTTGGTAAGCTCCAGAAGTGTACCTCCATTGCTTTGAGAGTACACTATGAAACAGTATGGTTAGTCTCTGTTTAGATATGTCATTAACAAATATATGTATATTATTATATAAATATTGCTCAACTGGTTTTATTTCACATTTTGATCAGCAGAGTAAGCCAGTGTGACACATTTTTTTATTGTTGCTTGTCATGTAACTATAGCACATGCTAATTTTCTTTACACAGAGGTGTCGTTATCTTGCCTGTAACTGTAAGAACACTGAGGTATGCATGTGTGCAGCTCTCTCGTCTTATGTCATGGCTTGTGCTTATAAAGGAATCATCTTGAAAGGTTGGAGAAAAGGCATCTGTGGTATGTACAACCACCTTTATTAAAACCCCAATATATATGTTCCATTTCAGATTGCTAACAGGAAATATCTAGTTTTGAAGCCATACAGTAACACTAATTTTACTATGCTACAATGCATAAGCATAATTGATAGATTAACTGCTTGTTACACTTTTATATCATACATTATACCTTTCCTTAAAGGGATAGTAATACTTCGTTTTAACTTTATTTTATTTTGTAGGCATTAAAAAAACATGAAGAATGATATAAGTCTTATCTTTCAAACCTTTATGGTTTATGAGATATTCACAAGCAAAGTTTCCCCCTCCCGCCCCTTTTACCTAGTGTAAGCAATCTCTTCTCAGATGTGGAATGCAGTCCATAGACCAGACAGATAACAGAAGGGGACACTCTTATTCCTATGAAAACAATGAAATCCCTGCCCCCCTTGACAAGCTTTTCAGGTTTTTCCCTTATCTTAATTGAAGATTGTCCCTCTCTGCAGTCTACCTGGGCAGCTCCCTTCTGCTCTGGCTGAAAAGTGTTACATCAGTAAAAGGGGCGGGAGGGGGACACTTTGCTTGTGAATATCTCTTAAACCATAAAGGTTTGAGACATAAGACTTATATCATTATTCATGTTTTTTTAATGCCTACAAAATAAAATAAAGTTAAAACGAAGTATTACTATCCCTTTAAAATGTACACTAAATGCCTAATTATTTTATAATTTGTCATATTATTTTCTTTTCACAGACAAGTATGCTACGGTTTGTCCTCCATCACAGATCTATCTTTATAACCTCACAACATGCCAGCCCACTTGTAAATCCCTAGCAGAAAAGAGTAGAGAATGTATCAGTGAGTTTCTCCCTGTGGATGGATGTGGGTGCATGGAGGGAGAGTACCTGAATGAGAAGGACCAATGTGTGGCCCTTTCAAAGTGTTCATGCTACTACAATGGCGTCTACTTTAAACCACAAGAAGTTATATATACACAAACTGAATATTGGTAGGTATGGATAAAGCCATTAGAGACTGATCAGCTGTCATTAAATATTTGTTTTATAAAATAACTACACATCATTCAAAACCTTTAAATTGAAAATCAGGGATGGAACCATCCGTGGAGAAAAGGTGTTCTAGAAAACAATATAATTACACAATATGTTTTGCTATTATCATAACAACACCTCTCCCCACCAATATTTAAGTTAACACAGTTTCTTTGTAAAGTCCCTATTGTGACCAGCGATGATAAACACTAAAGAATGCTTGCCAATCCTCTGTATTCACTGACATCTATAGAACCTCTACACAGTGAAAAAAAAGCTCTATGAAAATAACATAAGAATGAGAGAGATATCTCTCAGTGGACACATTACTCTCACAATAGTCCATGTGTAGCCACAGCTAGGAATAGGTACAAAATTAATGTAGTGGAAAGGAATACTAACATCAATGGACTTCATTTTCAAGCATAGGAACTTTCCTGCATTTCCTTTCCCATGGAAATTTCTGCAGAAAGGAAAAACAGATCTAATTTTATATTCATACCGATCTACCGCCAAAGGCTTTAAAATATTCTTAAATTGAGCATAGAGGTTTCAAGTATTTGGATTGATCTTCTTAAAGGATCAGTAAACTTTTATTTATGAAAACACATATTTTATAGAGCATTTCCTGCTGAATAAAACAAGGTCACTCCCACCGCTGTCAGATGGTTTATTCAAAATTTATATCAGTTCAAATAACCAGGAAGTGAATTTACTGTGTTCACTTACTGATAGTTCTATCTGACAGGCAGTTTCTATCACATTCTATGGAGAACTGTATGTCTTTGACTTTCCTCTCCATTAGATTCTAACAGAAAAACTAATTAGAATTTGACCACTAGAGGGCACTGCTAATGTAAAAAAAAAACGGGTTTAAACTGTAATAACTCTGGAAATATAAATCTCTCAGCAGTGGGAGTACCCTTATCTTGCTCAATAGGAAAATCCCTACAATATATATTTTTTCATTAAAAAAAGTTTACTGCTCCTTTAAGTAAAATATTCTTAACACCTGACTTATTGTATGTAATAATTATATCAGTAATTCTGATGACTAAGAGTATTTTTGAGTAATTTATTTTAATGTTCAGTGTTTTTAGAGGGGACAATGAAGATAAAAAAGACAGAGAAATCCTATATAATAATTCGCTAAAACGTGTGTAACGCCGCGACATGCGCAGTAGACACTGCTGCACGTGCTGCAGTCATGTGCAGTAGAGACTGCCCGTGCTGCGGCTGATACAGACCTGGACGCTCCTTCGGAGCGTCCAGCTCTGTATCAGCCGCAGCGCAGGCAGTCTCTACTATGTGCGACTGCCCTGTGACCAGGTGGCAGTGGCACTGTGGCCCGTGTAACGGGCTGTTCAACTAGTAGAAGATAAAATAAGAACTAAAATACTTTAATACATTAACATTATAAAAGGTTATAGATATATTACCTGTCAACATTTAAAGAAAATTAGGAGGAAGAATAAGTACGGAAAGGCCTAAGAGTGTATGTATAAGTTCAATTAGCCAGCATTAATTTGTTTCCATTACTGCATGAAGAATGACCTCTGCTGTTTACAGCTGGCACTAAAGAGGTGTGCAGGACTGTATAATGTCTAATGTCCATTTCTTACTCTTGATAGAGGTTTTTCTCACAATTTTACAGAGTGATACAATCCCAGTATATTTATCCCCTAAAAGGGATAGTAATACTTCATTTTATCTTTATTTTATTTTGAAGGCATTAAAAGAAATATGAAGAACAATATGTCTTATCTCTCAAACCTTTATAGTTTGAGAGATATTCACAAGCAAAGTTTCCCATCATGCCCCTTTTACCTAGTGTAAGCCATCTCTTCTCAGATGTGGAATGCAGTCCATAGACCAGACAGATAACAGAAGGGGACAATCTTCTTCCTATGATAACAATGAAAGCCCTGCCCCACTTGACAAGTTTTTCAGGTTTTTCCCTTCTCTTAATTGAAGATTGTCCCTCTCTGCAGTCTACCTGGGCACCTCCCTTCTGATCTGGCTGAGCAGTGTTACATCAGTAAAAGGGGTGGGAGGGGGATACTTTGTCATTGAATTACTCTTGAATTACAACTCTGACAGAATTGAAATAACACTCTCCAAATTTCAAATACTATGACGATTAATTAGAGCTGCTTTTATTATGAAACATTACTATCACTTAGTGACAATGGACTTACCTGGTACATCCCGGAAATCTGGGTCCCCGCGTGGCGGCATGCCGTTCGGGGACTCTGGAATCATTTGGTAAAAAAAAAAAAATGTTAGCCGGGCATTAAGTGATGTCCGCGTGCGCACGCGACCTGTCACTAAGGGGTTATATATATTACCATACATCAAATTTTTCTTTTTTTAACCCCTTAAGGACCCTTGACAGTCCTGGCACGTCATGCCTGGATTTGAGTTAAGGACCAATGACGTACCAGGACTGTCATGGCTAAAATGATAGCAGCATGCCTCTGTGCACGCTGCTATCATTAATGCCAGGCTGAGACTGAGCGCTCCAAGACTGGGGCGTTCAGTCTTAGCCCTTCTTGCCCTTGCCAGTTCATGCGATCACCGTACCAGCGATCACATGTACCGGCATATTGACAGACAGAGGCAGCAGAGAAAGCATGCTGTCTTTGCCTGTCACATCTGCCTCTGTCTCCATTGCAATGAAAGTAAGGGAGACAGAAGTAGACAGGAGACACCTAGTGGTGAAAGAAAATACAGCAGCTAGGGGTATTAACCCCTTCACTGCTGGTGCCAAAGGCTTGCTAAATGCAGGTCAATTTCTGACCTTCAATAATACTTTAAAAAAAAAAAAAAAAAAAAAAAACACAACACACTTTTTTTTTTTACAAAAATATTTTATTTAAAAAAAAAAAAAAATCTAATTAAACAAAAGTGAAAGTTTGATTGTTGTGGAGCTATGTAATACACTTATATACACCACCAAATGCCAGGGACAAAAAAGTGTCAAAATAGGGTGGGAAAAAGGGACATGGGGATTTTCACCCAGGGGGGACAGTGGCCACTTTAAACTGCGTATTTTGTAGGTATGACTGACCGGTCATACCTTTCATGCAGTCTCCATAAAAATGTAACCCTTTGTGCCCAATTGATCCCAAGAGAAAAAACAAAAATTGTGGGTTTTTTTAAATTTTTTTACCTTTTTTTTAAATTTTAATAAAGTAAATGGTGGGTTATCCATATACGTAGGGTATCAAATGAAAGCCCTATTTGTGCTTAAAAGAACAGTATATAATTTATGGGGGTGGAATAAAAGACTTAAAGGGAAAACACTGTTGAACAAAGACATAGTCAAAAAGGTCAGAATTGTTCCGGTCCTTAAAGGGATAGTAATACCTAAAATGTAAAAAAAAATATGTTGTAGGGTTTATCCCCCTGAGTAAAACAAGAGTACTCCCACTGCTGAAAGGTGTTTCATTCAAAAGTTATTAATTTTCAAAGTTGAATTTTTTAGGTGCAATATCACAGTGGCCCGAAATTTTACAGTGGCGCTGTTGCTACACCATCCTATGGAGATTTATGGTCCTGAGACCAGAGCTGTCCATAGGATTGTGTAGCAACAGCGCCACTGTAAAATTTCAGGCCACTGTGATATTGCACCTAAAAAAATTCAACTTTGAAAATTAATAACTTTTGAATTAAACATCTTTCAGCAGTGGGAGTACTCTTGTTTTACTCAGGGGGATAAACCCTACAACATATTTTTTTTTACATTTTAGGTATTACTATCCCTTTAAGTGAAATCCACCTCAGATTTTCCCGGTCCTTAAGGGGTTAAACATAAGAGAAACAAGGTAGATAGTGAGAATGAAAAGAGGACAGTAAAAAAGTGGAGGGAATTTAGGACAAGAGTGATCTGTTTCTCGTCAAGCTTTATATCAATAAGGTCAAACCTCTTGATATTGGATAGATCATTTAATCACGAATTAAATAATTCTTCACTATTAGAGATTATTTTTAGGGATTTGTCTTTTAATATTGGGTGGTGAATCCATTGGGTAAAGGTACTTATGATGTTTTTTAAGATTTTGTGGCACTGTCCACATCTAACTCTTATATTTCCAAATTAAGATATTCTAATTGATCTACTGTGAATATAAGGAAGTTACAATTAAAAAAAAAAAAAAAAAAAACATGTTGGCCCCTGTTGCAGCAAACTTTTTCTCATCACAAAATAATATTGAATAAATATGTTAAAATTTGTATAGTGCACCTGTTTATTGCCTTTTTTAAAAAATATATTTGCTATGTCCTGAGAATTTATTCCCCACTTGATCCATTAGGTTTAAGCGAATTTCATTTTGAAATTAAGGATTTTCCTATATATGGCTTTGGAGTGTCTGCATATTGACATATAATTCTACTAGCCTTTGAATTAGCCTGGCTACCAGTTGTTTTCTTTTCTTTTTTGGATGCTAGGTTGTTTAACAAGTATATTACGAATTACCACTTGTCACGGTGGCCCAAGAATAAATCAGGACTCAGTACGGTATATAGTAAAATGACCTTTATTAAAGTATTGATCACAAGAACAACTGAACAGGAAGGTGCAGAGGGCAACTGGAAGAGCTAGCAACACCTATCAGAAATAGGAGGCTGCCCTGAAGTAAACCACACTGCTAGAGACTAGGCACAGGCCACTGGAGTCTCAGAATGAATGCACAGAACACTCAAGATCTCCAATTAGGAACGCAACAATGGAGATACTACTGACTCATGCCTGCGGTCAGTCTGCATGGGTAGCCAACCAGAGCCACAGGTCTGCACCAAATTGGGTGTCTACGAGCTGGGGAACAACACTGAGGGGATAGTCAGAGGTCAGCACCAGACTGGATGGTCAGCCAAGCCAGGTCATACATGGAGCTGGTAGTCAGCCAGAGCCACAAGTCTGCACCAGATTGGATGTCCACTAGTAAGGAGGCAAAATGGAGAGAATAGTCAGACAGAGCCACAGGTCAACACCAGAATGGACGGTCAGACAAGACTAGTGTAGCGGTTTACCTTGATGGGAGTCCGTAGTGCAGAGATGTTAGCTAACCCTTGCAGATAAACGCAGCCCAAAGTGACCAGGTAAAAAGCCAACTGGGCTGTGAATCTGTGCCTGGGAGCTGGAATGAACAGTAACAGGATGCGTAGAATCAGACAAGGGCAAATCCAGAAGAGTAGTCAGGCACAGCAAGCTGGGGTCACAAGCCAAGTCAGTCTGGGAATCTGGAAACAAACAACAGGAACAGAAATACAACAACTGACCCAGCCCTCAGGGAGAGGCAGTATTATATACCCAGGTAATCAGCAGCTTAACTAACAAGCTGCCTCAGGTGGACTCTGAATGACAGGTGAAATCTGATAGCAGCAGTCCAGCCCCCTAGTGCTGCAGGCAAGGCAAATAATACAGGCTAGAATCACAGTGATAGAACAGATTCAGCAGTGGCTCAAAGACAAGAAAGCAGGACCAGAGTATATGAGGACTCTGGTTCAATTCCACCGTGATCCACCAGAGGGATGACCACGCCTGGCAGTCTGCCCAGACAGGGGCAGACCATGACAACTAGGTCATACACGGAGCGGGTAGCTAGTCAGAGCCACAGGTCTGCACCAGATTGGGTGTCCAGTAGTAAGGAGGTACTATGGAGAGGATGGTCGGACAGAACAACAGGTCAGCACCAGAATGGATTGTCATACACGGCAATCAGGAGAATAAATAAAATGACCTGCACTGGACACCAATGTAAGGGTAACTGAGTTGGTGTCCAACTCCCTTTTAAGGCCAAGTAGGAGGGTGGAGTCTATAGCCTCCCCATAGACAAAACTGAGGACTGCGTCAGATTCGCCTCACGCCTGAAGGGTAATGCAGCAACCTGAATGTGTCCCCACTCGCGTCCAATCGAGCAGCCACGCAGTTCAGGACGAGGACACAGGTGGCTGCTAGGGGCATCAGATTCCATCAGACCTCATGGCCGGCAAGATGTACACCATGACGCCGGATCATCCCTTCTGGCTGCAGGTTCCCAGCATCACCTAGTCCGGTGATGCTGGAACTAAGGTAAGCACTGTGATAACATTACCATTTACTCTGAGTGTCTCCTCTACCTCTGTCTCCCTTGCTATCAAAGTAAGGGAGAGAGAAGTAGAGAGGAGTGGTAAAAAAAAATACAGCAGCTGGGGGTATTAACCCCTTTACTGCTGGTGCAGGAGGCTGGCTAAATGCAGGTCAATAGGGTGGGTAAAAGGGACATGGGGATTTTCACCCAGGAGGGACAGTGGCCACTTTAAACTGCACATTTTGTAGGTATGACTGACTGGTCATACTTTTCATGCAGTCTCCATAAAAATATAACCCTTCGTGCCCAATTGATCCCCCCCAAAAAAAATGGTGTTTTTTTTACTTTTTTTTTTAATTTTCATACAGTAAATGGTGGGTTATCCATATATGTGGGGTATCAAAAGAAAGCCCTATTTGTGCTTAAAAACAGTATATAATTTATGGGGGTGGAATAAAAGACTTAGAGGGAAAACACTGTTGAACAAAGACATAGTCAAAAAGGTCAGAATTGCTCTGGTCCTTAAAGGGGAACTTTCACCCCGCAATAACTTAACGTTGACTTATTGCTCACCTGGCGACTAGCTGCTTAGTAGCGCTAGTCGCCAGCAATATTACCCGGTTCTTCAGATATCGGCTTGCAACAGGAGCAGGAAGCACGGACGTCTCTTCACAGTGACGTCCGTGCGCCTGCGCTGTCAGTCCCTTTTGCACCGTGTGGTGCAAAAGGGACTGACAGCGCAGGCGCACGGACGTCACTGTGAAGAGACGTCCGTGCTTCCTGCTCCTGTTGCAAGCCGATATCTGAAGAACCGGGTAATATTGCTGGCGACTAGCGCTACTAAGCAGCTAGTCGCCAGGTGAGCAATAAGTCAACGTTAAGTTATTGCGGGGTGAAAGTTCCCCTTTAAGGGAAAACGACCTCAGATTTTCCCGGTCCTTAAGGGGTTAATTAAACTCCCAGATCTTTCTTAACCTCTTAAGGACCCATGACGGTCCAGGCACATTATGGGTGGTCTAAGACAAATGGATCAAGCGCTCGAGGACAAGGCACATGAAAAGTAGAGAGAACAGGAAAAAAATTAAAAAAACAGCTCTAAGGGTAGTATGAATAAAAATCTCATATGATAATTACATCGATAGAATATGTGCTTGATAGAACGATATTGTCGTAATCTGGTACCAATCCAATATATATAATATATGATAATTACATCGATAGAATATGTGCTTGATAGAACGATATTGTCGTAATCTGGTACCAATCCAATATATATAATATATAATATACAACAATATCATTATTATATTGTATGTTTGTCCTCCAATGTTCTATCAAGCACATATTCTATCGATGTAATTATCATATGAGATTTTTATTCATACTACACTTAGAGCTGTTTTTTTTATTTTTTATTTTTTTCCTGTTCTCTCTACTTTTCATGTGCCTTGTCCTGGAGCGCTTGATCCATTTGTCTTAGAGAACTCTGCTCTACACTTGGGGATCCTGGTGTAATATACCTGATAGCGGCTCGGCAAGGGATTGACTATACCTCCGTTCATCTCATTTCATTATATCATCCAAGCGTCATCATTATCATCTCATCTTCTCATTCTTCCCCACTGGTATTTAAGGAACGTTTGGACAAAATGAACTAATCATCCATAGCATCATCATATTTTTTGTACAGCCAATCTGACTTTGTTATTTATTTGTCATTTACTGCTTCATACTTTGTATTTCCACTGTGCTTTCCATTCATTATTAACGCATATTGATAGAGGTTATGTTTATAGCCATTGTGTGCGACTAGATTGTCACCAGTGAGTCAACTGATGTGTTACATAAGGTTTAACAGATCTGATTCTCATATATATTCATATATTTATGATGTGATAAGACATGCAAGTGCCGACCATTTAGAGTTTAAAGATTTAGGATCTATTCATGATCTCATATTGTACACGTACTCAACCTATTTAGGAATAGACTCTGTAGTTATCTATTTAATACACCCTATATCAGGGCCCAATACAAATTAATTTAGTAATTCATCCCTTATCCCAAAGAGAGTGCTCTAAATTTCTAAACCTTTTTTGTAACATTATGGGTGGGACATGAGAAATGGACCCATGTCGTGCCAGGACTGTCATGGATATCAGGGCTCCCTGCGAGGCTGTGCGCCATTTGGGGAGCCCTGAATCGGATAGGAAAAAATGCTCTGTGGTCCTTAAGTGCTGGCCGCGAGCATGTGTGACCGTTGCTTAATGGGTTAAACAAGTGACTGTACTGACAGGACCTAAACCCAGGTATCCTTCTGGGTGGCTTGTGAGCTAAACTTGAGAGCATGACTCGGGAAAGGAGAAAATCATTTAAGCCCCCTTGCTGTGGCCAAGTAACTAAAATCTGCTAACCACAACGTCGGATGACCTCACCTCACTAGAGGCGGGGTTTGGACCAGTATATGTGCTCAGAGAACTGTATAACAGAAGGCAAGTTGGAAAAACTGAGAGTCCAATTTTGTAGACATACAGTAAATTGAACTAAATGAGAAGCAGAAGACAAAAAAACATAAACCATGTTTAACACAATGTAACATTCCTCACTGAAAGAATTAATCAATAAGAAAATAAAGTATAAGTAAAATGGCAGGCAGTTTAGTTCACTGTAGGAATTATGATGATATTATTGAAGCTGATATTGTAGATCTAAATCACTTGTACTTTTTTTGCAGTACTTGCCAAAATGGAATATTTTACTGCACTCCTATTAATAAAAGTAAGTAATAGGTCCTAAACATTTATATATTTTTACCTTCCTCATAATCTTTTCTACTAAGATATAGATTTGTTCTCAATAGGGATGCATGGCATACCAGAGAAGGTTCTGTCTTGAGTTCCCACTAATCCCACTTAGACGTGTAATGTTATATTGTTGGTTCTATATGTATTTTATGCAATAGTTTTAATGTTTTAAAATGTTTCATATTGCATAAAAGTTTTCATTTTGTCTGATGTTCTCATTTCATAAATGTTTTCTATTCTCATGACAGTGTCACATGATATCTCTTTACAGCTTGCCCTGCTGGGAAGATCTACTTTAACTGCGCAAAGATGCACAGTCATGCTACAATACCTGGAATATATAAGAGCTGCCAAACTCTGAATGTTGAATATGTATGTACATCTATATACTATAAATATATATATTTTTTCTTAGAGAAAGGACCATGTATATGTATGTATATATATATATATATATATATATATATATATATATATATATATTCTCAGCCTGGAGGAGCTTCCAGCCACGAGAAGGCACACAAAGAAGATGATTCAAGGCAAATGATCTGAGGATGGTTCCAAGGTGATCAAAAGTACTTGGCATAATATGGATGCAATAAATTAACCAATTGTTGAATCATCTTCTTCTTTGTGTGCTGTCTCACGGTTGGGAGCTCCTCCAGGCTGAGTATATTTGAATGTTTCATTATTTATGGCACGTGCACCAATTGGCATATAAATTTTTATGTTAGTAAAAATGTTTAGTGATTGCCACTGTCCTATATCTTTTTCTAAATATAAAGTGTTATAGCAGAGATTGCACTTTCTGTAGATGCATGTAAATCCAACCTGGGTGCTCATCCAAAGAAAGGGTTAAATACATACAGTTCTGTGGATGGATGGCCCTCACAGGAACTTGTCACTTTTAAACAAAATAGATGTTTATTGAATATATTCAATAAACATCTATTTTGTTTGAAAACGCCAAGCTCCCATGAGCATACCTGGGAACTTGACAGGCAAGGCTACCCAGAGGGTAGCCCTGCCAGTTCCGATCGGGGAGGGAAATTACGTGATTTGTGTCATAAATGGAACGGGGCTTAGTTGTGAGGGGGGCAGGACAAAAAAATAAAAAAGGGCAGAATATATGTTGAAGGAGGGTAAGAGGGTGGGGAGTGGGAGGAACTGGGGCAGGATGGAGAACAAGTGGGCAAAGTTTCTACTGCCCCCGATACCCGGTAATTCAATGTGAAATTCGAAGTCTACGGGGCAACACCGGAGAGTTTCCAGGTATGCCCATGAGTGCTGTCCTTCCACAGAACTGTATGCATCTATATATATAAAAGAGAAAGCATCATGTGACCAAAAAACTTGTCCAAAGCCTAACACACCCAGGGGTGGCAGTAAAGAGGGGATATTCATGTCTCCTCCCTACTGCCAGCCCTGGAGATATATACATACACACACTATCGACATATCTGGGAACTCTCCGGATTTGACTCAGAGACTCCGGTTTTGACAGAGCTTTACCGGGTCTCCGGGGCAGAGGCTGATTCCTCCAGATATAGGGAGTTTCTATTGAAACTCTGCCACATCTGCTGTTTTTCCTGGTGTTCCTCCTTCCTCAGCCTTCTGTGTGTCACCTTTAAGTCCTGCTCCCCAACTCATGTCAAGCCCTGCCCCCTTTTGATGCGATTTGCATAATTATTGTCACCCCCCTGAACCAGAGGACTCCCCTCCGGGCAGACCTCAATTGGAAGTTCCCAGGTTTGACTATCAAACACATAAACCCACACACACACATTATCACGGTGCCCGTGTTTCTGCGACATTATAACATGTTTTCTTCCTGATGTCTTGTTATTGGCTGCGCTGTCTAGCTCCTCCCAGTGACAGCCTTTAAATAGCTTGGGTTGGCACTTAGGGGTTGCCCTATTGTGGTGTATCTGTTGCCTAGCGCTAGTTCCGATTACTCTTATTGATACCAGTGTATGACCCGGACTGTTTTGACTGCTCTGCCTGTTTACTGTTCCTGCTCTGTGTACCGACCCGGATTGGCTGACGTTCCTGCTTCCTGTATTGACCTGGCATGGCTGACGCTCCTGCTCCGTGTACTGACTTGGCTTGTCTGGTGATCCTGCTCCATGTACCGACCAGACATGATTGACGTTCCTGCTCCATGTACCGAATTGGCTTGGCTGATGTTCCTGCTCCATGTACCGACCCAGCTGTGTTGAAGTTCCTGCTCCTGGTCTGTTCCTGCTCGCTAGCACTCCACTCTCGCTGTTGCTGACGCTCAGTGGTCTTGCCAGAGCTCCAGTGGTCCGGTTCCTCATTGTAGTCCAGTCCTTGATCCGTTTACACATTGTGTCCTTTGTGACCCTCCGGTAGATTCCGATTCGCACTACGATCGCTTGGTCTGTTTCTGCCATTACTGAGGTTGGGTTCAGTTGGGCGCCTCAGGTTACTTCCACTCTGCAGACCGGAGCATTCGTTAACCCCTTCAGGGGCTGTGCTGAGCATTTGTATATGAGTCTGAAGTCTCAGTTAGGTGCATATTATCCTACTGCACTAAACACTGACTCACGCTTGTTTGTAGTCTCCGGCGGGTGTTCACTCTGGCAGCCTTCCTCCTATGTTGCCTTAGCCAGATCTACGCTGGTTTAACCCGTTGCATACTTGTCAGTCGCTGTTGTGACTCTCTGCGTAGATAATTACATTGGGCCTTCCAACATTAGGGTCAACTCAGTCATTGGCCTAATTTACTTCTCTTGGTCATATTTACACTGTATCAACTGTGATTTACCTGACCTGTGTCAGTATATTTGTTCTACATACTGGACCAGTGTGGGTTAATCATGCAATTGTAACCTGTCCTGTGTCAGTTTACTGTATTTCTGTATGCTGGACCAGTGAGAGTTACTGTTATTCATTGTGTGCAAATAAAATTGTGTTTTTACCAAGACCTTCCATTTCTGAGTGTACTGAACCGTAACACACATACATACATGTAGCCCCCTGGATATTTTCTGTTGTGGGTCCCCTAGGAACTACTAACTAGGGTCCCCTAGGAAGCACTTACTAGGCTGTTTGTTTACAAATGTGTGGTTGTGAAAAAGTGGCTTGGATTTCAAGAAACTGACTGAGCGTGCTCACAACATGAAAAAGAGGCTTGGAATACAAGGAACTACTTGCCCAAATGTACTCTTGCTACACACACACACACACACACACTGCCCTCAACTGCACTTCTTCAGTTAAAGGGATAGTAATACTTAAAATGTAAAAAAAAATATGTTGTAGGGTTTATCCCCCTGAGTAAAACAAGAGTACTCCCACTGCTGAATGGTGTTTCATTCAAAAGTTATTAATTTTCAAAGTTGAATTTTTTTAGGTGCAATATCACAGTGACCTGAAATTGTACAGTGGTGCTGTTGCTACACGATCCTATGGACAGCTCTGGTCTTGGGACCATAAATCTCCATAGGATGGTGTAGCAACAGCGCCACTGTACAATTTCAGGCCACTGTGATATTGCACCTAAAAAATTCAACTTTGAAAATTAATAACTTTTGAATGAAACACCTTTCAGCAGTAGGAGTACTCTTGTTTTACTCAGGGGGATAAACCCTACAACATATTTTTTTTACATTTTAAGTATTACTATCCCTTTAATACTTTCCGTGCCAGAGGTGTACACAACGCATTCTTTGCAATGTGTTGCAAACCAATCTGGCACTCAAAGGGTAAAACCTTTATAGATTCTTAACTTGCAGGGAGGCAATGTACAAGGGAGGGAGGGAGGGATGTCAAATGCCTCCTCCAAAATCATGGGTATGTTGTTACTAGAATAGAAATGTTTCCCTTGAGAGCAGGAACTGTGCCTCTCATCAGCAACTGCAATGTGCACAGTTTGTGTGGTAAATAACATCTGGGGGTACAACTGTATCCAAATACCATGACACCAGAAACCAACTACTGCTGCTGTCACTAAACCCCTTGGTCACACCCCACTAAGGACACTTGATAATTTGCTGACAGTTTAATAGTAATGATGAACCCTCCCTGTCACCAGCTTAGCATATTCTGCTGGATGGAATCTCCTCAGATGCTGCTTGATGCCCTGCTTGCTATTCTCCTCCACAAGACTGCCATGTGTGGTCAGTGCACCACACAATGTGCAATGGATGGACATGAACTGCCACATCTTAACATCTATAGAGTGGCTATCATTTGGTGGGGAGGTAACGATGAACGGGGTGGATAGGCAGAAGATGTAGTTACCCTAGAGAAAGAAGGTGACTGTGAGCTAGTTGTTTCCCTCATCATTGAATGTCCAGCCTCTGCCTGTGTTTCACTGTTCTTCTCCCTCTTTGATATCCACCTCTCCTCTTATTGCCTTTCTGGAAAGTCAGGGGGTACAGCAACAGCGGTTACTCAATTTCTGTGGTGGGTGTTTGGCTTTAACATATTTGACATAAATGTCATGTTGTATATTTTTCATGTGTGTTATCAGGGTGGTTGTGCCAAGGTGTGTTCCCTCCTTTCCCCTTTTCACTGATTTGTCAAAAACTGTGCACAGTACCATTGATGATGACTGCCCTGTGCCTGTCCCAAGAGAAAAATAATCTCACACCCATGACTTCAGGGGGCTGGGAACAGATGGTGAAGAATGGTCTCTTTCTTATTCTCCTCCACATTCCCTTTACTACCTGGGGCAGAGGATGATGTTGTTGCTGTTGCTGAAACTGCCTCAGAATCAGCACTGCAAATAGGACCAGGAGTATTGCAGCTGCTGGCAAGTGGAACTTATTCTAGTCCCACATCACTTGTTGACCCCATTCCCACTGTGTCTGTGGCATACTAGCCTGCTCCTAAGCATCCTGCTTCCCTTGCAACTCAGCAGCAGCAGGAATTACAGTTGCAAAAGCTCACTGCTGGTGGTGGTAGTGATGTCCATCCTCATCCCTATCTCACATTCCTTCTAAGCTTTAGTTAAAAAGGCCACCAGTGTCTCTACCACCCCAGCTTTTCCACAACCATGATCACCACCATCACTAGTCCCCCCGTGCTGCTACTGCTCTATTACAGACATCTCACTGCTGGTTGGAAAGGTGATGAGAAATGTGACAGAGGGTCCCCTAATGTCATGCTTGTCATTTCTTGTTGTCGTGAATAAGGCAAACTGGCAGCACTAGAAGCAGGCACAGGCAGCTGATCTGTGCTCCTGGTGATGGTGGTATTATTGCTGCACCTGCTATCCACCAGTTCTGGTTTCTTCAGGACCATGTTCCACCTGGACAGCACCATGCAGGGAAGGGGAATCCCAGGGTCAGGAGAATGGTATGGGCTCCCTTGACCGCTAGTCTGGATTCTCTCAATTGCTTCCCCTACCACTCCCCTAATGTTATTCACACCAGCTGTTTCACCATTATTGTTACTACTACTAACACCAACCACATCAATTTCAGCCCCTGTGTCTTCCGCCTCACAGTCAGCAGTAATATGATGATTACCCCCTCATTCACTCCTAACACTAACATACTGCTGGACCTTCTTAGTAGTAATAGTAGCACTGGTGGGACTGCTTGGGGATGGCAAGCGTGACTTTGGACCCCTTGCTGTCACACTTGGCAACATCTTCCCCCCCACCCCGAGTATTACAAGACACACTAGAAGCAGGTTCAGCACTGGCAGCAGGGGCAGCACTGGCAGCAGGCACAGCACTGGAGGCAGCAGGGGCAGCACATCTGACAGCAAGAACAGCAATGGTGGTAGGAGTAGCAGGGACAGCACATCTGGCAGCAGGCACAGCACTAATGGCAGCATGTCTGGCAGCAAGCACAGCAATCGTGGAAGCAGGGGCAGCACATCTTGATCTCACTTCTACCGTCTTCTTTCTCCCTTAACTTTAATTTCCCCAAGATCCCTAGGTGTGATTTAGGGGGACTGGACAGCATTGGTTCTGTAGTACTCACGTCCTCCTACTCCAGACTCAGTGGACACATAAGGGTCCTTCCAGTTCCTCCTTTTATTTGTTTTAAACTTGCTCATAGTGATAGCAGTCACTATGAGCCTCTCCTGTTTAATTTTACAAAAAGATCACAGCAGAACAGCAAAACTTGTCTACCTCACTCTGTAGCTGCTTCTATTGTGTTTCACTTCCGCAAATACATCATGTTTTTATAGAGAATAGACGAAAACCACGTAAATCAATGGATGGAAACATTCTTGCCATTGAAAAAATGACAAAAAATTTTGGCCAATATTCCAAAAATGTAAAGGTTTTACTAGCTGTTTTTAAAGCAGATTTTCACATGAAAAAGTGGACAACATGGTTTTTGCAGATTTTTTCGAGGGAGCACGGTGGGATCTTTTACCCACCCCTACTGCATATTATAGAAGAGTCAGGTATACAGTGGTAGTTTAGTCAGAAACAGGACTAGGTTAACGACAGCAGATCAATAGAGGAACACACAATAGCATGGTCAGTTCAGTAACAGGTCAGGTCAACAACTGGAAAGCAAACAGCATACACTGTAAAAGGCAAGACAGCAAACTTTGAGCAAGCACTATTACAACAAAGAGGTGGCTCTACCTGAGGATGGCAATGTTGGGATCTAACTGTAGCTCTCTATGAAGTCAGATGACAAGTTGCTGTCTCTGTTAAAGAGCAGTGATAGCAGCTGCCCCCTTAACCCTTTCAGTACCACAGGGATGTACATTGCATAACCATTTAGCACTGAAACATTAAAAGTTGCACTATTAACAACAACTTTGTTGTTGTTAATATTTACTTAATTTAAATGTAACTGTTAATTAAAAAATATGTGACATTAGGCTTCAAACTTTTGTCTCAGAATATGCGGCATTAGCACCTTTCTCACTAGGCTAAAGACACTGCTTTTGAAGTTTACAACATTTTATTAGTAACAAAGCATTAAAAAAATACATTTGAATGAAAAATATAGCTTTACATTCATGCATGAGATGAGTTGCACGAGATTAGGGATGGGAGAAAATTTTCCCCTCAAACTGAAATCGGCTAATAATGGCACTTTACACTTAGCAAATAATTTCCAGCGAAAAGTGCAGTTTATCCACTTTTTCCCACCTTTTTCGCTGATTGGGAAGAGAAATATTTCTCCACCCCATGAAAGTTTTCTACAGCCACATAAAAAGCTGTCAGGCTCTCACAGCATTTTGTGTTTGTGAGAGGAGAGAGCAGTATGTTTTTTGAGATAGAGAAGACAGAGAGGGGAATTGAAGTTTAGTTTAGGGAATCTTTTAGGTAGGACATTTGTTCTGTTAGGAAAGTCAGTGGGGCACTATGGGTAGAAGAAGGGAAGAAGGAGGTTGATCCAAATATTCCAAAATTCCATGTGACTGACTGGCAAGACACAGGCAGCTAGGGACCTATTTGCTTGCTAATCTTGCTGTTATTGTGTCTGTGCTGGGTGGGGAAGTCTGGGAAAAGATGTTGTTGATTTTGTTTTTCAGTTATAATGTTTTTTGGACAGACTGTGAAAAGACAACAGAGTGGACAACTTAAAAAAAATAAATAAAAAAGAATAAAGAACTAAATATATTAGGTGGCAGTGAAAGACAGCTGACTGGGCTTAGGTAAGGCATTATCCAGCTCCATCAGTTGTGTTGTGTACCGTACAGTAAAAAAACACAGTATAGTTGTGTAATGTCCAGCAAATGAACTTGAGAATAAAGTAATAGTTCAAAAATTGACTGCAGTAATGGTTGCTGCAACGTGAACAATCAATGATGATGATCCCTCTACTCCAAGGGAGGATGCAGTTTGTCAAGGTCTCAGCAAAACTAGTTCCAGCACCACCAGTGCCAGTAGAAATAAAGAACCATGTAAGAAGAACAAAGATGACAACAAGTCACATTCAAGTGTTGATGATGCTGGCAATAGCATAATAGAGGAAGGTGTAGCAGCTGTACCACCTGCTGCATTAGATAGTGAGACAAACAAGCACCAAAACCCCCATCCTCAAAGTAGTAGGGAACTCTGTTACAGTAAAAGTAAAAAGAAATTGTTTGAGACCTCCAAAAGCTTAGAGGAATATAAGGGTAGTGGGCAAGAATTGTCAGGTGATTCTGATGTTGCAGAGGAGGACTAGCTAGGGACCTATTTGCTTGCTGATCTTGCTGTTATTGTCTCTGTGCTGGGTGGGAAGTCTGGGGAAAGATGTTGATTTTGTTTTTCTGTTATAATTTTTTGGAACAGACTGTGATAAGACAACAGGGTGGACAACTTAAAAAAATAATAATAAAAAAGAAATAAAAAATAAATAACTAAATATATTAGGTGACAGTGAAAGACATCTGACTGGGCCTAGGCAAGGCATCATACAGCTCCATCAGTTGTGTTATGTTCTGTCCAGTAAATAAACACAGTGCAGTTGCATCATGTCTAGCAAACACACAAGGGGAAGGGGGAGTGAAAGGAGTGGAGCAGTGCAAGGATGTGAGAGTAAAGTAGTAGTTCAAAAACTGACTGTAGCAATGGTTGCTGCAGAGTGTGCAGTCAATGATGATTATCCCTCTACTCCAAGGGAGGATGCAGTTTGTCAAGGTTCCAGCAAAACTAGTCCTAGCACCATCAGTGCAAGTAGAAATAAAGAACCATATAAGAACACTGAAGTCAACAACAAGTCACATTCAAGTGTTGATGATGCTGGCAAGTGGATGTAGCATAATAGAGGAAGGTGTAACAGCTGAACCACCTGCTGCATCAGACTGTGAGACAAACAAGCACCAAAACACCCATCCTCAAAGTAGTAGGGATCTTTTTTACAGTAAAAGTAAAAATAAATTGTTTGTGACCTCTAAAAGCTTAGAGGAATATAAAGGCAGTGGGCAAGAACTGTCAGGTGATGCTGCTGAGGATGACCTAATGATGACTGATGATGATGCAGATCTCGAATATCCAGCATCCTTCTCTTGTTCAGATACAGATGAAGTTGACAGTGAGGATGATGACAGGGCTATAAGGTTAGCAGAAAGTCAAAGACTTTTAAGGAGCACTGCACCTGTCTATAAACTGTTTGAGAAAGCCATTGGAAAGTCTGACCCTGGACAAGCACAGATGTCAAAAAGCACAAGTCACCCTATCAGTCATCAAGCTGCAATGTTGGGAGACTAACATTCTTAAAAATGAACCAACATCTCATACCATCTGAGTATCAGGTAACAGAAACCACACATGGCAGAAAAATCCAGGACAAATATATTAATAGCAGCACAGATGAGGAGGTAGAGAAGGGATGTGAAGAAGGGTTGCCTTTGACACCCAGTAGTAGTGGCAATAGAATTACTTCAACATCCATCTCCAGTAGTTGTAGTAGTAACAGAAACCACACATGACAGACAAAGTCAGGACAAATATATTAACAGAAGTACAGATGAGGAGGTGGAGAACGGATGTGAAGAAGGGTTGCTACCATCTACCCCACTTGGGACCACTTCTATGACCAATAAGTAATGTGTGTCAATAACCTGAGAAGGAGGATAGTGTATGACAATGGTAAAAACAATATACATACACAAATCATACTATGCCAGTCCCCCACCACCACCACTACCACACACATCTGCCAAATTGTAGGCTGTACTTTTCTTATTACTTTATATCATCATGAATATGTGCCGGTATCACTTAAGTAGGAACTTAGTGTTGTGGGCAAAGGACAAATGCATACTGTATGCTAACACATTTTTTAAGGCATATGCTGCTGTAGGACTCACAGCTTTGACTTTCAGCCACTTATTTCTGAACTTCCGTGGAAAATTTACAGTGAGAAATTTAGTAGCTATAGTAAATATAGGCAAAAAAATGTGTTAAAATAGGCGAAACAGAGGAAATTTTTGCATAGGTGGAAAGGCGAAATTGTTCACTGGAAAAGCAAAAAATCTGCAAGTTTTCGTGAAAAGTCATGCAGGAAATTTTTCACACTTTTCACCCACCCCTAAACGAGATACTCCCAAGATAAATACTAGCTGGCCAGGCTAGAAAACTTTATGCATACTTGTGTAACATGATATATCATATGATTATTATATCTGTTCCATGCTTCCACATTTCTCTCTTGGCTACAGGCAGCGCTGGTGATCCTATAGTGACTGAAGTATATCTTATATATGTTTTCAGTCTCTCACTTATGGGATTCAGCAATCTTGGTGGTATCTTTGGGGTCTCCTCTGGCAATGGAAGCTTCCCCAAGTTGGGTGCCTGATTGACAAAGCATCTGCTGCTTAACCAAGTGAAGGATCTCTTTTGGCAGCAGATATGATTCATCTGATACACAAGTATGCATAAAGTTACTTTTTTCTAGCCTGGCCAGTTAATTTATAATCAGGGAATCTTGTGTAATTAATTTCATGTATGCATGCTAATGCTATATTTTACCCTTAGTTTGATATTAATAAACTGTTTTTAAATAGCCTATATTACCTTATTAATTCTCTATGGATAACATCTGTGACAGATCACTGTACTGAATATGATATGACAGTGCCTTTTTTTACGGTTTTATGCTTACCAACTTACCACTTTAAACCTTGGGGGCTCCTGTTGACTCACTGTGCACTGCCTTGTTATACATTTGGCAGCAGATTTATATGTTGGATTGCCTATAGTTTACACTTTGCTTATATTTTGCTGAACCATGGGCATTTAACTTTAGGGTTCATTACATGATGAATGGACGTATTCTCTGGAACGTGATATGAAGTCCACCCTCAATTCAGTATCAATGGTGCTGAACTGAGATGTGTTGCCCAGGAGACATGACACTGCTCATATGTGTTTGGAATGGGAGTTTGGTACCAATATATAATTTGAAGTTTAAGGGATTATCTTTATATGATGGTGACCACATAATAATTTTGCCAGTTTTAGTAGAGTAAAATGTATTGTTTGGCTTGTATCAATAATAAAATGTATTCTTTGGGTATGTGGATTTATGAACTTACATAATTGCTTATTTTAATGTTTTCACATATATGAAGTAACATATTAAAATATTTAACAATATTTGTAGTTTGTATTTGTTATCAGTCAGAGCTGAAGTATTTATTTTTCTTGAAAACTTATATATTTAGCTTTATTTCGTTGACCTATTTAACTTTAGTCTCTTTTAATAGTTACAGACAGAATGCATATCAGGGTGTGTATGTCCAGTTGGATGGCTGGATAATGGAAATGGTAGCTGTGTTGCTGAAACCGAATGTCCTTGTATTCACAATGAAATACTGATTCCTCATGGTGATAAGATCCAGGTGGACTGTAACACATGGTGAGACTTTTTGAAAACATCTGATTATGAGGCTTTCTTTTTACTTTTCTGAAAGGGCAGCCGATCATGGAGACAACTAATAGGATCAGTATGAGTTTTCAGTCATAACTTTAAATAAACAAAGATGGTAAATACTGTACTTCACAAAATATATAATTCAAAGTGATTGAACCCTAACCCATACTTTTTTTTGCATATTTTTGATCATTTGGTTTCTTTCTATATTTGTAGTTTATGTCAGGGAGGCCAATGGATATGCACCGACTTTGCATGCTATGGAACATGTACAGCTTACGCAAATGGTCATTATATCACCTTTGATGGCAAACTATATGATTTTGATGGAAATTGTGAATATGTTATTGCACAGGTAAGAAGCTGACTGTTGTATTGATGTTTTTTTGCCTTCTTTTGGATCAATGGCAGTAAACAGGAATAGGAAAAGGGTTGAACTTGATGAACACAAGTCTTTTTTCAACCTAAATTGCTATATAACTATGTAAAAAAGGAATTAACTCTAGCTGAAGTCTCAGAGTAGTGTTGATATAACTCTTAACATCTAATAAAAAAATACTAAAGATGACAGTTAATATATATTTATGTAGGAAATCCATGCCATTTATATATATTGTTATCTCATTCTATATACATAATTGTATTTTAATCAAATTTAATTTTAGAGTAAGATTGAATTATCTGTGAAATTGGAATAACACACAATTCATAGTGGCTTCAGTGGAGGTATACATGACTTTCTCTACATTAATTTTGTATTGATCTAGAATAGGTTGAACTTGGTGGAAATGTATCTTTTCTCATGTTACCTATGTATGCAAAAGTTTAAAAACTAAGATAATTTAATTGATAATACATTTTCAGCTGCTTTTGTGTTGAGAGGGACCGCTAAGCATATTCATTCATTTTCCAGGACTACTGTGGAAATGTCCCTTCCGTTGGCAGCTTCAGTGTCACCATAGAAAACATCCCTTGTGGAACCTCAGGAGTTGCATGCAAAAAGGTTATCAAGGTCTTTTTAGGGGTATGTATTTAACAGTTTGGCTATTTTTTTTTTTTTTTTTACATTCAGAAGTGCTTATGGTAACCAAATTGACTGTTCTAATAAGTTGTACAGTGATAACTTTGCTGCATCTTTATTTTTACCTGTTCCAGCCACAAGCTACATTACCTGAGTCTGAAATTGGTTGGGTTGCATTTTACATCCACTGGAAACCATAAGGGCAGTTATTGCAAGTTGGAAGATATATGACCAGTGCCTCCAGACACTGTTTGTAGGTTACTGTAACTTTTTAGCATGAAATGTGCAATTTTAAAGGGCAAACATCATGAAAATAAAGCCTTTTTTGGCAGGTAAGCTGAGCAATAGGAGGCCTTAGGTATGCATTATGAAATCCAACATATGTACGAGTCAGAAAGGTGATACCTGGTGCTCTCATGTTATTCCCATTTTAGACATTGGACTGCAAGACTTCAAGTACATAGGGTGCAACCTGAAGCCAAGTTATAGTTATTGTATGTATCTTTTTTTATATAGCACCATACATGTACACAGCACTTAACAGAAGTTGAAATAATATAATACAAAACTACAGAACTGGGTTAAGAGCATTAAGCATAAGTGCAATCATTACATTATTTGTGGGGTAAAGTGTAGCAAGGGAATCATACACTGGGAAAGGGACCCTGCCCCAAGGAGCTTACAATCTTAGCTGAATTCATAATGACAGAGACAGTGGGATGAGGATTATAAGTGCAGGTACAAGGTGTGGTGAAAGAAGTGCAAAAGGATTCTTCTGTGACTGTCAGTGTGCAGAAGAAGGACATTGCTATTGAGATGCCTCCCTGAGCAGGTGGGTTTTGAGGAGATGCTTGAAAGTGATGATTGTGGATGACTGGCAAATGGTGATGGGGAAGGCATTCCAGAGGCGAGAAGCAGTCAGTGAGAAAGTTTGTAGTTGAGAGATGGCTTGAGTTGTGTAGGGAGAGGACAGGAAGAACCCTTGAGAAGACCGTAGGGGACGGGAAGGGGTGTAGCAGGAGATAAGAGCAGAAATGTAACAGGGTGCTGAAGAACAGAGTGATTTACAGTAGAGGAGGAGAATCTTATAAGAAATACAATACTTTATAGGTAGCCAATTGAGGGATTTCAGGAGGAGATGAGATGGAAGGTATCTGGGAGCAAATGTGGTGATTCTTGCGGCTAACTTGATAACAGATTGAACTGGAGAGAGATGAGAAGCAGGAAGACCAGAGAGTAGAATGTTGCAGTAGTCAAGTCTAGAGAGAACGAGTGCCTGAGATAGTGTTTCAGCCATTGATATGCAGAGGAACTGACATATTTTTGCAATATTTTTTAGAAAGAAGTGACACGTTCTAATGACAGCTTGGATATGGGGGGAGAAGGTTAATTTAGAATCAAGTATGACCCCAAGACAGTGTGCTTTGGATACTGAGTGTATAGCACAGTTTTCTATTGTGATGGAGAATGGGGTTGGTGGATGGGTTTTAGGAGGGAACATCACCAGCTCTGTCTCAGCCATATTAAGTTTAAGGTGGCGGTGGACCATCCATGATGAAATGGCTGAGAGACATTGAGTGACTTGAGCCTGCACAGCTGGAGTGAGCTCAGGGACAGAGAGATAGATTAGTGTGTCATCTGCATAGAGATGGCAATTAAATCCAAGACATCAGATGATGTCACCAAGTGAGAGGGTGTAGAGTGAAAAAAGAAGTGGTCCCAGGACTGATCCCTTAGGTACACCTACTGAGAGGTCGAGGGGAGATGAGTAAGTGTCAGCAAAAGCAAAAACACTGAAAGTACTTTTAGAGAGATAGGAGGAAATCCATTCTAGAGGTGTGTCACAGATGCCAAGGGTGTCCACTGTGTCCAGTAGGAGTGCATGGTCAACAGTGTCGAAAGCAGCAGATAGATCTAATAGGATTAGTATACTAAAGTATCCTTTGTCCCTTGCTTTGTATAGGTCATTTGTAATTTTTGTTAGGGCTGTCTAGGTGGAATAGTTGGAACAGAAACCTGACTGTAAAAGGTCAAGAAGAGAGTTTGCATTGAGAAAAGAGATTAATCGGGAGAATACAAGGCGTTACAAGATCTTAGACGTAAAGGGGAGGAGTGAAACCGGATGGTAATTTGAAAGGCAGCTGGGGTTGAGTGAGGGTGTTTTGAGTATAGGTCTGACTATTGCATGTTTGAATGAGGATGGAAAAGTTCTAGTAGAGATAGAGGAGTTAAAGATATTAGTAAGGCTGGGAGCAAAGTAGTTCCAAGAGTCTTAACAAGGTGAGAGGGCATGGGATCCGAGGGGCAGGTAGTGGGCGGAGAGGAGGATAGTAAAAGAGATACCTCCTCCTCTGTTGTAGGGGAGAATGAGCTGAGGGTTGCTCGGGGTGGACTAGGAATCAGAGGCATAGGAGGAGAGGATGTAGAGGGTTTCGTTTGTTGGATGGACTGTACCTTATTTTTGAAAAAGTTAGCAAAGTCCTGTGGAGTGTTGGAGAAGGGGGAGCAGTTCAAGGTTGGGGGTTTGAAAAGAGAATCGAAGATTTTAAAGAGGTCACGGGGGTTAGATTTGTGGGTAGTGATGATGTTATTATGTTATTATTAGTTACTATGTTTGAGCATCATTATTATTCAACTGCCAAGCAGTAGAATGTTTGAGACACATCTGGCACATAACTGATTAAGGGCTTGATTCAATTGTCCCTGTTAGGCCAAAAAAAAACCTGCTGCCATTTTTTCAAGCACAGTAAGCAATGCAATTACCTATGCTATGTAAAAATGCCAGCAGAAAAAAAATCATATTGGGCAATAAAGTTAGCGCACATTTTACCCCATAGAAACATAAACAAAACAGTGTACTATGCAATTCAATTGACTGTGTTAGGCAGTAAGATACGCTAAGGAACCCACTTTAAAGTGGGATAATCTTCACCAGATTTTGTGGGAGTAGAGTCCCTTAGCACATCTTTAAACAGCTCTTCGTTCTACCTCTGGTCCATCTTCTTTCTTCCATCTTCTCGTCCTGTATCTGTAAGTAAAAAATAAGAGAGAAAAAATATGTTTCTTAAAAAGGAACCCTAACATCTATGCATAGTTTAACCACTTGAGTGCCAGAGGGCTATGCAACACGTTGTAAAACAATGCGTTGCGTCTCTTTGGCACACAAAGGGTTAAACAATGTTTAGATGCAAGGGTCAATAGAGGATAAAATGGTTAAAGTCGATAAAAAATTGTCCCCATGAATTATACAACTCCAAAACATTCTGATTAAAAGTCATCTGTGTGACAGCGGTGGCAGTGATGGGGGATAAAGTACCCCACTTTGTACCTTACGAGCAGATGCCCTTTCCACCGTAAGGGAATTTGAACAGAGACTGCCTTTATATATGGACAGTCTATGTTCAAAATGTCTCACAGCCATTGGCTGAGATGTGTGCTTACACACATACCAGACAATCAACTTCAAGCACCTCCGTTCGAAGCTGATTGGCTGGGAGGTGCATAAGCACATATCTCAGCCAATGGCTCTTAGACATTTTTGAGCAGAGACTGACCATATATAAAGGGAATCTCTGTTCAAATTCCCTCATAGTGGAACAGACATCGGCCTGTAAGGTACAAACTGGGGGGGGTGCTGCTACTTACTTTCTCCGCTGCCACAGAGACCACACACAGTGGCGGAGAAATTAGCAAAGGACATAATTTTTTTAATCAAAATGTTTTGGAATTTTATCATTCATGGGGACAATTTGTTATCGACTGAGCATTTTATTAACTAATGACTTGCACATCTAAACATTGTTTAACCCTTTGAGTCCTAGAGAGGTACGCAATACATTGCTCTGCAATGCGTTGTGTACCCCTCTGGCACTCAAGGGGTTTAACTACATATAGATGTGTGTGGGGGGTTTTAAGGAAAGAAGAGACGATAAGAGAAAGAAGGACAGTGTATGACAGGTAAATGTAAAACAGATAAGCTAACGATGGGTGCTTGACAGTGTGTCAGGCACCGATAGTTCGCATTTTCCTTTGATGTTCCCATTTGCTGCTATTTAGCAGCATTTTGGGGAACTTAACACACCAAACAAAAGTTTGGCCGACAATACTTTTTCTGTGGCCCAACGTCCTTTGTGCTTTCAGCTGATAGTGCAATTGGATAGCTTGCACTTTTTTTAATGGGACATTATCCAATTTTGCCCTAACAGCTGATTTACCAGGCTCAGTTGAATCAAGCCCCAAGTGCTTTATTCACAAAAGAAATGAACAACAGTTCAGTGGAAAACCAACTGCACCACAGGAAACAACTACATATTCTCAAATTTCCCTAGACATAATTGGACATTTTAACAAAAGATGGTTTGTATGAAACCCATCTTATAAAACAGGGAAAACAGTTTAACTTAATTTAGATGTAAAACTTTCCCCACACCCTGCTTTTCATCACCCAAATGACAATATCTACCTCTGCACTCCAGGTCAACTCCCCTTCTCGCCTGCTCCCTTCCCTTAGATCTACTTAGTCAGCCACCCTCTCTTTCATCTCCTCTGGCCTGATTCTCTTCCTACCTTCTAATCAGGTTCACCACCCTGTACAGTGAAAGCAGGCTCCCATACCTGCCTCCCCCACTAATCAAACCTCCTAATGCTAAGTGACAGTAAGGTTGACACCTTTTCTGGAAGAATATACCAGCTAGTCTCTTGCTGCTATTTATATTGGCTTCTGTCTGTTAATTCACTGGTCTGGTGTCAACACTAACTGGCAATGTACAGCGCCTGTGCATTCACCACACACATAAAACAGGCTTAACCCACCTGCCTGTCTACTGAGATCCCCTCTCAATCCTCCTGTCAGGAGATTTTGAAAGTTCAAGAGTTTATCCTTGTAGATGATCATGTTCCTAAAACACATAGCATAATTATTGTTCTGCTTCTAGGGATAATACTTAGATGCCCAGGTGGCAGAACATAGGGGGCAAGGTAAAATTATTGCCAATAATGTACAATCCACTCAAATACTCAGGAGGCCAAGATAGACAAAGGGAAGGGATAAAGGGAGATTACACTTTATTGGTAAATAAATAATGGGTTTTATACATTTCTTAAGTGATAAATCTCAATTTTAACCATTCTACATAACATATAAAGATACATTTTGGCGGCCATTATCAGTTGACAGATCCATGCTTAACTGTTGTATAATTTTTCAGTATTATTAGTAGTAGTAGTAGTAGTAGTAGCCAAGAACTGAGTAATCTTTCTATATTAGTTGTTTGAGACACATCTGGCACATAACTGATTAAGGGCTTGATTCAATTGTCCCTGTTAGGCCAAAAAAAAACCTGCTGCCATTTTTTCAAGCACAGTAAGCAATGCAATTACCTATGCTATGTAAAAATGCCAGCAGAAAAAAAATCATATTGGGCAATAAAGTTAGCGCACATTTTACCCCATAGAAACATAAACAAAACAGTGTACTATGCAATTCAATTGACTGTGTTAGGCAGTAAGATACGCTAAGGAACCCACTTTAAAGTGGGATAATCTTCACCAGATTTTGTGGGAGTAGAGTCCCTTAGCACATCTTTAAACAGCTCTTCGTTCTACCTCTGGTCCATCTTCTTTCTTCCATCTTCTCGTCCTGTATCTGTAAGTAAAAAATAAGAGAGAAAAAATATGTTTCTTAAAAAGGAACCCTAACATCTATGCATAGTTTAACCACTTGAGTGCCAGAGGGCTATGCAACACGTTGTAAAACAATGCGTTGCGTCTCTTTGGCACACAAAGGGTTAAACAATGTTTAGATGCAAGGGTCAATAGAGGATAAAATGGTTAAAGTCGATAAAAAATTGTCCCCATGAATTATACAACTCCAAAACATTCTGATTAAAAGTCATCTGTGTGACAGCGGTGGCAGTGATGGGGGATAAAGTACCCCACTTTGTACCTTACGAGCAGATGCCCTTTCCACCGTAAGGGAATTTGAACAGAGACTGCCTTTATATATGGACAGTCTATGTTCAAAATGTCTCACAGCCATTGGCTGAGATGTGTGCTTACACACATACCAGACAATCAACTTCAAGCACCTCCGTTCGAAGCTGATTGGCTGGGAGGTGCATAAGCACATATCTCAGCCAATGGCTCTTAGACATTTTTGAGCAGAGACTGACCATATATAAAGGGAATCTCTGTTCAAATTCCCTCATAGTGGAACAGACATCGGCCTGTAAGGTACAAACTGGGGGGGGTGCTGCTACTTACTTTCTCCGCTGCCACAGAGACCACACACAGTGGCGGAGAAATTAGCAAAGGACATAATTTTTTTAATCAAAATGTTTTGGAATTTTATCATTCATGGGGACAATTTGTTATCGACTGAGCATTTTATTAACTAATGACTTGCACATCTAAACATTGTTTAACCCTTTGAGTCCTAGAGAGGTACGCAATACATTGCTCTGCAATGCGTTGTGTACCCCTCTGGCACTCAAGGGGTTTAACTACATATAGATGTGTGTGGGGGGTTTTAAGGAAAGAAGAGACGATAAGAGAAAGAAGGACAGTGTATGACAGGTAAATGTAAAACAGATAAGCTAACGATGGGTGCTTGACAGTGTGTCAGGCACCGATAGTTCGCATTTTCCTTTGATGTTCCCATTTGCTGCTATTTAGCAGCATTTTGGGGAACTTAACACACCAAACAAAAGTTTGGCCGACAATACTTTTTCTGTGGCCCAACGTCCTTTGTGCTTTCAGCTGATAGTGCAATTGGATAGCTTGCACTTTTTTTAATGGGACATTATCCAATTTTGCCCTAACAGCTGATTTACCAGGCTCAGTTGAATCAAGCCCCAAGTGCTTTATTCACAAAAGAAATGAACAACAGTTCAGTGGAAAACCAACTGCACCACAGGAAACAACTACATATTCTCAAATTTCCCTAGACATAATTGGACATTTTAACAAAAGATGGTTTGTATGAAACCCATCTTATAAAACAGGGAAAACAGTTTAACTTAATTTAGATGTAAAACTTTCCCCACACCCTGCTTTTCATCACCCAAATGACAATATCTACCTCTGCACTCCAGGTCAACTCCCCTTCTCGCCTGCTCCCTTCCCTTAGATCTACTTAGTCAGCCACCCTCTCTTTCATCTCCTCTGGCCTGATTCTCTTCCTACCTTCTAATCAGGTTCACCACCCTGTACAGTGAAAGCAGGCTCCCATACCTGCCTCCCCCACTAATCAAACCTCCTAATGCTAAGTGACAGTAAGGTTGACACCTTTTCTGGAAGAATATACCAGCTAGTCTCTTGCTGCTATTTATATTGGCTTCTGTCTGTTAATTCACTGGTCTGGTGTCAACACTAACTGGCAATGTACAGCGCCTGTGCATTCACCACACACATAAAACAGGCTTAACCCACCTGCCTGTCTACTGAGATCCCCTCTCAATCCTCCTGTCAGGAGATTTTGAAAGTTCAAGAGTTTATCCTTGTAGATGATCATGTTCCTAAAACACATAGCATAATTATTGTTCTGCTTCTAGGGATAATACTTAGATGCCCAGGTGGCAGAACATAGGGGGCAAGGTAAAATTATTGCCAATAATGTACAATCCACTCAAATACTCAGGAGGCCAAGATAGACAAAGGGAAGGGATAAAGGGAGATTACACTTTATTGGTAAATAAATAATGGGTTTTATACATTTCTTAAGTGATAAATCTCAATTTTAACCATTCTACATAACATATAAAGATACATTTTGGCGGCCATTATCAGTTGACAGATCCATGCTTAACTGTTGTATAATTTTTCAGTATTATTAGTAGTAGTAGTAGTAGTAGTAGCCAAGAACTGAGTAATCTTTCTATATTAGTTGTTTTCAGATGTTTTGTGTTGGTGGGATCCTTTCGCATTATACTTAATCTATTTCAGAAAACTTATAGCCATGGATGGCAGAAGTGATCTTCAGTGCATTGCTTTGCAATCTGTTGAGGTCTTTCTAGATAAGTGTTATTTTTGTCCCCTATGAAGCAGCTGGTAGAGTTGTGCATTGTATTTTAGTGCTTCAACCTCTCCATCTTCTAATCTAGTATTATCCCACTGCCCACCACTACACAATTGTCTTCTGTGGAACCACTTGCACTTCATCAAGGACCCTGAGGTTCCATTGAATATAATTTGAGGACCACTTATCTGTTTCAGTCAGAATCTGAGCAATTGACACTGGGTCAGCCTCTAAATTGTTAGGGAATTCCATTGAACACTCATTCATGCAAATAAGATTAAGAGAGATGAAAGAACTATACTATAAGTTTGGAATTTGTATGAAGCTGGCTGATTTCACAGGATAAAAGCAACTTTTGCAAGCTAGGTCTTTTGATTCACTGAACATTTATCATTTTAAACAATCAGACTGCAGGGACAGAAATAATGAGAAAACAAAAAGAGCAGCTTCATAGGCCATTGGAGTAATTCAAAATAGGATCCTGTTGGGGTCTCTATTAGTCTTCACAAGATAGTAGAACTGCTTGAGTGGGTCACTACTACTTATTATATGAGCAAAACAACACTGCTGGGTCTGTCTCTCTCTCAACTGTAGATTTGCTCGGAATCAGTTTGACCAGACATTGAATTTTCCCAGTATCAGGAAAATCGATCCCTGAACTGAATCTTATAACTTCTGCTCATCTCTAGATTTTAATTTTGACCATGTAAAAGAAGCAAATAAGATTTGATGTCTGAGATGAGCATGCTATTTACTTTTCAGAGTACAGAACTAAAGTTGTCAGACAAGCAAATGGAAGTAATCCAGGGGGAAGTTGGGGAAGATGCAGATTTTTTCCCCCATGAAATTGGCAATTACTTGATTATTCTAGTAAAAAATGGTGTCTATCTGATTTGGGACAAGAAAACTGCCATAAGCATCAAGGTGTCACCAGAATACAAGGTAAGAAACAAAACTAGTCAACGTTTTCCAGAGGTCTATGGATCACAACACACATCTAAAAATGAACTGCTTTAATATTATCAACACAAGAGAAAGACATCAACATGCCACTCATGATCCCTAATGTATCTTTATTGCTACTACAAATTATGAAACATAATGTTTATTCTCACAGATGAAACAAATGACATTGGGCAAATCCAAAGGTGAAAACCAACAACAATTAGAACTCCTGTTATTGACATTACTCCTTCATGCTCCACACAAGAACAAATCAGCTGTGTTGTGTATTTATTTGGATTCTCAGAATATTACAGCCATGAAGGCACAGGGGGAGATTCATTAAGCGGTGATAAAGAGGAGATAATGAGGTGATAAAGTGGAGATGACATCTCCAGTTTATCACTTCTCCAATTCCTACATGTTATTCTATAGTGCCTATGCACTAAGATTTCTTCAATTTTGAGGACCTTAGTGAACAGGCTCCATAGAATAAAATAGGAACTGGAGAAGTGATAAACTGGAGAAGTTATCTCCACTTCATCACCTCTTTATCACCGCTTAGTAAATCTCCCCCTTATGTTCTTAATCGGATGTTATCATTATTAGTCCATTGAGTTGAAATGACTATATTAATAATGTCTCAGACAGTGAGGCTGTTGCTTATAACTGACAAACACAGCCGCAAATTCAAAAACAAATCAGAATTTTATATAGTTTTCTCCATTATCAGTTGTTATTGGTAACTGGTAAACCATTACTGTCCTTAGTGATACTGGATGTTTGATGATGGAGTGACTCATATGGTTGTAATATATCATAAACTTACATATAATAACTTTCAGAAAAAATAAGTATTAAATTGGTATAAAACAGGACTCTTAAGTCATAGTTAGGAAATATTTATTGATCAATAATCCTGCTTATATAGTGACATCATGAGCGAGAGAATTACATTTGTTGTATGAATTGTATTAACTCTTATTTGAATCGACTTTTATTTTATATGTATAATGCTAAAAGATAATAGTTTGTGTAGTTGCAGTGTGTGGGTCTTTGTAGCTCAGTCTATGGGAGTTTTACAAACCACTACTGCAACTCCCAAATGCAATGACAGAGAAGACATAAATAACAAATGGTAAGATATCAGCTATCCCTATAACGCAACTGATCATTATAAATGTCTGAATTAGTTTGTTCCTATCTTATTATTTATAGGTTAGAGATGTCAGTAGTAGAGATGGATGAAAGGTTTTGTTCCCACAAGATAGTTCATGAAAACCACATGATTCACTTTTTTGTGAGAAAAATAGTTCTATGTTTTACCTATGCCTTTCAATGGGGAGAAACTTCCCGCCCACATACTATAAAAATCTCACATGATAAAGAAGGTAGAACTGGCTAGCAGTGTGAGCAGCAGACACGTCAGCTGCCTGAGCCTGCTGCTGCTTCTGCAGCTGTGCCTTCTTCATCTGTAGAGCTAGCAAGTGTGACAGTAGGGGTCCTCTGTCAGATTTATCATCCAACCAATCCCACTCCCATACAGCAGCAAGAGACTGGTCATGGTGGTGATGAGATTGAGAGATGGTGGAACAGCTGGTGTGGAGGAGAGAGAATGAGGGCCTTTTTAGCCGAAAGCAAAAAGGAATGGGAGATGGAGATGAAAATGAGGATGGGCATCAACACCTACCACCAGTAGTAAAAGTGTGGAGTTTGCTGCTGCTGCTGTAATTCCTGCTGCTGAGTCTCCAGGGCCAGACGTCCACCTGTCTCAGCAGCAGGATGAAGACTAACAGGCTAGGGTGCCACAGACATCCATGGCCGTGGGACAGAGTTCCTCCAATAGTGATTTGAAACTAGGACAGGTTCCACTTGCTATCAAAAATTGTGGTCCTAGTTCTAGTGCTGATTTGGATGCAGCAGCAACAGCATCTGCTCAGCCAGTGAAGAGGATTGTGGAGAAGAAGAAGAAGGCCATTTTTCTCCACCTGTCCCCTCTCTGAAATCATGGGTGTCAGAATAATTTTCTCTTGGGGCAGGCACAGTGCAGTCATCAGTGACTGTACTACATGCTATGTGTGAGAAGGTAGTGAAAATGGGAAAGGTGGGGATACACATTGGCACAATCACCCTCATAAAGTACATGCAATACAGATACCACAACATTTATGTTAAGCATGTGAAAGCCAACCCCACACAAAAGAAATAGAGAGCTGCTGTCACTGGACCCCCCCCTGTCCCTCCCTGAGGGCTCAGGGAACATTGGTGAAAATCCAAGAGGAAGCGTAGGGAAACCCACTTTGAGCCTGAGAGTTTGATGGCATTCGTAACACCTGCATCATCATCAGTGTCTTGCTCAAGGGTCCTGGTGTGGGAAGATGTACTGACTGTCCCCGCCCTAGCACCCTCAGAGTATTCTACCTCCTACTCTAGCATACCACCTCTGCCAATGTTTCCTTCTCCACCAGATGATACCAGTTCTGTAGATGTGAGGATGTGTCAACGTGGTGGAGTGTAGACACAGTGGATCAAGGAGCATATGTGGACATTCCATCCCACAGAATATGCTAAGCTGGGGGCAGGGAGGATTCATGATATTACTAAGTCTTCTTGTTGTCAATTGTCCTTAGTTGAGAGGACAAAGGCCATAGTGACAGCAGTACTCGGTGTCTTGAAGGATGATTTTATATTGCGAACCTAAGCGTCAAGGTGTTTGGTTGCAGTTGTGCTATTTGTTTCATATGAGCGCAGATGTCTTAACTGTTCCCCTATTTCAAAATGTTTCCTTACACACACTATGCACATTACATTTGCTGATCAAAGGCACAGTTCCTTCCTGCTCTTAAGGGAAAAATTAGTATTCTAACACACCCATGATTTTGGAGGAGGCGCAGGAGGAGAAGACTTATTGGCAAACTTCTTTTCTCTAGATTCACCTGATAAGGGGAGGACTAGTTGTATTGCTGCTACTACCTCAGACGCATCACTGGAGCTAGTTGCAAGTGGAACCCTCATCATACCATTGCCTGTCTCATATCACTGCTGTTGATCCCAGTACCTTTGAGCTGTCTAATCATCCTTTTGCTTAGACAACTCAGCAGCATTTACAGTAGTAGCTAATGCCAGAATGTTACCAGTGACATTTGCCAATGTCCAACATATAATGAATTTCTGGCACTAGACCAGTAAAGAATACCTTTTTGGTCTCAATGCTTATTTGTGGCAAGCCAGAATAGGGGTGGGAAAAAAATTAGAAAAATGTCCTGCATGATTTTTTGTGAAAACAGGACGATTTTTTCTTTTTTCGTGAAGGTTTTCTCCTTTTCTCCATTGTACAATTTTCCTCCTTTTTGCCTATTCAAGCAAATTTGTCACCTATTCCAATAGGGATGGGGGACATTTTTTGCCTCAAAATGGGCGAATAATGGCACTTCCCGCTTGGTAAATAATTTCCCATGAAAAGTGCAAATTTTCCGATTTTTTTTTTTCGCCTAGCTCATTCCATTGAAATCAATGGGAACATTGAATTTCTACACAACACATAGCAAATATTTTTTTTATTTCCCAAAGGCATAGTATAAAAGGGACATGAGAGTGCCTGTGTTGGTGGTGTGTGGAAAAAGAATCAGTTGAGCAGGGAATGTTTTTTTGGGAGGTTTGTTTACTGGGATTGGGGGTCAGTTAATACAAAATAAATCCTAAATACAAATAAAATACCCCATAAGACATGGTATAAAAGGGGTCTGAGCAGGGTGCCTGTGTTGGTGGGTGGAGTCTGGGGAATTAATCGGTTGAACAGGGAATTTGTTTATGTGGGGGTTTCTTAACTGATATTGGGGGGACAGTTAGTAAAAAAATAAATCAATTAAATAAAATAAGAAACTAGTATGTAAAGTGATAGGGACAGGAACCCTTTGACATAAGCTGCCACTGGGGTGAACTGATACTTGACTTGATAAAGTATTTTGTAGAAGATGATTTGTTAGATTTGTTGTTAGAAGCCCAAGCCCTAAGGAAACATTTGTAGGACTTAGTCTTGTTAGAAACAAACCCCCAAAAATTATTATTTTTTTTTTTTGTAGGACTATGATTTTCTTTTTTTTTATATTTTTTAAAGCACAAGCCCTGAGAAAAAATCCCTACTGGCCTAGATTCAGCAGGTGATTTTCTATTGGCCAATGGCCAGTGGCTATTGTCAAATTCCTTGATGTAGATATGGAATTTGTGACTGTTTTTCTTGCTGCTGCTGAGTTGTTTAAGCAGCAGGATGATTAGGCAGCCGAAAGGGAATGGGATCAACAACAACAGTAACATTGTTGATGGATGATGAAGGTTCCACTTTCCATGACTAGCTCCAGTGATGCATCTGAGGAAGTAGCAGCACCATAAGTAGCCCCCACCACTTCTGGTGTATGTGTTGCCGCTGCTGGCAAGTGGAACCTGTCCTAGTAATCCCGCATCACTTGTTGACCCCATTCCCACTGTGTCCACGGTGGTCTCTGGCACACTATCCTGCTCCTCAGAATCCTGCTACCCTTACAACTCAGCAGCAGTAGCAGCAAGAATGAGAGAAGTTACAAATTCCGCAATTTCCAAAAGCTCACTTTTGGTTGGAGGAGGTGATGAGCAGTGTGACAGAGGGTCCCCTAATGTCACACTTGCCATTTCTTGGTGACATGAAGAAGGCAGACTGGCAGCAGTAGCTGCAGGCACAGGCAGCTGACCTTTGCTCCTGCTGGTGGTGGTGGTATTATTGCGATAGTGACAATTCTGCCTTCTTCCGGATCATGTTCCATGTGGATAATGCCGTGGGGGGAAGGGGACTCCCAAGGTCATATGAATGGTGTGGGCTCCCTTGACCGCTAGACTGGATGATCTCAATTGCTTCTGCTACCACTCTCCTAACAGTAGTCCCACTGGCTGCTTCACCATCACTGTCACTACTACTACTACTACTAACACCAACCACATACATTTCAGCCCCTGAGTCTTCCTCCTCACAGTCACTATTGATAGGAGGATATTGATTACCCCCTCTTTCACTCCTAACGCTAACTAGCTGCTGGACCTTACTAGGAGAACTACTAGCACTGGAGACACTGCTTGGGTATGGCAAGAGTGACTTAGGGTCCCCTGCTGTCACAATTGATATCATCTTTTCATTCCCCCCTCCTGAGTACTACAAGACACACTAACAACAGGTTAAGCACTAGCAGAAAGCACAGCTCTGGTGGCAGCAAGGGCAGTACTGGCAGCAGGCACAGCACTGGTGGTGGCAAGGGTAGTACTGACAGCTGGCACTGCACTGGTGGCAGCAGGGGCAGTACTGGCAGCAGGCACAGCACTGGTGGTGGGACTAGCAGTAGGGGCAGCAAGTCTGACAGCCGGCACTGTACTGGTGGAAGCAGGGGCAGTACTGGCAGCAGGGGCAGCATGTCTGACAGCAGGCACAGGCAGCTGACCTGTCCTGCTCTCAGTACTACTACGCTTTTTTGCATAGGAGGAAAGGCAAATTTTTTCGTGAGAAAATCGAAAAATCGGCACGTTTTCACTAAATTTTTTTGGGAAATTTTTCACACTTTTCACCCACCCCTAATTAGCAGTAGGGGTGGGGGAAATCTCTCGCCATGTTCCCCAAGAAATTACATGAAAAACACGTTGTCTGCTTTTTCGCGGGAAATCCGCTTTTAAAACAGCAATTAAAATCTTTGCGATTTTTGCCTATTGGACAAAATTCCCTGCCAATTTTTCAGTGGCTAAAAAGTTTCTGCCCATTGATTTACATGGTTTACGCCTTTTCGCTATAAAAACGTGACATATTTGCAGAAGTGAAACACAATAGAAGCAGCTACAGAGCGAGGTAGACATGCCGTGCTGTTCTGCTGTTATTGTTTTGAAAAATGAGGCAGGAGAGGCTCATAGTGACTGCTATCACTATGAGCAGGTTTAAAAATAGTTAAAGGAGGAATTGGAAGGACCCTTGTGTGTCCACTGAGTCTGAGGAGGAGGAGTAAGTGTGCATTACTGAACCAATGCTGTCAAGTCCCCTTAAATCACCCCTAGGTATTTTTGGGGAAATTGCCTTTGGTTTCTATTTTAACACATTTTTCGCCTATAATTCCTATATGTACTACATTTCTCACTGTAATATTACTTCTTCTGAGAGATGAAGAAATAAGTGACTGAAAGTCAAAGCTGTGAGTCCTACAGCAAAATATGGCTTGAAAAATGTGTTAGCATGCAGAATGCATTTGTCCTTTGCCCACGACACTAACTTCCTGCCAGTGACACATATTCATGATGATTAGTGATGAGCGAGCATGCTCGGCCGAAGCTCGGTTCGGCTCGAGCATCGCTCTGCTCGGCACATGGCGGTACTCGTACGAGTACCGCATGTGCTCGCCCGCCATGTTCGGGTCTCCTCCCCGCACGTTTCGCGGCTGCTGCGCAGCCAATAAACGTGCGGGGAGGCTCTGACATCAGTGTAATGCCAGCAGCCATGTTGGCTGCTGGCATTACACTGATTGGCTGGCCAGAACCCGTGATCGGGTGCTGTATAGCACCTGACCAGCGAGTTCGGCTCAGTCTTAGCCAGGGAGAGATGAGGATAGGAAGGGAAAGTCAGTGTAGGGAGAAGAAAAGTGTGTTTGAACAACATATAAAGACCCAAAAGTCCTTTTTAGGACTGTTGTGTGTGGGGGCAGCAGTTATATTTTGTTTGGGGGGGCACAGATTTAAAAAAAAAATGTCACATATTCCGTTCACTGTGCCTAGCCGCAGATTAGCAGCACATTCTGTTTAGTGTGCAAAGTTGCAGATTTGCAGCACATTCTGTTTAGTGTGCAAAGTTGCAGATTAGCAGCACATTCTGTTTAGTGTGGAAAGTGTAAAAAATAAACGTCACATATTCCGTTCACTGTGCCTAGCCGCAGATTAGCAGCACATTCTGTTTAGTGTGCAAAGTTGCAGATTAGCAGCACATTCTGTTTAGTGTGCAAAGTTGCAGATTAGCAGCACATTCTGTTTAGTGTGCAAAGTGTAAAAAATAAACGTCACATATTCCGTTCACTGTGCCTAGCCGCAGATAAGCAGCACATTCTGTTTAGTGTGCAAAGTTGCAGATTAGCAGCACATTCTGTTTAGTGTGCAAAGTGTAAAAAATAAACGTCACATATTCCTTTCACTGTGCCTAGCCGCAGATTAGCAGCACATTCTGTTTAGTGTGCAAAGTTGCAGATTAGCAGCACATTCTGTTTAGTGTGCAAAGTGTAAAAAATAAACGTCACATATTCCGTTCACTGTGCCTAGCCGCAGATAAGCAGCACATTCTGTTTAGTGTGCAAAGTTGCAGATTAGCAGCACATTCTGTTTAGTGTGCAAAGTGTAAAAAATAAACGTCACATATTCCGTTCACTGTGCCTAGCCGCAGATTAGCAGCACATTCTGTTTAGTGTGCAAAGTGTAAAAAATAAACGTCACATATTCCGTTCACTGTGCCTAGCCGCAGATAAGCAGCACATTCTGTTTAGTGTGCAAAGTTGCAGATTAGCAGCACATTCTGTTTAGTGTGCAAAGTGTAAAAAATAAACGTCACATATTCCTTTCACTGTGCCTAGCAGCAGATTAGCAGCACATTCTGTTTAGTGTGCAAAGTTGCAGATTAGCAGCACATTCTGTTTAGTGTGCAAAGTGTAAAAAATAAACGTCACATATTCCTTTCACTGTGCCTAGCCGCAGATTAGCAGCACATTCTGTTTAGTGTGCAAAGTTGCAGATTAGCAGCACATTCTGTTTAGTGTGCAAAGTTGCAGATTAGCAGCACATTCTGTTTAGTGTGCAAAGTTGCAGATTAGCAGCACATATTCCGTGTAATATGAAGAAGGCGGGTAAAAAGGGACGGGGAAGTGGACGTGATCCTGATAGTTCAGGGCGCGGGTCAGGACGCGTAGAAACTGTGCCTGGTGCCAGAGCACAAGAAAGAAAGACATCCACCATACCTAGCTTCATGTCTCAGTTTACAGGGCGTCGCAGGACATCACTCTCGAGGTCAGACCACTGCGAACAGGTGGTCGGTTGGATTTCAGCTGATACTGCTTCCAGTCGGTTAAGCACCACCCTGTCTTCCACCAAGTCCACTCTCAGTAGCCAAGAGTCTGGTCAACATAATCCTCACCCTGATCATCCTTCCTCCCACCATAGAGGGTCTGGCCAAAGAAGTGATCCCACACTGGGATATAGTGAGGAGCTCGTCTCATCACCAATCCTTCATTTGAACCTCTCTCCAAGCACGCTTGCAGAGGAACATGAGATCTTGTGCCCTGATTCACAACCTCTAGAGGGTACCCAATCACAAGAAGATGACAGAGGGGAACGGCATTTAAGGTCAAATGAAGTGGATGATGATGATGAGACACAGTTGCCATCAAATCAACCACTATTACTGTCTCAAGACCTTGATGAGGAGGATGATACACAGTTGTCAATGACTGAGTATGTGGTGGGATCAAGAAATGAGGAGGATGATCAGAGTGAGGAAGCGGAGGAGGACTTGGTGGACGATGAGGTGACTGACCCCACCTGGGAAGGTGGAGAGCCGAGCGATGACAGCAGTCCTGAGGGTGAGCCATCTGCAGCACCGCAACAGGCTGGAAGAGGCAGTGGTGTGGCTAAAGAAAGAAGGCGGACCGCACCAAACCGGCCCGCAAATGTTCCACGGAGCACCCCCTTGCGTAAATCTCCCTTGCCAAGGGCTAGGTGTTCCGCGGTATGGCGTTTTTTTAAGGAAAGTGCGGATGACAAAAGAATTGTAGTTTGCAACCTGTGCCACACCAGAATGAGCCGAGGCATGAACACTAGCAACCTCACCACCACCAGCATGATCCGACACATGGCATCCAAGCACCGTAATAAGTGGGAGGAACGCCCGGATCGCCAATCTGTGTCTGCAGGCCACACCACTGCCTCCTCTTCCCCTGTTTTCAGTGCAAGCCAATCGCCTGTCGAAGGCGCAGGCCCGCATACCTCCCGCCCTGCACCTGTACCATCTGAAGCACCATCAGCGACCACATCCACTTCCCTGTCCCAGCGCAGCGTCCAAATGTCGTTACCCCAGGCATTTGAGCGCAAGCGAAAATACCCAGCCACCCACCCACAGGCCATAGCACTAACCTCACACCTTTCCAAATTACTGGCCATCGAAATGCTGCCATTTAGGCTTGTGGAGACTGAGTCCTTCCGCAGCCTGATGGCAGCAGCTGTCCCTCGGTACGCAGTCCCCAGCCGCCACTACTTTTCCCGGTGTGCCGTCCCCGCCTTACACCACCATGTGTCCCGTAACATCACCCGTGCCCTGACCAACGCAGTTACTGGGAAGGTTCACTTAACGACTGACACATGGACAAGTGCTTGTGGCCAGGGACGCTACATTTCCCTGACGGCACACTGGGTGAATGTCGTGGAGGCTGGGAGCGACTCGGACCCTGGGATGGCACAGGTGCTACCCACGCCGAGGATTGCGGGCCCTACCTCCATCAGGGTTTCCGCCAGCACCTACGTTATTGGCTCCTCCTCCTCCGTTTCCACCTCCGAATTCTCTGCGCGCAGCGCCACTCACCCATCAGCCGGTAGCTGGAAGCAGTGTAGCACTGCAGTGGGGAAGCGTCAACAGGCCGTGCTGAAGCTGATCTGCCTTGGGGACAAACAGCACACGGCCTCAGAGCTGTTGCAGGGGATTAGTCACCAGACCGAGCAGTGGCTCTCACCACTCAACCTGCAACCAGGCATGGTTGTGTGTGATAATGGGCGTAACTTGGTGGCGGCTTTGGAGCTCGGCAAGCTCACACACGTACCATGCCTAGCGCATGTATTTAATTTAGTGGTTCAGCGATTTCTAAAAACCTACCCCAATTTGCATGATCTCTTGACCAAGGTGCGCCGCGTGTGTGCACATTTCCGTAAGTCATCAACAGCTTCAGCCGGCCTGTTGAAGCTGCAGCAGCGCTTACAATTGCCAGCTCACCGGCTGCTGTGTGACGTGAGCACGCGCTGGAACTCCACCTTCCACATGTTGGCCCGGCTTTGTGAGCAGCAGAGGGCAGTAGTGGAGTACCAGCTGTTACACGGTCGTCGCCTCTCCGTTCAACTTCCTCTAATCAGAAGTGAGGAGTGGGAATGGATGTCAGACCTCTGTGAGGTTTTACGCAATTTTGAGGAATCGACACAGATGGTGAGCGGCGATAACGCTATTATCAGTGTAACCATCCCACTTCTGTGTCTACTGAAACGCTCGCTGCTCACAATTAAAACCGACGCTTTGCATGTGGAAGAGGTGGAAATGCGGGAGGAAGAGCTTACACAAGGTGATAGCCAGAGCACCCTCACTTCGTCTTCTCAGCGACAATTGGAGGAGGCGGAGGAGGAGGAGGAGGAAGACACGGTTGCCTCCGCTACAGAGGGTAGCCATGGAACTTTAGTTCCATCTCTTCAGCGTGGGTGGGCAGAAGAGGAGGAAGAGGATGAGGAGATTGAGAGTCATCCTCCTGGTGAGGACAGCGAAATCTTGCCTGTTGGTACTCTGGCACACATGGCTGACTTTATGTTAGGCTGCCTTTCCCGTGACCCACGCGTTATACGCATTTTAGACAACACGGATTACTGGGTGTTCACCCTTCTGGACCCCCGCTACAAAGAGAATTTCTCATCTCTCATTCCTCCGGTGGAGAGGACAAGCAAAATGGTGCAATACCAGAAGGTTCTTGTCGAAAAATTGCTCCAAAATTTTCCATCTGACAACGCTGGCGGCAGAGTACGTGCTACCTTGGCCAACCGAGAAGGGGAGAAAAGGGGAGCACACAGCAGTTCCGACAAAGGCAGGGCAACACTCTCCAAGGCGTGGGACACCTTCATGACACCCCGCCAGCACCCTCACCCTGATGCGCAGCCTAGTGTCACAAGGAGGGAAAAGTTTTGGAAGATGGTGAAGGAGTACGTAGCAGACCGTGTCAGCGTCCTCAATGATCCCTCTGTGCCTTACAACTACTGGGTGTCCAAGCTGGACACGTGGTATGAACTGGCACTCTACGCCTTGGAGGTGCTGGCCTGCCCTGCCGCCAGCGTTCTGTCTGAGCGGGTATTTAGTGCTGCTGGTGGCATCATAACAGATAAGCGTATCCGCCTTTCCACCGAAAATGCTGATAGGTTGACACTTATAAAAATGAACAAGGCCTGGATTTCCCCTGACTTCTCCACTCCACTGGAGGAAAGCCCCGGGTGAACATAAAGTGACTTTATATATGTTATTTACAATGATGGGAATACTCTGTATTCCCATTCACCCCTTCCACCCAAAAAACGGGTATATGGTTGACTCTCTTCCATATACCCTGTGATATAATTTTTATATAGGGCCAGCTCACCAGCGGGCCCTGTGATATAATTTTTATATAGGGCCAGCTCACCAGCGGGCCCTGTTTGACAACTTTTTGTATAGGTCAGCTCACCAGCGGGCCTTCTTATATAATGTTTTATTGGGTCAGCTCTCTAGCGGGCCCTCTCATATAATGTTTTATAGCGTCAGCTCACTAGCGGGCCTTCGCATATAATGTTTAGGATGGTCAGCTCCGCAGCAGACCCTCACCCATAATGTTTTAGATGGTCGGCTCAGCGCACGTTTCCCTCTTAATCATGGCCCCAGTTCAGAAAAATCTATGAAATCTTTTGCAGAATTTGCCTCTGCGAACGTTTCCCTCTTAATCATGGCCCCAGTTCAGAAAAATCGAGAAAATTTTGTGCAGAATTTGCCTCTGCGCACGTTTCCCTCTTAATCATGGCCCCAGTTCAGAAAAATCGAGGAAATTTTGTGCAGAATTAGCCTCTGCGCACGTTTCCCACTTAATCATGGCCCCAGTCCAGAAAAATCGAGGAAATTTTGTGCAGAATTTGCCTCTGCGCACGTTTCCCTCTTAATCATGGCCCCAGTTCAGAAAAATCTATGAAATTTTTTGCAGAATTTGCCTCTGCGCACGTTTCCCTCTTAATCATGGCCCCAGTTCAGAAAAATCGATGAAATTTTTGCAGAATTTGCAGATGATATACAAGTAAATATACAGCAAATACTGTTTGGTAACAATTTTTCGCCTAAAGTCGTTTTTATCTTCCTTTTTGTGTGTTTTACGGTCAGTCTATAAAAATGGCGTACTACGGGCGAAACATCGTTCCCAGCAGCGACGTTGGAGTCCAAGATGCATCCAGACATCCTCCCTATGCTGTCCCTGAACCATTTCTGTGGTGTTTCCATCATTTTCTGCCCTTTTCCTATGGACCAGGCACCCTCCCCTCATCAAAGCAGGGGGTGCCTGGTGTAATGCTCGAGTCCTCCCATTGACTTCAATGGGGATCGGGTGCTCGGCCGAGCACTCGAGCCTCCGAGGGTGCTCGGCCAGAGCACCCAAACACCCGAGCATTGGGGTGCTCGATCATCACTAATGATGATATCAAGTAATAAAAAAAATAAAGTGCAACCTATAATGTAGCAGATATGTATTGTGGTGGTGGTGGTGGGGGACTGGCAAGGTATGATTTGTGTATTTATTTTTACCATTGTCATAGTCTATCCTCCTTCTCAGATTATTGACACATATTACTTATCTGTCATAGCAGTGGTCCCAAGTGGAGTAGATGTTGGCAACCCTTCTTCACATCCGTTTTCCACCTCCTCATCTGTGCTTCCGTTAATATATTTGTCCTGGCTTTGTCTGTCATGTGTGGTTTCTGCTACTACTACAACTACTGGAGATGGATGTTGAAGTAATTCTATTGCCACTACTACTGGGTGTCAAAGGTGCAGCACTTATAGCAGCAGCACCATCAGAGGTACTCATCATATCTAACACAAGCTGTGTTGCTGGGTACTCAAAACAGGCATGTGTGGCTGAGTGGTACTTGGACTTTGAAGAGGCAATTATGCTGAGGGTGACTGATAGGGTGACTGTGTGCCTTTTGACATCTGTACTTGTCCAGGGTCCAACTTTCCAATGGCTTTCTCAAACAGTTTATAGACAGGCACAGTGCTCCTTAAAAGTGGTGGAAGATACAGCCTTTGACTTTCTGCTAACCTTATAGCCCTGTCATCATCCTCACTCTCAACTTCATCTGTATCTGAACAAGAGAAGGATGCTTGAGGGATATATTCTAGATCTGCGTCACCATCAGTCATCATTAGGTCATCCTCAGCAGCATCAGCATCACCTGACAGTTCTTGCCCACTACTACCCTTAAATTCCTCTAAGCTTTTGGAGGTCTCAAACAATTTCTTTTTACTTTTACAAAATTCAAAACAAAATTCACTACTACTTTGAGGACAGGTGTTTTGGTGTCTCACTGTCTGATAGAGCAGGCAGTTCAGTTGCTACACCTTCCTCTATTATGCTGTCCTTACACTGCTACTCTTCTCCCCCTTCCCCTTGTGTGTTTGCTGGACATTCTGCAACTACACTGTGTTTTTTTTACTGTACAGTGCACAACACAACTGATGGAACTGTATGATGCCTTGCCTAAGCCCAGTCAGATGTCTTTCACTGTCACCTAAGATATTTCGTTTTTTTTTTCTTGTTTTTTTTATTTTACTAATTTTATTTTTTTAAGTTGTCCACCCGGTTGTCTTATCACAGTCTGTCCAAAATAAAATATAACTGAAAAAGAAAATCAACAATGTCTTTCCCCAGGCTTCCCCACCCAGCACAGGGACAATAACAGCAAGATCAGCAAGCAAATAGGTTGCCTGTGTCTTGCCTGTCAGTCACATGGAATTTTGGAGTATTTGGGGGACAACCCCCTTCCTCCCTTCTTATCCCTTAGAGTGCCCCCAGACTCCACTAATACAGAGAACAAATGTCCTATCTAAATGACTTCCTAAACTAAGCTTCAATTGCCCTTTTTTTGGCTATCTCCTCTAGCTAAAAAACATGCTGCTTTCTCCTCTCACAAACACAGAATGGCTGCTGTGAGAGCCTGATAGCCTTTTACATGGCTGTAGAAAACTTTTATGTGGTGTAGAAATATTTCTTCCCATTGATTTCAATGGGCGGAAAAGGCAGAAAAAAGCAATAAAAGTGCACTTTTCGCGGGAAATTTTTGCCAAGCAGAAAGTGCCATTATTCGCCGATTTCAGTTTGAGGCGAACATTTTCGACCATCCCTACTACTAATATGCTACCTAGCTGTTATTTGTAAAGAGAAAATAAAATTGTTATAATCCACAATGAATGTGGCAAATATATACGGTGGTAATGATGGTGGACTGGTGTGGTTGATGCATCTATCTATCTATCTATCTATCTATCTATCTATCTATCTATCAATAGAAGTTTTGGTAGAAGAAGTAGAAGCTGCAATAAAATCAATAAAAATTGGCAAAGCAGCTGGATGTGATATAGTTACTGTTGAAATGAAGAAAGCTGAAGGTCAACCCTTATTCAAAGCCTATCTAAACTATTTTAAAATTACCTAAAACTAAGCAAAGTGCCTGAAACATGGAAAAATGCAGAAGTCATCCTACTGTACAAAAAAAAGGTGATAAGGCGGATCTAAAAAACTACCGAACAATAAGCTGATTGCCAGTTGTCCGCAAGGCTTTCAAGAAGATACTATCAAGAACAATACTTAAAGTGGCACAACCTAAAGAACAAGCAGACTTCAGAAGCTGTTTCAGCAAAATGGACCATATCCAAACATTGTGTGACATAATGAATACAGCCTTCAGTTATAAATAACCTTCACTTGACTTCGAAAAGGCCTTTGATGCAGAGGAAAAAACAAGCAATAATCGATGTCCTGATCACTCAAGGAATAGACAAAGCTTGCATCAACATCCTCCAATCAATATATGAAAATGCAACAGATCAACAATGATTAAGTTCAGATCAACATAGAAAAAGACTCCTGACAACGAAACAAAATGAGAACAAGTGGACAAGTATGTTTACCTTGGACAGGAAATGTCAATGGAAACACCATGATGGAAATTGAGAGATTAATAAAATTGTGATGGCAAACATTTGGAAAACTTAGTAGTACTGTCTTTAAGACAAATTTACTATTCTGCTTCAAGTGAATGTTTTTTGACCAATGTGTCTTCCCAGTCCTTATGTATAGCTGTGAAACATGGACTCTGAGTGCCAAAGCTATACAAAAACTTAAGGTTACACAGAGAAGTATGGAGATGCAAATTCTAAACATGTGCATGAATGACATCACTGAAATAGTAAAGTGCCTGAAATGGAAATGGCCAGGGCACATAGCAAGAAGACCTGACATTATATATCATTATATATATATATATATATATATATATATATATATATATATATATATATATACTAGGTTAAAGCCCATCATTCAACAGGGTCTAGGTCATGAAGAAGCATTTCTGTTCCTCTGCATGGTGGAGGGGGATGGGGACAGCGGCGGTATTGCGGTGATCACCGGAGCATGTTGCTCTACCGTTGCTTTCCCTCCACCACTGCTGCTTTCCTCTCAACAGCCGCACACACGCAATTTGTTAGGAGGCATTGGTCTCTGTGTCCGTGCATGTTACTCACACGGGGAGCAACGCATCCTAGAAAATTATATATAGATATATATAGTAATGTGCAAAAGTTTTAGGCAGATGTGAAATAATGCTGTAACGTAAGAATGCTTTCAAAAATAGATGTTAATAATTTATATTTGTTGTCAAGGCTTCCAGAGATGTAAAATGAAAGGTATTAACGTGATATATAGGTGTGGTAAATCTAGGCACTACTTGCCTAGTGAAAGAAAGACAAGGCAAACCAGATTAGAGGGCTGTCTGTTTAATGGTTGTTTGAAGGGGTGGGATAGAGGTGGGCTCTAGAGATGACAAGCCCCAGAGCAGAGTGTGAGGCTCGTATTTAAGGGGTCTCCAGCCCCTCACACAAATTCGGGCTAAGCCCTTAACTTGTGGTCAAGGTTTCCGGAGATTTAATATGAAAGGTAGTAACTTGATATATACGTATGGTAAATCTAGACACTACTTGCCTAATGAAAGAAAGATGGGGCAAACCAGATTAGAGGCCAAAGAGCCAATAGAGTTTTATTGAGACTTGCGGATAGCATAAGTGGTTAAGGGCGAGGGAGGTGAGGGCTGTTCTCATTTCAGATGCTGGACCTGGGATGTAACTCATGAAGCAGGATGATTATCACCTGCCCAGCTTCTGAATTATGTGGGCAGGAACTTGGTTCTTTGAGGCTGATGAAGCTGCTCCTATTCTGAAGGAGCACCCTGAATAATTGAATGGCTTGTAACCTAATTGTGAAAGAATATTGCAAATGTATTTGGGGAAACTTACGGTAGTTAGTGTATCTGATTCACTAGGTAGAAGGGGACTGTTGGCAGGGTGTAGTAGGATGTAGTGGGATAGTTTTCTGAGTGCTGAAAGAGGTCAACATTGGTCACTTGTAGGGTATATGGGGATGTCACTTCCTTTCCTAGTTTGGTCTGTTTTGGATTGTGTAAAATGTAGTATCAAATGGCCTTCTTTGTAGCTTAATTGGCTTTTGGTGATAAAAGCAGAGTTTTTGGATCTTGCTAGAAATTCTCCTGACCTTAAAAATCCAAAAAATGCTGGGCTAATTGCGGCCAGGAGAATTATGTTTGTTTGTTCTTTGAATGGGCTTGACGAGAGGACATCTTTTGAAATATGGGGCCTGTCATTGGTTTACGTGTATGACTAATTTTGTGAGGAAGTTTTGAGATGCCTTTGAGAAATAATTTGATGTTGTAGTATGATAAAATAGAAGGATGATTAGGGTGTTCTAATGCTAAGTGGTGTTGAATGCCTGCGAGGTGAGTTCTAATTGATGAAGGGGCTAAGTGGAGGGCCGAATGACAATGTGCTGCATAGGCTAATATGGTGGTTGGAGAATAGAGGTGTGTTGATTTTGTCAGTGGTAGGAATGAGTGAAAAGATTGCCATTCTTTAATGCAGATTCTTTTAGTGTTTGAGGCTAGTGCTTGATTGATGATTCCTGTGGTGATGGACATTAATTAGTTCAAGAGTAGATTAGTTCTTTGAATGGCTGGGGATGGATTTGCTATTGAAGTCATACTGAAGAAAACCTGGAAATTGAAAAGGGATAGGGTGTCATCTGCTGTATTGAGATGCAGGGGATGACGGAAGTATGAATGAAAAATTTGTAATACATAAATAGTCAGGTAAATTTTTGCATGAATAACATAATCGGAGGGGAAGGAGATCTGCTTTTGGAAATTAATTGAGATGTAGCTAGATTGTCTGTGAAAAAGGTAACTGCTTGACCGGACCTGTGGGGGCCCCATAGTGCTGCTGCTGCTGATGCGGGGTAAATTTCGAACAGAGGAGATGATTATGAGAATTTCGGGATGGTTAATGCTTCTTCTGGCCATGGCTCAGCAAACCATTCTGAGCTGCTTATGGCTGCAAAACCTAAACTGGCTGCTGCATCTGAGTGAACTTTAGGTGACGAGGGGTTGGGGTGTGGGGAGAACATAATCTTTCTGTTCCAGTATGATAGAAATTTTGACCACATTTTTAAATCTGATTTGGCTGCTTCGTCTAGACTGATGGTGGCTGAAGAATGATGGGCTAGTGATAGAATTTTGAGTAAGTGTGATAGAAATGATCTTCCTTGCAGTATGACTTTGGTGGCAAAATGTAAGTGTCCTATCAGTGACTGAAGTTCTGTTTTGGTGAGTTTAGTTTGGTTGGAGTGGTGGATTGTGAGTGATCTGATGCGGTCTAATTTATCTGCAGGTAGACTAGATTCTAATTTCGCTGAATCAACTATAATTCCTAAAAATTCTACTGACGTGGAGGGATAGGATGTTTTATCTAGGGCAATTGGTATGTTTAGTAATTGGAAAAGGGACATGAGTTTATTGAGGCTATCTGGAGGGGAAGTGGCTGTTTCAATTAGTAGGAAGTCATCTAGGTAGTGAAGAACTGATGGGCAGTGACAGTAGTTTAGAAGAAGCAAGCATAAGATGTATGCAAAAATGTTAAAGATTTTTGGGCTGTTTTTGCATCAGATTGTGAGTCTGGTTGAAAAATAGAATTTGTCCTCCTACTCCACTCCTTGCAGATGCCACAGAGAGGGGTGAACTGGCAGGCATTTAAAGGTATCTGTCATATCTGATTTGGACAGCCAACAACCTTTGTTTGCTTGATGTATAAGTGAAATGGTATTGTCTATGCTTGCGTATTCTAGGGAAAACTCTGAAGATGGTATGAGTGAATTAATACTTGGAATAACTGAGGAATGGGGGGAGGATAGGTCAATGATGAGTAGTTTTTTGAGAGAAAATTTGCAGGTGGCTATGCCTATGGGATTTATGTGCCAGATGGGAAAGGGTGGGGAAGGGAATGTACTTATTAGAAAACTTTTGTTGTTTTCTTCTGACAGGAGGTGGGTGACTATTTCAGATTCTGCTGTTGAGGATGCTAGATTAGTGCTTGAGAAAGAGGAGGATGCACATACAATGATTTCTGTATGAAAACCTGATTCGAAGCCTGTAATGATTAATTCTATTAGTTGTTGGTTTGGATGTGGACTGAGTAATTGATGTAACACTGATAAATAAGTTTCACTGAAACATTTATTTGAAGGTGCATTGTGAGGGCAGATAAGTTTGGCGTGTGCCTTATGGCATATGGAGCAGATATTCTGCATTCTGCATCTGCTGAAAAAGCATCCTTTGTCGTTAAAATTATTACATATTGGTTGATTGCCCATGAAGTATATTCTCCTGCCTTGCTTGTCTATGGGTGGATTATATTCTGAACTGGTGGATGGGGCTGTGAAAGGGGTGAAATCTGCTGGCTGATTTATATTGGGATGCTGGGGATTTGGGGCTGATGGGCATAGGCTGGCTGAATGATATGTAAGTTGGCAAATCTGACAGACTGGAGCGATGACAGGATTTGAAACTGCACTATAAAAACATCATGCATACAATGAACCGTCATTATACCTTTAACCTTTTGAGTGCCAGAGGAGTATACAATGCTTTGCTCTGCGGCCCCTGTGGTACTCAAATGGTTAGTTTTTCCTGTTGACGTACAAATGTCCCACTTGCGATGGAGTTCTTATTTGCATAAGTGGGCAATCTATGGCACCCATGACCCTGGGCATTCCTACCCTAGCATAAAAGGCCTTTTTGACAAGTGCCCACTCTGTGTCAGTTGTGGAGAAGCGGATGTAGGTACTGGCCTTCTTCTTTTGTGTTGCCAATACCTGAGCCAATGCCCTTGAGCAGGTGGCCTGGGACATGCCAGACACCTAGCCTTCTGTGGAGTAGAAAGATCCACTTGCCATGAAATGGATGGCACACACAAGCTTCTGCAATTTGGATAGGGCAGGGTTTGTAGTGTAAATGGGGTTGATGTTATCTTTAATAACCTCATATAGGTCGATGTTGCTTAGAGGTCTCTGACTTAAGCCTCCGTCATTCCCATGAGTGTGACTCTTGTGCTGTATATCCTGTGCCTTGGCAGTCATCTGACATCCCTTTGCTGCTCTACAGGTCCCTGTGGCAGCTGTGGGAGCTGTTGAACATCCTGTTGCTGCAACTGGGGTGCTGCTGCCAGGTGTTGTACTCCAGCTGGGGATATCTTCTGTGTGGCTCTTCAGCTGGAGAATCATCACTTGCAACAGGTGAAGGCTGTTTAACAGGTGTGCTTGGGGGAGGATGGTGATCCCTAGCCCTCGCACACCTTCACCTCTGCTGTCTTTGCAGATATATGTATGTAAACATACTAGTTGTAATCTATGTCGCTCTCTGTCTCTCGCCCTGAGTGTTTTCACTGTAAAAAAGCCACGTCTGGGGAGGGTGAGCTGTCCCTTAAAAACACTGGTGGGGTGCTGTTCAGAAGCTGTCACAAGGTCTGGATTGACCAATGGGAAGGTGTGTATTGTCCAGGTAAATGTTTGCCAGCGTAACTGTGATTGTTGGTATGATTTGTTGTGAATGTTGTATACCTGTCAGGTGTGCTTGTGATGTTGTGAGGGGCATGTTATGTCTCCACTGGCTGTTGATGTTGCATAGGTGACCTTGGTTTGCTTTGGAATTGAAAGGTGTGTGTGTTGTGTTGTTGTTCCTGGGGATCTTGTGAAATAAGAAATTTGTATTTAAAGTGATAGAAACAGGAACACCCCGACATAAGTTGCTACTGGGGTGGACTGATACTTGACTTGATAGAGTATTTTGTAGAGGATGATTTGTTAGAATTGTTTTTAGAGTCCCAAGCCCTGAGGAAACATTGATTTTTTGTAGAAAATAAGACTTGTATTAGGTCCAAGCCCTGAGGCCATTGATTTGTAAGACTTAGACTTGTTTGGCACAAGCCCTAAGGAAACATTAATTTGTAGGACATAGGCTTGTTTGGCATAGGCACTAAGGAAACATTGATTTGTAGGACTAAGGTTTGTTAGAAACAAGACCCCCAAAAAAGTTTATTTGTTTGTAGGCCTCTGTTTTTTTTTTGTTTCTTTTTTTAAAGAACCCTGCCAGCAGGTCATGTCGTGTTAGCCAGTGGCCACTGGCCATTGTTAATTGCCCTGGTTTAATTGTGGAATTTGTGACTGCTTTTCTTGCTGCTGCTGCTGAATTGTTTAAAAGCAGAATGATTAAGCAGCTGGAAGGGAATGGAAACAACATCAGCAGTGATATGGGTATGATGTTGCCACTACTAGCTCCAGTGATATACCTGAGGCAGAAGCAGCACCACAACTATCCCCTGCCACTTCAGGTATACGTGGAGAAAAGAAGTTGGTTAATAATGGTTTTTCACCTGCCCCTCCTCCAAAATCATGGGTGCGTTGTTACTAGAATAGAAATGTTTCCCTTGAGAGCAGGAACTGTGCCTCTCGTCAACACCGGCAATGTGCACAGTGTGTGTGGTAAATAAGGGAAGGACTGTGTGCAATGGGTACATGTCTGAGGAGGGTGCCTGTGTTGGTGGGTGGAGTCTGGGGAATGAATCAGTAGAATAAGGAATTTGTTTTGGGGGGGTTCTTGACTGGTATTGGGGGGACAGTTAATAAAAAAATATAAGAAACTTGTGTATAAAATGATAGAGACATGAATCCCCTGACATAAGATGCCACTGGGGTGGATCAATACTTGACTTGGTAGAGTATTTTGTAGAGGATGATTGGTTAGATTTGTTGTTAGAGGCCCAAGCCCTGCGGAAACATTGATTTGTAGGATTTAAGCATGTTTGGCACAAACCCTAAGAAAACACTAATTTGTAGGACTTAGGCTTGTTAGAAACAACCCCCCCCCCAAATATTTTATTTTTTTTGTAGGACTATGCTTATTTTTTTTAATTTATATATTTTAATTTATATATATATATAAAAGTGTGGTGGTGATGCCCACTCCCATCCCTGTCTCCCATTCCTTCTCAGTTTGGGCTAAAATAGGCCATTCATGTTTCTACCACCCCATCTTCTCTGCCATCATCATCAACACTGCCACCAGTCCCTCCTTGCTGCTGCTGCTCTCTTCCAGACATTGCACCGGTTGTAGGAGGTGATGAGAAGTGTGACAGAGGGTCCCTTAATATCACACTTTCCATTTCTTGTTGATCTGAAAAAGGCAGACTGACAGCACTAGCAGCAGGCACATGCAGCTGATACTTGCTCCTGGTGGTGGTGGTATTATTGCTTTAAGGCAACAATTCTGCCTTCTTCAGGATCACGTTCCACCTGGACAATGCCGTGTGGGAAGGGGACTCCCAGGGTCAGGGGCTCCCTTTACCACTAGTCTGGATGCTCTGCATTACTTCCCTGACCACTCCATTAACACAAATCCCACAAGCTGCTTCACCATCACTGTTACTACTACTAACACCAAGCACATCAGTTCCAGTCCCTGAGTCTTCCTCCTCACCAGTAAAATGATCATTCCCTCCTTCACTCCTAATACTTTGTACAAGCTGCTAGACTTTTTTATTAGTACTACTAGTGGGGGGTCTGCTTGGGGACGGCAAGTGTGACTTATGTCCCCTGCTGTCACATGGCACCATCTCCTCCTCCTCAGAATTAGAAGACACAATGGCATCAGGGGCAGCACTGCCAGCAGGAGTAGTACTGGCAGCAGGCATAGGTATCTGACCTGTCCTGCACACTCTACTACCCTCTTCTTCCTCTGCCCTTGACAAAAATTTCACCAAGATTCCTAGGGGTGATGTAAAGTGACTGGCCAGCAATGAGTATGGAGAACCAGGGCATCTAGACCCTTTCATGTTGGTGGTAGTGGTCACTTCCTCCTCCGACTCACTGGATGCATAATGGCCCTTTCTTGTCCTCCTTTTATTGATATTAAACTTACTCAAGGTGATAGCAGCCATTATGAGCCTCTCCTGTCTGTATTTAGCTACTAATGTACAGCACAACAGCCTAGCACCTCTCTCTCTCTCTCTCTCTGTAGCTGCTTGTATTGTGTTTCACTTCCTGGAAAACAGCACATTTTTATAGGGAAAAGGAGAAAAATATGTGTTTAAAGGGGTGTAAATGTTCTAGTCATTGAAAAAGTTGTAAGAAATGCTTGCCAATGGGCAAAAACTGTGAATATTTTAATCAGTTTATTTAAGGAGTATTTAACAGACAAAAAGCAGACAACCACTTGGTTTTCACAGATTTTCTTGTAGGAACACAACAGGTCCTTTCATCCATCCCTAGCTCTCTACAGATCTGGTCCAAGTTGGAAAAGAGGAGCATGGTAAAGTCTAAAGGATGATCTCTAACCACTCTACTGCCTACCTCTGGAGTACTCCATGATTTTGTTTGTGGATTTTCCAATTTTGCTGAACATTCACTTTCAAAATACTGATCCCTTACATCTCCCTTTTTTACAGTTCTACACAAACTAAGGATCCTATCCCCTCCCTGCTAAGCTTGGGGGCTTTCAAAACTTTGCAATTGTTTTTTCAATATTATCATTTGCATATACATGTATATCGCTTACATTCTGACACTGTTCGAATTTGCTGTTGTAACTACCGTGCACACGGCCCTGACCGGGTTTTTGCCAAACTTCATCAGCCCATAAATATCCCCTATACCTTAACCATTCAATTTTCCCTCTACCGCCTGATTTGTTCCCTTCCTGTAACTATGCTCAATTATTCACCCTTCCCCACACAGACTGGTATGTGTGATATCTTTACAGTTTGGCTCATTTGGTGTGCAGTGTATTATTTCCCCCTGATAGTTTTCCTAAGAGTGAACTGATGATTGTTTGCTGCCACAGTACTGGCGGGGGTGGTTAGGTATTTCATATGCTTAATACTAAAGAAGGATTTGTTGTTATGGGATGTCTGTGAGAGGATTGGGGGTTCTGCCCATTCCCTCTTCCCTTTGTGGCTCATAGCCTGACATCCTACAGTTCTTTCTCTCCTGATAGGGCCCTGCTGACTGTCCAGAGGGTTGCTTACTAACCTCATTTGCTGAGTTCTTGTTTATCTGCTACCCTACCTTATGTTCTTGGGTGGGGGTTACTCTCACTTGTGGATGTCACTTGCTTGCTGCCTCAGCCATGGCCTATTAGCCTCCTCTATTTCTTAAATTCTTTCAAACTCAAGGATTGATAGTGGTTTACACACTTAAGATTGACACCCCTATGCCTACTCCCATACCTACTAGCCTTTATCCCCTTGAGATGGCTGGTGCCCTGGCCAGGTTGGCAAAACTGAAAGAGAATGTATATAAACTGGTACCTGGAGAACCAAAGGTTACCTACTCCTGCTTTAGAAGGTGACCACAAACCAATATGATTTAAAATAGAATTTAGACCAGACAGGCCACATGCTAGTTAAAATGAGAAATTCTGTTGAGGCCACACCTTTTTTCTAGCTAGGTGGCTGCAACCTAAAGCTACTTGTTTGACATGAGTGATCTAAGGGGTTAAGAGCATCAATTAAATCAGTGGGAAGTTTGGGAATTTTCACTTTTCAGTTGCGGTATAGTTGACTTGCCCTAGAATTGCTTCTCTTTAGCTTCTAGAATATAAACCCTTAGTTCTTTGCAAATTCTAAATTTGCCCTGTAGTAAATAATCTTCTATGTGTACATCTTACCTTTTCATGAATATCACACTGATAATGTACTGTAAAAATAATTTCTCAGGGAAAACTATGCGGCTTATGTGGAAACTTTGATGATAAATCCAATAATGACTTATCAAACAACTACATGCTTCAAGTCACCAATGTACTGGAGTTTGGAAATAGCTGGAAGGTCATCCCTACCTGTCCTGATGTGCATAATAAGACCGACCCTTGTACTCTGACCCCACATCGCAAGATGTGGGCAGAGAAGCAGTGTAGCCTTATCAAGAGTGATGTTTTCAAAGTCTGCCATAAAAAGGTAAGAAGCTAAGCTGCACTTATTATTCTAATGTTATACATATAAATATTTAATATAATCCAACATAAGGAATACATTATATGTAATTATTAAAAGAAGAAAATTACTTTATCATGTATTATGAATGTTTACACACTGAAACTCCCACCATGCATCTTGTGAGGTACTCATGCTTACAGCTACTTATCTTATTCCATGAAACCTATATTTCACATCCTATATAATAATTCGCCAAGTTGTGTGTAACGCCCGACATGCGCAGTAGATACTGCTGCGCGTGCGGCAGTCACACGCAGTGGAGACTGCTCGCGCCGCGGCTGATACAGAGCTGGGCGCTCCGAAGGAGCGTCCAGCTCTGTATCAGCCGAGGCGCAGGCAGTCTCCACCCCGTGTGACTGCCCCGCAACCAGCTGCCAGAGGCTCTGTATCAGCCGAGGCGCGGGCAGTCTCCACTGTGTGACTGCCCCGCGACCTGCTGCCTGAGGCACTGTGGCCCGTGTAACGGGCTGTTCAACTAGTAGTCAAATAATTTAAGCATTTTAGGGCAAACATAATTGCCATGTTGTCTTAAATAATTGTAGTAGCTATTCTTTAACACCAATCATCCTTTCCTGTCAGGGAAAGGGAATGAGACAGAGTTCAAACTGTCCTAAGGAAGGTTAAAGGAGCAGTAGACTTTTTTATGAAAAAATATATTTTGTAGGGATTTTCCTATTGAGTAAAATAAGGGTACTCCCTCTGCCGAGGGATTTATATTTCCAGAGTTATTACAGTTTAAACCCATGTTTTTTACATTAGCAGTGACCTCTAGTGGTCAAATTCTAACTAGATTTCCTGTTAGATTCTAATAGAAAGGAAAGTCAGAAAAGTCAGAGACATACAGTTCTCCATAGAATGTGATAGAAACTGCCTGTCACTTCCTGTCAGTTAGAACTATCAGGAAGTAAACACAGTAAATAAGCTTACTAGTAAGCACTGTTGAAACATATATCACACCATTCCAGCATTTCACCACAACCTCATCATACATCCCTTTTCCTTATCCTCATTCTTCCACTGGTGTTACTACATAGTCCATATATATTTTATTTTAATAATAGTTTTTATACAGAAATTGTCATGATACCCAGCATAAATAAAGGACAGACACAGTAGATATAATGTAAAACCAGGTTTATTAAAGTAAGCAGTAATGAATACCAATGCCCACACAACCCCAGAACACAAGACTATAATCTCCGGTCTACTACCCGGAGACACACACTGTACGGCAGTATTGTAGTTCTGGTGAAGTTTTGTTATCTCTCAACATTTTCCTACTGTTGGTACCTCTATTTTATCAGATTTCAGTGTACACCACCTGTCATTCATCTATTGATCTCAGATACTGAGTCTTTAGTTTCTTATTTTAATGAGAGATAATTGCGTGTTTTCTCTTAAGAGCAATAATAATTTATGCCATATCATCTTATAATGTCATGCATTAGCAGCATTTACACTGCAAATATCATGAGGATAAGATGGCACCTTGTGGCACTCTGCATGCCATTGGTGCCCGTGTAAATGAATGCACTCCTGAAGAAACTCTCTGGTATCTACCACATAGGAAAGATCAGAGTCAGCTATGCACTATTCCATCCAGGCCACAAAAGTTCAATTAAAATAACACGGTCCAGTGTTTTAAATGATGCTGAGAGCTCAAACAGCATTAATAATGAATGATCATTATGTTTCTTACTTTAAGTGGTTCATTCATTACTCAAACCAATACCCTCTCTGTATAGGTGGTGAGGTTCAACAGTAGTATTTTTCTCTCATTATCTTTCACCTCAACATGGTTGAAACGTGTCCATTGATTTAAAACATCAGTGTTCATAGTCAAAGATCTTGTGACATAATTTGATGTAATGATGTCTATTAACCACAGAAGGCAGGAATGACCTAAAAGGCAGAGAATAGAACCCTACTCACTACTTGGTTACCAGCTGGGGTGTGAAGCTGTTGTGACTTCTTTGCTGAGAAAGAAGCCATGGTTAAGGCTGCCACTACTAGGCTGGATGACCAGAGAAATTTGAGCTTGGACTGAAACAAGTTAGCAGTCAGTTAGTTGAAGATATAGTGGTCCCCAGTGTCATCTCTCAAACCTTTATGGTTTGAGAGATGATCATTCCTAAAGTTGCCCTCTCCTTCCCCCTTCCCCATAGTCAGCGTTCTAGCTGTTTGCAGGGAAGCCAGTCATACAACTTTCAGGCGGCTCTGCAGCACAGCCATGATCACATTAATAAAAAAGAAAACTTTCACTGAAATGGTCTTCTACGTGTGCTTGTTTTGCAAGCACACGTAGAAGACCGTTTTAGTTAAATATATATTTTTTTTATTAAAGCGATCATGGCTCTGCTGCAGAACCGCCTGATGATCTATGACCGGATTTCCCTTCAGTCAGCTACAAAGCTGACTTCGGGGAAGGGGGAGGGAGAGGGCAAATTTAGGAGCGATTATCTCTCAGACCATAAAGGTTTGAGAGATGACACTGGGGGTAATATATTTATTTGTAATAGGACTTTACTATAGGGATTAGTAATACTTAAGTATTACTATCCCTTTAACTCTTTGACACATGCAAATCATTGTTCCACAATGAATTGGGTACCCCTCTGGCACTCAAAGGGTTAACAGATGACAAACACACACACACACACTCCAGGGTTATATTGCACAGGTTCACAGGGTATCACGGTGCCCGTGATTGGTGCTGTTCAGTGTCAGTCACTTGCTGAGTATCATGATTGGCTGTCTGTGATTAGCCCTCCTCACACAGCCTTTTTAAACCCAGGCTGAGCACTTCCAGGTTGCCCTTTCGTGGTGTTTCTGACTCCACTCTGCCTGACCTGCTTGTCAGGCTTCTGGGCCTGTTCCTGCTGTACTTGCTGATCCTGTGTTCCAGTGTTCCAGTGTTCCAGTGTTCCAGTGTTCCAGTGTCCCAGTGTTCCAGTGTTCCTGTATGCTAGTGTTCCTGTGTTCCAGTGTTCCAGAGTTCCAGTGTTCCTGTGTTCCAGTACCTCGCGGGTTAATCTTACTGAGTTCCAGTGTTCCTGTGTTCCAGCACCTCGCGGGTTAATCTTACTGAGTTCCTGAATGTCCTGCTCCAGCCGTCGCTCTGGCGACATTGTTCTTCTCGCTGCTGATCATACTTTGTTGGTTTACTCCACTAAACCTGGTTGAGATATACATTGTTGGTCCCAGCGTGCGGACGCTGGTTTACTCCACTAATCTGGTTGCGATATACATTGTTGGTCCCAGCGTGCGGACGCTGGTTTACTCCACTAAACCTGGTTGCAATATACATTGTTGGTCTCAGCGTGCGGACGCTGGGTTACTCCAATAAACCTGGTGGCGATATACATTGTTGGTCCCAGCGTCCGGACGCTGGTTTACTCCACTAAGCCTGGTTGCGATATACATTGTTGGTCCCAGCGTGCGGACGCTGGTCTACTCCACTAAGCCTGGTTGCGATATACATTGTTGGTCCCAGCGTGCGGACGCTGGTTTACTCCACTAAACCTGGTTGCTATATACATTGTTGGTCCCAGCGTGCGGGCGCTGGTTTACTCCACTAAACGGGTTGCGAGATACATTATTGGCTCCAGCGTGTGGACGCTGGTTTGCTCCACTAAACCTGGTTGTGATATACGTTGTTGGTCCCAGCGTGCGGACGCTGGTTTACTCCACTAAACCTGGTTGCGATATACATTGTTGGTTCCAGCGTGCGGTCGCTGGTTTGCTCCATTAAACCTGGTGGCGCTATTACCATTAGTCCCAACGTGCGGACGTTGGTTTGCTCCTGAACATCCAGTACTGTGATCAGTCGCTGTCCACTTCCTTGCAGTTGTCTGAGTATCCCTGGCAATAGACTTCTGCTGAGTAAGACCTCTATACTTATGCTCTATGCTGTCTTAGTCACCTGACAGCTGGTCTACTCGCTCAGGCTGCCCTGCCCGGTATTGGTGAGGCCGGTAGAACCTTGACGATACCATCCTGTAGGTTGCCTCACCCGGTAGAGCCTACTCCAGTAATCCTTTGGGCTGCCCTGCCCGGTATTGGTAAGACCGGTAGAACCTTGTAATTCACCATCTTTAAGGTTGCCTTACCCGGTATTGGCAGGGCCGGTAGAGCCTACATTCAGCATTCCGTGGGGGCTGCCTTGCCCGGTATTGGTAAGGCCGGTAGAACCGGTATATGTCATCTCACGGTTGCCTTACCCGGTATAGGCAAGGTCGGTAGAGCCTGTCATTAAAACTGTCACTTGGGTTGCCTATGTTATATTACTGTTGTATTGCTATGTATGTTTACCCTACGGGGACTGCCTTTAACTTTTAATGAAGTAAAGTTATTTTACCAAACCTTAAGTCTGAGAGTCTTCAAATCCGTGACCCAGGGGTCATCACACACACATGATAGTTGAACAAACAGAAACCTACTGCATGTCCAACACATAAAAACAGACATATGCACTGTTGATGCAACCGCAACTAAGTTGAAACAATGATGTAAAGCAAATAGGCTAAGAAACTCCACAAATGCACAATGACTAGGGAACAAATCAACACTAGCACCTGGAGGACACATGTTTCACATACCAGGAGAACCAGAACAAACCCACATCCAACTTGTCATGCATACCTCCTTGCCATCCTCTTTAGGATACATATGATAACCAAAGCTCAAACACTGTAGGTCGCTTCCTTCAATGTACAGGATGTTGTCAACGTGGTCAATCAATGATGATCACAATGCAGTGGATACCATTCTGTCACTCAAGGGCTCACATGTCAATGACATCATCTTGCATCCCTCTTGCCATAGGTCAGGTTAATAATCACACTTTCTCATGTCCCCGCACAGCACCCATGCCTTCATCACAGCAGGAGGAGCATGAGGAGGAGCAGCAAACAATCATCCCCAGTTACACAGCCCATGAAGATGCAGCAGAGGGTGACAGCTGGATTTCAAAACCACCACCACCATCAGAGTATGGTCTGCCACCCACAACAGGCCAACAGTGGATGCCACAGGAGGCACTGTTGTGCAAACCACAATAGAAGTGGATGCCTCCCACTACCAAAGGACAGTATTAGATTCCCCACCACCAATGGAATGCCACTGGAGACCCAGCATGGTAAGCACCCCGTAACACAGGACATATGAGCCACAACCAGACCCCAGCCACACACCCGGATGCAACCCCACCAGGAGATTAGCCTTCAGCCAATACCCAAGTGGAAAGAGAACAGATCCCAGTAGCCACGGTTTGACTCATGGTCACTTGAATATGAACATCTGGGCACCATAAATGAGCCACAGCTACTTCAGCCGCTCACAGAATTCACCCCATCAGCACAGAGTGAACCAGGGGAACAAGGATCAGTGGTTAATGAGGAGACAATAGATGTGGTTGGGGCACAACCATCATCCTCACATGCATCACATGCTCCCCACATGTCTCTACATTCATCTCACCAGCAGCTCAAGCATCAGAGGTAAATAAAGACCACTAGTAAACCAACGGTCAACAGATATAGCCAGACCTGTGCACAACCACACCATCATCCTGTGCCACAACTACAATAACAATCAGGATGGATGAAGAATATATCACCATATAGAGGAGGCTGCTTAGGGAGGTGTCAGTGCCACATGAAGAGAACCTCAGCCACTCTCATTAGTATAGAATCCCAACAAGCCATCCCCACCATGGAGATATGCCATATTGGGACCAGACTCATTGACATGTTTGACCAGATGCTCATAGAAAACAGAGAGCAGAATCGCCTTCAGAGGCTGCAGATGGAGAGAGCACAACACTCAACTGAGGGGTCAACTGCAACCACCTTCCTCTCAAGTGTGGGCCCCACAACAACCCAAAAACAGCCAAAAGTCACCAGACAGTGATGGCATCCACCACTGCACCCTCTCCCAACCCCCCAAAAGCCCCATTTGTCAGATTTTTCCTAAATAAATATGCACTTATCGATCCCAATTATGTCTGTGATACCTTCAGATATATAACAAGGTCAGTCGCAGAGATGTCTCCAATGCATTTCAAAACAAAGCACTGAATACAACTCCTGCACATTTTACTTGGTGGTAAGGTTTTGGCACATTGGTAACCACACACAGCATATGTGCTGCTGCCTAATTTCAACTCACAATACACCTAGCAAAGCAAAATATCTGGAAGCTGTTGTTTCGCCATGATGTGAGTTGAAGCTTAATAACAGCTGATGGAAAATCTAAGTCTGGTCACATACGGGATCACTGTTAACACACACAGGGACAGTACCACTCCAACACAAGGGTACACCTCCTTCACATACGATCATGCCAGGTATGTGGCACAGGCATCACGCTTTGCAAATGCACATCCAACAATGCACAGTGTCCAGAACACAAACAAATCTTTCAAAGTAACCAGTGTGCATCCCTGAGGGTGTGTGTTCATCAGGACTGTGCTTGTGGGTGGTGGAGGGGTCTTAGGGGACTTCTAGGATGCCAGTGGGACACTCAATGCATCACAAACTTATATGCGTTGTGTGACCCTCTTGCATAAACAAGATCCACATTTTGTTCTGGTGGAAGAATTGGTCATCTTCTTGATGGGTTCCTTCTCAGTTCCACTGTGATGAGGAGGTACATATCATTACTGTCCAAGATTCCAAACAAGGGACATGATACATATTGATGATACAACAACTTTGTGTCAGAGCAAACATATATCAATGGCTCATTGGGGATTGGCCATGTCACTGCTTTGTGCCATTGTGTATGAACAGATGTGCCCTCATCAAGTCCCACCATATGACTCATGTCAGTCACATGACATAATGCTATACGATATTAAAAAACAGTAGCTCTAGGGACAGCAAGAGGAGCACTATATTGAAGTGGAGTCAGCATTTCACCAGGGTGACTGGTGATGAAACTGCACTGAATAACTGTCTGGTACTCAAAGGATTAACCATTATAATTCCATTAACCTTTTGCTTCACAATGGGTTGTATACTCCTCTGGAACTCATACGGTTAAGAACAGAGACAGAGGAGTGCCTGAGGATGTAAGAGTTGTGACAACTGCCAGGATAGGAATCACAGACATTGGTGATCTTTATGTTTTCATCACACACCATCTGTGCATTGATGGAGTATTTCAATGGAAATATAATGCTCATAGATTCTCTCTGAGTGGTCTCACTGTAAACACACCTTGTTTAAGGATGGCTAGATTCCCTTTAAGACAGTGGCGGGTGTTGCCCAAGCATGGTCATCAGGTACAGAGGGACCAACAGAAAGGTGTGTGTTGTCCAGGTGAGTGTATGCAGGAGTGCCTATTGTCGTTTAAACCTGTTGTAATTGCTGTTTACCTGTCAGGTAACTGTGTGACGTTGACAGGTGCACCTTGGCTCTCCATTGGCTAGTGATGTTGCAGAGGCAGGCTTGGGTTGCGTAATGGTTGCCAGATGTGCATATTGTGTTGTGTTTACATATCTGTTGGTATGAGTTAACCTCTGTTGTGCCAGGATACCATGGCACGGATTGTTTGAGGATGATTTGTAAACCCCTTGTCCCTCAGGGGGTTGATGAGTTAATGCTTGATGTCTAGGGCTTATTTGAAGGACATGCACATTTTCAGGGTACTTTCTTGGCATTCCAGGGGTTAATTTTCCCATTGTTGTCATTGTTCTAAGCTGTTGGTTCCCTGCTTGGGTTTGTTCAAAGGGGTTTTTATAGTTAACAAGCAGTCTGTTTTCTTGAGAGTAATTGCACATTACAGATATCCATTCTGATTATGTCTTCCTCTGTCAGACTACTCCTCAAGACATTCGGACATATGTCCACTCTCTCTGACTGTACTGTCAAGCAAGGTGCTTGATGTGTGTTTGGTGGGAGCTAGTGCAATGGTGTCAATGCCTTTGTTGCAATCATGCAATCATGAGCTATATATTCAAATTATTTATGCAGCCCAATTGAAAAAGGCCCAAGTTTCAGACTTGATTGAAAGTAGATTGCCACTCATCCTCCCATGTCTTGAACGGTGTAATACTGAATACTTTTCAGGAAGAGAAGCTTTTAGAATAAGTCATGCATTTTAATTTAGACAGGTTTGTGTGATACACCACGTATCTAAGGACAGCTAAAATAGAGGTTTTGCTCTTCATAGATCTTGCATTACACAGGAAAGATTATCTTCATGGGGCCTGTTTGTTCAGTCTCCATCTTCACTGTGGCATCTCTGGGAAAGGGGACCATATGTAGGGAGGATTTTTTTTTTATCCTACTCATGTACATTATATTTTTTCTACATAAGCAGCTTTTATTTCCCACATCTCTGAAAGGGTCATATTTATATATTTAGGAGCCCCTAGGCACAACACCCTCCGACACCCCTGGCCCCACATTTGACCCACCCACTAACCACACCCCTCACTTAGCCACACCCCTCCATTAACCACACTCTTTTGTGGTCAAACAGATTTTTTGTATTTATTCTTCACAGTAGTGTGACAGTTTTCCAGAGGTAGAAGAAAAGGTGTATACAGCATATATACAGACAGCATTAATGAACTTTATTAGATATGTGGCCTGCCCTTTCTTACCCTGTGTTTAAGACCCAAGTAATGGGAATGTATGGGTAACAAAAATCAACCCAAATTAGGACACAAGTCAAATTATGACAGAAGGAGAAAACACGAAACTACACAATAGGGAAGAAAAGCAACCCAAGAACAAGAAAGGCCCATAAATGAGGCACTCAGCCCAAGATAGTCAATAGCAAAACAAAACATTGTATTCATACAAAAGACAAATGCTGTGACTCAATTTAAAACACAATAAAAAACATATAATATGAGTGGGACAATCATTGACAGAAAATATAATATAATAAGGTACCCAATTGTCACAGTTTGCAAGCAAAGACAAGAGTCAGACAGCAATGTAAAATTCACCTTTATTAAAGTAAACAAAATAATGCAATACTCATGAAAGAGGGTAACCAAGAGACAAGGTCTCTATCAGAAATAGTAGTATGTCTCCAGATCCCAATACTGCAGAGACTAAGGCGAAGCCAATGGTAGTCTCTAAGAGGAAGATTAGGCCAGACCATTCCACATGGTACTATATTGGAAGGTGACTGACTAACGCCTGCAGCCAGACCAGAGACGACCGTTGCCTGAAGGTGAAACAACCAACAAAACTACTGACTCACGCCTGCAGTTTTTTTATAGTCAGATTGGATGTCCACTACAAAGGGATAATGAGAGAGAGTAGTCAGACAGAGCCACAGGTTAGCACCAGGATGGATGGTCAGACAAGCCTAGGTCATACACGGAGCAGGTAGTCAGCCAGAGCCACATGTCTGCACCAGATTGGGTGTCCAGTACAAAGAGGTAATGCGAGAGAGTAGTCAGACAGAGCCACAGGTCAGCACCAGGATGGATGGTCAGACAAGCCTAGGTCATACACGGAGATCAGGAGCGAAAGTAGAACTGCATAGAACATCAACATATGGGTAACTGGATGAAAATCCAGTTCCCTTTAACTACAAGGTGCCAGGAAGTAGATAGGAGGAGCCTGACCAGAACCAAAAGTATAAGAGGATAGCCTGCATCAAACATAGAGAATGAATGAGAATGTCATCCAAATATACCACCACACAACTTTGTAATAGGTCTTTTTGCACGTCATTGATAAATTCCTAGAAGACAGCAGTAGCATTACAGAGGCCAAAGTGCAAGACAAGGTACTCATAAAGCCCACTCCGGCTGTTAAATGCCATTTTCCTTTTGTGGTCCTCCTTCATTCTGACCAAATTGTAAGCCACCCCAAACAAGTTTTGTGAATATCTTGGAACCTTTAAGACAGTCAAATAATTCCATAATCAGAGGTATCGGATAACCATTATTTTGTTCAAGCCTCGGAATTTAATGCATGGACTTAGCTCTCTTTCCTTCTTTTTTACAAAAAAGAATCCGGCATGCGCAGGAGAAGATTTTTGAATAATTCCCCTGGCCAAGGCATCAGAGACATACTCTTCCATAGCCCTGTTCTCTTCTACAGACATGGGGTATACCCGGCCCCTAGGAGGGGTCGTACCAGGCACCAGCTCCACCAAGCAATCATAAGGCCTATGAAGAGGTAGCGCTCCGGCCTGTATCTTGTTAAATATGTTAGCGAACAGGTAAGCCCAAAGGCTCAGCACAAGCCAGACTAACTGGATGCGACAGACAAGCCTTGTCACACTGCAGAGCCCAGGAGATTATCTCGCACGTTTTCCAATCAGTCCTAGGGTCATGCGCTTGTAACCAGGGGAACCCTAGGAAGACAAGTCTAGGTCATACACGGAGATCAGGAGCAAAAGTAGAACTGCATAGAACATCAACGTAAGGGTTTCTGTCTGAAAATCCATTTCCCTGTAAGTACAAGGCGCCAGGAAGTAGATAGAAGGATCCAGACCAGAACCAAAAGTATAAGAGGATAGCCTGCATTAAACACGCCTCCTTGTGCCCGTAATTGACGCATCTCGCCGTGAGATGCATCGCACACCAGAACCACCGCTGCGTCATATGGAGCATCAGATATCCTTAGCTGCATACTATCATTTGTTTTTAAAATAAACTATAGTGGCAATTGTGCACCTAAAGTGGGAGAGCTGATGGTTGTGACTGGGCCATTGCCATGCACTCCTGGAAACTGGGCACCCTAGGACAGTGACTAGTTGGATTATTTACAAATCCGGTACTGCATATCAGATAAGCAAAATGATAAAGTGGTGATAGACATGTACATAGTAGATGTATGGATGTATGCCTGGGATCCCTTTTCACTTAGGGAGACTAAGAAACATATATTGTGACTTGCTCTCCATGTGCCTAGATGGAATCAGCTGCACCACACCACACCTACGAGGCACACATAGGCCCACATAGGCCGAAACGTACGTCCGTGGTTTTGCTGATTCTCTCATGCATAAAGAATTTGCCTGACATTTTAGAGCTGGATTGTCTGAGGACAGGAGCAATCTGATATGAATATGGAAACTTCCTCTCTGTAGTGGCACATGGGAGTGAAAAATGTGACTTACAGCACCATTGAGGGGCCACTATGCCTAAGGACAAGACACTTTATCTTGTTCATTCTTGATGGGTGCTTGTCACAATATTTGTTTCTTAGAATATTCCATATATCACTAAATGCAATATTGGTGTAAGAAAAATACAAAATATTTTTAAGAAAAATTGGCCCATTTTATTGAGTAACAAACATCGAAAACATTACCATAAAAATCAAAGAATTTGAAGACCCAATTCATACCAAGTATCATTCACTATGATTTCAAAAAGAGAACTGAGAAATAAGAAGTGTTATTGATGGAAGCATTCTTGTAGTGAACTATAGATGTGGCCATACCGGTTTTCTCACCTGTGGTTTCACACAACACCATAAAAGGACAATTCAGTTAAAATTAACCACTCCTTATGTCATCTATTTACTAGAGTGCCCACGTAGAAAGCAATTTGTGGGCAGGAAGATACATCAATCCAAAGACCGATTCTTGGAACACAGGGGAAGTATAATAAAATATATGACAGCAATACTGTGCCTAAACACTTTGCTTTGCAACATAATGGCAAGAAAATAGGACTTAATTTTACAATTATAGGTCATATACAGCCCCAAATTAGCGTTGGAGATAGGTATCAAAAACTAGGTATACAGGAAACCATTTGGATTTTCAACCTCCAAACCCTGACCCCATTTGGCTTGAATGAAGACATATATGTGGTGCTTATAATTCTCCATTTCCATATACCTGGTCCTCTACATAAATTAAACCCACTGCTATCCACATATGAACAACACTCAAATACACATAAAAATATTTCTATCAAGTCCCTTAATAATGCTGTTACACAACCACTTAATCTCCTTATTCAGAAAAATGTTATTTCATTAATACATTTTGTGCATTTATTTGGGGCAATTTTACTCATGATAATATTTTACAATTATCTTTCAATATAGACAGTTGTTTGTATTAGTTCATTTTGGTATCCTCTTATTCCTGTTTAGTTCTTAACTATATATAAACTATGTCGTCATCCAATCAAATTGGCACATTTTGTCATCCCATCAGTTACTCAACATAATGGTTATCTTCTCCATTTGCCAATTATTTCACCACTTCAAACACTGCATTTTGGTTCATTATACATTGTGTTCAAGTGTTGTATGCATCACACACTTCATAGTATACTATTTAAGTTGTATTCATTAAAATTAATAGAGTGGAATGCTTTGCCAATAATACTGGACATAAAGAGCTAAGCCATACACACCTGAATATGACTAACCAAAGGGGATATAAATAGGGAGAATGCAGTCCAACTCCCCATTTATTTGAAATGAAGGCACAGTGCAGAGCAACAAAAATCAATGTGCTAATTCAAACACATCAGTCACATTCCAAGAGGAGGAGGATGGACTAATTAACTTGTTAGGACAGAGATCCGATTCTGATTGGACAACATCTTCAGGGATCCTGAAGCAAGCAGGACCAGAGATTCTTCCTACTCTCCTTAAAGTGAACCTTGACTTTTATTCAACCAAGTAAACATCTAGAGGATGCCCAGATGTTTTTTGTTACCTACTTCGCTGTTAATTTGTAGTTGTAAACAAAAGGAGAGTCTGCACATAAAAAAACAGTGGGGATTTAGTTACATGTTTTTGGCCAAAGGCTTGACAAGCCCATCTGCCCTTTCAAGGTATCCCAAATTCAGGTAAGTGCCTATCTGCCTACATTCTGTGAACATTCAGTATAGTGCAATTAAAAAAAAACTTTACCTCTTCTCTGAACAAAACTCTTGTGACAGAAATGTGGGAGTATATAAGAAATGTCTTTCTGCTCTCCTGACCATACACATATGTAGCTATTTGAACATTACCAATAAAGGCTATTTTGAGCTTGCCAGGAATATGTATATTTTATACTTTTTGTATGGATTTTGGGAGGTTTTGGCTCCTCCACTCTCTTGGTTGGTAGTTCCCCAGCAGGGCATAGCTGATTAGGAAGGTATAAATACTTCTTCCATTTACCTCACAAGTGTTTTGTTCACAATAGAGGTAAAGTTGTTTTTTATTGCATTATACTCAATTCACAAATTGTAGGCAGATAGGGACTTGCCTGAATCTGAGGTACCTTGATGGGGCAGACGGGCACCCCATGCCTTTGCCCAAAACTAAATACACACTGTTTTATTTATAGTAAGTCATAGGTTATTTATTTGTAAAAGTCAGGATTTGATGCACAGACTCTCCTTTTGTTTACTTTGTATATGTAGCCAAGAAATGTCTCATTGCTCTCCTGACCATACACTTCTGTAACTATTTGAACACTACTAATAAAGGCTATTTTGAGCTCCCCAGGAATCTGTATATTTTATACATTTGTAGTTGAAGTTTCTGCAGTACCTTGTTTTTTAATCTTTCCAGTCTCCATACAAGAGGATGCATTGTTGATATACTTTTCTGATTGTATTAAGAATCTTAGTTTTGCATGTTACCCAATACATATCTCAAAGCAGGAAAAAAATGTTTTATAGAGTGTTTAAAGATTATTGTAAATCAATGATCATTCACAATGGTGTATGTAGAGGGCATTATGAGTTTGTTCTTAACTCTCCTTAGTTTGTGAAATCCTTTGTATTGGTTGGTTATCAAAATGCTTTCAGTACCCAAACACTTGCATACATTTCAAGTAAATGTTTGAAATCTGTTATCTCTACCTAACTGGCCCTATGTCTATATTAAGCAAGTAAAACATGTTAATTTTTGCAAGGTGGATCCAAAGCCATTTTACGAAGCTTGTGTCAATGATGGCTGCTTCTGTGATATTGGTGGGGACTGTGAGTGCTTCTGTACAGCAGTTGCTGTCTATGCAAGAGAATGCAACAAGGCAGAAGCCTGTGTATCCTGGAGAACTCCAGATTTATGTCGTAAGTAAATATTATTATCAAGTAATTGTATTAAAAGTGAAAAAGGTTAAGCAAAGGATCTCTAAGTATTTTCTGAAAAACTACCTGTGGCATGCACTACATCAGAAAGGCAACAAGAGATTAGAGAGGTAAATTTGTGACTAAAGACTTGGTGTAAGCAGGAAGGGTTTTTGTTCCTAGCACACTGGTCTATCTTTTCCCTCGGGGCAATCTTTAAAGTCGAGATGGATTGCATCTTAGTGGAAAGGGGGCTACTTTGCTAGGGGTTAAAATGGTTAGAGGGTTGGAGAAGACTTTAAACTAGGAAAGGGTTGGGAGTGTGATGCAACACAGGATGGAGAAGGTAGTGTAAATGAGGAAATGGGATTAGAGAAGGGGCATGGGGTGGAGAAGGGGGACGGACTAGTTCATCTAATAGAGAGGTGCCAATGTTAAAGCCTGATGAAAAGCAAATACATATTTTAAAGAATGCAATTTTTCAGGATATCATTAACATACAGTATATGCATATAAATGCTTGTAGTCTGGCTGATAAGATTGGGGAACTGGAACTGATTGCAGTGTATGAGCAGTTTGATCTAATTTGTGTCTCTGGATCCTGGTTATATGATACGAATGACTTGGCTGTCAATCTAGAGGGTTATCCCTTTTTTGGAGGGCTAGGAATAATGAAAGGAAAGGGTGTATAATCCTATATATAAAGCATGACATAAAATCTATTATAAGGGACAATATTAAAGTAGGGTCCAGTGATACTGTAGAGGCCCTGTAAGTTAAAATACACACTGGGATCATATATAATAAAAATATATTAACTCTTTGAGTGCCAGAGGAGTATGCAATGCATTGCAAAGAAATGCATTGTGTAGCCTTCTGGCACTCAAATAGTTAATGAATATTTATGACAAGCCAACTAATATTGGGGAGGAAGAAGCCCAGCTGTAACTGAAATGGAAAAAGCTTCTCAGTCAGGAAATGTAATCATATTGGGAGATTTCATCTATCTTGAAATTGTTTTAGTATGGTTAATGACAGTTGCATGTGCCAACTGGTAGAGGAGCCATCTAGAAAAGAGGCCTTGCTGGATCTAGTTCTCTCAAACAATTCTGACATGATAAACAGTATATAAGAAAGGGAACATTTAGGTAGAAGTGACTACAATATGGCATCCTTTGAAATTTGTTATGAGAAACCCATTAGCAAGGGATTAACAAAAAAAATCTTTTAAAAAGGCTAATTTTATAAAGCTAAAATCAGTAATCCTATAATATAAAAAGCCATATATATGTTAGTCCGATGCAGTCATGTGCAGTAGAGACTGCCGATGCAGTCATGCACAGTAGAGAGAGCCAGAATGCACAGAATTCTGGCCCATGTTCACCGGATTTTGAAGTCATGCGCAGTAGAAACTGCCGATGCAGTTATGCGCAGTAGACACTGCCTGAACGCACCGAATGCTGGCCCATGTACACTGGTTTTTACACTAGTTAAGGATATTCAGAGGAATGTAATCTTCTTCAAAGAAAAAAAAAACACAAGAAAGATGAACTTTGTTTAATATGTATACATTTTATAAATATATGTGTCAATAGATAACATTAGAGAATAAATACAAGAGCAGCAAATTAAGACCAATGTGGCTTAATAAAGAGGTTTGCATGGAAATGAGAAATAAGAAGCAGGCTTTTAAAGTTTTTAAGTAAGAAGGGTCAGATGCACCATTTAAAAAAATATAAATGTAATAAAATCTGCAACAAGCAATTAGGTTAGCTAAAATTGAAAATTAGAAAAGTGCTGCAAAAGAGAGCAAGAAAAAAACCTAAAGAACTCTACAAATATATAAATAAAAAGATTAATGTTGATATTGGTCCTCCTAAGGCTGAGAACAGTGAATTGATTAATGAGGATAAGGCTATGGCTGACACCTTAAACTCATTCTTTTCTTCTGTATATACAATGGAAGCAACAATAGCAGAAAAAATCACAGAATTTCCCCCAAAGTCCAAAAAGAGACTGGAAAAGGTTATAAAAAATAAAGCATTTGGACCTGATGGCATACACGCAAGGGTACTTAAGGAACTTAGTTCAGTAATAGCAAGGCCATTATACTTAATATTTATTGATTCTGTTTCATCAGGCATAGTAGTCTATGATTTGAGGAAAGCAGATGTAATACCATTGTTTAAAAAGGGGGCTAATACAAACATGCAAATTATAGACCTGTGAACTCGATTTCCATAGTAGGTAAGATATTAGAAGGGTTACTAGCTGACAATATTCAGAACTATATGAAGACCTGCAATATTATTAGTAGGATCCAGCATGGTTTCATCAAAAATAGACCATGCCAAACTAACTTACTTGCATTTTATGTAAGGGTACGTAGTAATTTGGGCAAGGGAATTTATTTGGTTGTGGTATACTTGGATTTTGCAAAAGCTTTTGATATTGTGCCTTCCTAAAAGTTATTACACAAATTAAAATTGGCAGGTGATATCTGCTCATGGATAGAGAACTGGTTAAATCAGGGCTTAACATTTGAGGTCCTTTGCTACTAGCCATATCTGAAAAGTTACTCGCCACCGCAAACCATAATATACCCACCAGGGCTTAATTTTTACTAATTTGAGCCCTGGTTAAATGATAGATGGCAGAGAGTTGTTGGAAATGGAACATTTTCAAGGTGGTCTAAAGTTGGAAGTGTGGGGGGGGGGCTCAGTCCTGGGCCCAATGCTTTTTAATTTTTTTATTAATGATCTAGAAATAGGAATTGATTGTATTAACTCAGTCTTTGCTGAAGACACTCAGGTGAGTAAGGAAATACATACAGAGCAGGATGTTTTTTCTCTGCAGAAAATTTTAGATAAACTGAGTGAGTGGGAAGAAAAGAGGCAGATGAGGTTTAATGTAGATAAATGTAAGGTTAAGCATGTGGGCTTTAGAAACCAAGATGCTACATGTACACTAAATAGAAAACTATTTGCGAAATCCACAAGATTTAGGAGAATGGATAGATGATAGACTTCACAGTAGTGTGCGGGGTCACTCAGCTGCTGCAAGAGCAAATAGGGTACTATCCTGCATAAAAAGGGGTATAGATGCAGAGGATGCAAATATAATTCTATATCTTTATAAAGGTCTCGCCTAGAATATTGAATACAGTTTTGAGCACCAGTTCTTAAAAAATACATTATTGAACTGAAAAAAGTGCAGAGACATGTAACAAAACCGATAAAGCGATTGGAGGATCTGAGTTATAAAGAGAGACTAGCCAAACTAGGATCGTTTAAATTCAAGAAGAGTGATATGATCACCATGTAGAAATATATTCGAGGTTAATGTAAATAACTCACCAAGGAACTATTTAATAGGGGTGGGTGAAAAGTGAGAAACATTTCCTTCATGACCTTTTATGTAAACTGTCTGTCTGTTTTTTCTCTTTTTTCGTGAAAGTTTTCGCCAATGCAAAATTGTCCTCCTTTTTGCTGATTTTAACAAATTTTTGCCTATATTTCCTATGGGTACAACATTTCCCACTGAAATATTTCTTGTTCTGAGGGCTGTAGTGGAGAAATAAGTAGCTGAAAGTCAAAGTTGTTAGTCCTACAGCAACATATACCTTGAAAAATGTGTTAGAATGCAGAGTGCATTTGTCCTTTGCCCACAACACTAATTTCCTGCTTAAGTGACACCTGCACATATTCATGATGATGTGAAGTGATAAAAATATAAAATACATATGGCAGATGTGTATGGTTGTGGTGGCGGGGGGCTGGCATGGTGTGATTTATTTGTATATATACAATTGTAATCAAAATTATTCAACCCCCATTGCAAATCAGGTTTATTGTCAAAATTTACAGACTTAAAGCTGTTTGCAACAAACTAATCAAACAAAAGCAATTTAAATAGCTCAGCACAACATATGCTTCAATTGTTTTCCCCAAATTCATCTGAAAATGCAACTTATAATGACTTCTCCAATCTCAAAATTATTCAAAATAGAATCCCTCACAACAGCACAACTGTGCAAAACAGATGTTGTCTCAAGCATACCTGATGCAACTAAACAAGAGCTTCATTAGTTGCACCAGGTGTGTTTGAGCTAGAACACATGAAATACTTGAACTGTCTAGGGGTTTGTTGAGTGTCACATTTGACTGCATGTTAGAAAAAGTTAAAAGAAATGCCCAAAAAGTTTAGAGAAGAGTTCATCTCCCTTTACAGACAAGGAACAGGATACAAAAAGATAGCAAAGCTGCTGAATGTTCCTAGAGACACTGTTGGAAGCATAGTTCGCAAGTTCAAAGTCAAAGAAACAGTGGTTACACTACCTGGACTGGCAGAAAAAGGAAGCTATCAATGGCTGCAACCAGATTTCTGAGAAGGCAGGGTGAGAAGAACCCTTGAGTGACTGAATAAGACCTGCAGCAAAACCTGGTGTCAACAGGCACTAAGGTTTCAGTGAGCACATTAAGGAGCGTACTAAACGCAGAAGGTTTCCATGCAAGAACTCCAAGACGTACACCACTACTGATCCAAAAGCACAAGAAAAGTCAGCTCCAATATACTCAAAATCATATAAATAAGCCACATAAGTTATGGGATTCTGTGGAGTGGTGAAACAAAACTGGAACTTTTCAGTCCGATGGATCAGCTGTATGTCTGGAGGATGCTCTGGAGCTGCTTTGCATCTGGCACTGGAAACCTGCAGCATGTGGATTCATTGAAGTATCAGGAAATCAGAAAATGTTGTGCCGTCTGTGAGGAAGCTGAAGCTTGGGCATCACTGGACATTCAAATAGGAGAAGAAGTCCTGGAAGATTCTACAGTGGTCATTACAGTCACCTGGGATTTGAAAAAGGAGGTTGCAGCACGCAAACCCAAGAATATTACTGAACTGGAAGCCATTGCTCATGAGGAATGGGCTAAGATCCCTCATGAATGCTGTCAGAATCTGGTGTTTGGCTATGCATCTTGTTTGCAGCAGGACATAACAGCAAAAGGGTGCTCTACTAAACACTAAAGATGCTTGCTATGAAGGGGTTGAATAATTTTGAGACTGGAGAAATCATTATAAGTTGCATTTTCAGTTGAATTTGGGGAAACCTCTTGAAGCATTCGTTTTGTTGAGCTATTTCAATCGCTTTTGTTTGATTCGTTCATTGCAAACGGCTGAAAGTCTGTAAATTTTTACAATAAACCTGATTTGCAATGGGGGGTTGAATAATTTAGATTAAAATGTATATATATATATATATATATATATATATATATATATATTCCTACAACAGTTTTTACCATTGTCATGTTTTTGTCAAATCTCTATCCTCCTTCTCAGATTATTGACACATTACTTATTGGTCACAGCAGTGGTCCCAAGTGTGGTAGATGATAGCAATCCTCCACATCTTCTGCGCTGCTAATACATTTGTTCTGGGTTTCTCTGTCATGTATCGATTCTGCTACCTGATACTCAGATGGTATGAGATGTTGATTCATTTTTAAGAATGTTAGTCTCCCAACATTGCTGCTTGATAGCTGCGTCCTGCGGTCATTGTTAATGTAACCAGATGCACTGACTCATGTTTGCTTGAGGACAACTAAGGGTTTCCACTGCAGTACATGTCAATGCTGGCCACACACACTCCTTTGTTTGCCAGTAGTCCATGGAGTAATTGTTTCTGCCTAGAATGTAGCTATCCTGCAAGTATGAAGAAAAACATCTCACATGCAGTGGGACCATTTCTAGGAGCTACACAATGTCACTGTAATCAGGAAAAGAAGGACACCTTTATTGGAATATACAATGATAATAATATATGAGATATAGCGATGATAATATCCCACACAACACCAGACCACCGGATGATAGGGCCCAAACTCCTACCCAAAGCTGCACACTGTGCTAAGTACTTCATTACTGTGGGGTACCTGGAGACCAAAGGCAACAGGGAGCTAGAGTGATCCTGGATAGGAGGTCAGAAGAGTCTATTATGTGGACTGTCTCTTTTCAAAGGATATTCTACCAGTCACCACCAATGCCTCACTTGATCAGTCCTTTATATATTGGGTAGTTATGACTGGTGGTTAAAAAGTGAACCTAAAATGAAGCCAGTGAATAAAACTTAACTTTTAATAGTTTCCAGAAACAATATATATGTATTAAGCTCAGATAAATAATAATGATAATAATATGCAAAGCTGCAAATATATACAAGGAAAATACTGTTTTGGACGTTATCCAAGCCTAATGCCTGATCATTTGGTGTAGTGCTATCCAGATCCTTGCTTTTTCATTGCCATTCTCACCTGCTTTAGGCTCTCCACCTCCTGTGCCCACATTGTGTCACTCCATCCACATTGCACCCTCACTTCTTCCCTCACCTCTTCTCTGTTCCCATGAACATTTCTCATTCATCCAGTCCCTATCGCTACCATCTCCTTCAACTGCTGCCTAAAGCCCCACTGCTTCAAATCTCACTCCTATCTTACCTCCCTGTCCCTTCTCCTGCTTGCCGTAGGTAACATCTCACCTAAACCAGGCCCCCCTTCCATTCTCTTCTGTAACGCAATACCCACCCATGCATGCAAAATCCACAACCTAATAACTATACCACGTCACCTAACCTCCACCCCCACCTTTTGTTTTGGTCTCTGGAACACCCGCTCTGTGTTAAACAAACTAACAACTGTTTATGATCTGTTTATTTCTCACTCCCTAAACCTCCTAGCCATCACTGAAACCTGGCTCACATCATCAGACACTGTCTCCTCAGCCGCACTCTTACATGGCGGCCTTTACTTCACTCACATACCTAGGCCTGGCAACAGTAAGGGGGGGGGGAGTAGGCATCCTGTTGTCCACTAACCATATGTTTCAGGTAATCCCCACTGTTCCCTCTCTCTCCTTCCCTACCTTCAAAGCTCACACACTTCGCCTCTTCTCTCCCTTCCCCTTGCGTGTTGCTGTCATATACAGACCACCTGGTCCTACTGTACAATTTCTTGATCACTTCGCTTCCTGGTTCCCTCATTTCATGTCCTCTGATGTCCCCACTCTCATCCTGGGAGACTTCAACATCCCTTTTGAGAACCATAACACCTCCTCTGCCATGAAACTCCTTTCCTTAACAACCTCCTTTGGCCTATCCCAATGGACCAGCTCTCCCACACACAGTGACGATCACTCTCTTGATTTGCTCTTCACTAACCTCTGCTCGGTCTCTAATTTTTCTAATGCTCCCTATCCCCTCTCTGACCACCACCTACTCACCAGAACCTCATCATACCACGTAAATCCATCCCCTCCACCATGATCAAGAGCATGCTGAGAAATCTGCATACTCTTTACCTGCAACAATTTTCCACTTCCCTGCAACCTCTTTTCAACCCCATCCTCACACTTGCTTGACCAGAACAAACTACTGCTTTGTACAACAGCACTCTCATAACAGCCCTTGACACAGTTGCACCTGCAACTCAACATCACCCCTGCACAACACCACTACAATCCTGGCACACAAAATAAAAATAATACCTCCAAAGGTGCTCATGCACTGCCGAAAGGCACTGTAGGAAATCGCACTCCACAGCTGACTTCATACACTACAAATTAATTCTCCATTCTTATAGCTCTGCACTCTCCCTGGCCAAACAGTCATACTTCTCCTTTCTAATTTGTAATCTTTCTTCCAACCCAAAACACCTTTTCTCAACCTTCAAGTCACTTCTACGCCCACCAATGCAAACCCCTTCCACTAACTTCATAGAGGAAGATCTTGCCACCCACTTCAAGGACAAGATCGACTCCATCAGATATGATATCTCATCACTTCCACTCCCACCCATCCAGCTTAGCCCCGCCAGGAACTTAGTTCAGTAATACCAAAACCATTATACTTAAAATTTATTGATTCACTTTCATCAGGCATAGTGCCCTGTGATTGGAGGAAAGCTGATGTAGTTCCATTGTTTAAAAAGGGAGCAAGATCCAAACCAGGAAATTATAGACCTGTGAGTTTGACTTCCATAGTGGGTAAGATACTAGAAGAGTTATTAACTGACAGTATTCAGAACTATGTGAAGACAAACAATATCATTAGTAGGAATCAGCATGGTTTCATGAAGAACAGATCATGTCAGACTAATTTACTTGCATTTTATGAAAGAGTGAGTAGTGATTTGGACAGGGGAATTGCTGTTGATGTAGTATACTTGGATTTTGCAAAAGCCTTTGATACAGTGCCTCACAACAGGTTACTGCATAAATTAAAATGCTTCAGTTTGGGTGGTGTTATCTGTACATGGATTGAGAACTGGTTAAATGATAGATGGCAGAGTGTTGTTGTAAGTGGAACTTATTCAAATTGGTCTAAAGTTATAAGTGGGGTGCCGCAAGGTTCAGTCCTGGGACCAATGCTTTTTAATTTGTTTATTAATGATCTAGAAGTGGGAATTGAAAGTAGCATCTCAATCTTTGCTGATGACACTAAGCTATATAAGGAAATACATACAGAGCTGGATGTTTTTTCCCTACAGAAGGATTTAGATAAACTAAGTGAATGGGCAGAAAAGTGGCAGATGTAATTTAATGTAGATAAATGTAAGGTTATGCATTTGGGCTGTAGAAACAACTTGCTACATATACTCTAAATGGGAAACAACTTGGGAAGTCCTCATTAGAGGAAGATTTAGGAGTACTGATAGACAATAGACTTCACAGCAGTGTGCAGTCACTCAGCTGCTGCAAGAGCAAATAAAGTACTAGCCTGCATAAAAAGAGGTGTAGAAGAAAGGGATGCTAATATTATCCTACCTCTGTATAAATCCTTAGTTAGGCCTCATCTAGAATATGGAGTACAATTTTGGGCATCTGTTCTAAAAAAAAGACATTACTGAACTGGAAAAGGTGCAGAGCTGTGCAACAAAACTGATAAAGGGATTGGAGGACCTGAGTTATAAAGAGAGACTAAACAAACTGGGTTTGTTTACATTAGAGAAGATACATCTAAGGGGTGATATGATTACCATTTACAAATACATTCAAGGTCCATACAAAGAACTATCCAATGAATTATTTATGCAAAGAGCTGAGTTAAGAACAAGAGGTCAATCATTAAGACTAGAGGAAAGGCACTTTCGACTAAAACAAAGGCAGGAATTTTTTTACAGAAAATGCAGTAAGGCTATGGAATTATTTGCCTCGGAGTGTTGTGCTTGCAGATAATGCAACTGCATTCATAAAAGCAATGGATGCCTATCTAGCACAGAACAATATTGACAATTGTGACAGATGGCTTCAAAGCAAATAGGATATTGATCTGGGGAACTATTTGACTACCAATTGGATTTAGGAAGGAATCATTTCCCCCCACACACACACACACTTGGGATTTGATTGGAAATGGCTCCAGAGGGCTTTTTTTTGCTTTCCTCTGTATCAACAGTGGTGTTTTTGGCATGGGCTGGACTTGATGGACGCATGTGTTCTTTCAGCCTTATCTACTATGTTACTATGTTACCTCACTCACACACTCACTAGGCTCCTTCTCACCACTCTCTCAAACCTAACCATGACCCAATCCCATCTCAATTCACTCAAGAACTTTCACCTCTAATAATGCCACCCCTTACTCACTTATTCAACCTCTCTCTGTCAACTGGCACCTTCCCATCCTCTTTCAAACATGCACTAATCACACCCATTCTAAAGAAACTCTCCCTGGACCCAAACTCACTGTCAAACTACCGGCCCATTTCCCTACTCCTGTTCACCTCCAAACTCCTTGAGCATCTCACATATAACCAACTCACTACATTCCTCTGCTCCCATTCCCTGCTAGATCCCTTGCAATCTAGATTCTGTCCTCATCACTCCACCGAGACTGTCCTCACTAAAGTGGCCAATGACTTACTCTCTGCCAAGTCAAAAGGCCACTACTCCCTACTCATTCTCCTGGACCTGTCAGTCACCTTTGACACAGTAGATCACCCACTCCTCCTCCAAGCCCTCCACTCTCTTGGTCTCTTTGACACTGCCCTCTCTTGGTTTTCATCATATCTCTGCAACCGCTCCTTCAGTGTGTCCTACTCTGGCTCCACTTCCCCACCCCTCCCACTGTCTGTTGGCGTGCCTCAGGGCTTAGTCCTGGGCCCCTTGCTCTTCTAAATTTACACTGCATCCCTTGGCATACTAATAAACTCCTTTGGGTTTCACCATAATCTCTTTGCTGATGACACTCAAATCTATCTTTCCTCCCCAGACCTCTCTCCTTCCATCCTGTCCCAGTTGTCTGACTGTCTGTCTGCTGTGTCTTCCTGGATGTCCTCCCGTCAACTCAAACCTAACCTTGGCAAAACCAAACTAATTATCTTCCCTCCCTCTCCTACCAGCCCTACCCCAGATGTTACTCTCACTGTCAACAACACTACCATCACACCAACCCTTACAGCACATTGCCTGGAGGTCACATGTGACTCTGCCCTATCCTTTATTCCTAACATCCAGTCAATCTCCAAATCATACCGCCTCCACCTCCGCAACATCTCTAGAATCCGACCCTTCCTCACCCAAGACACTACTAAAATTCTAATACAAACACTCATCATGTCTGGTCTTGACTACTGTACTAACTGGCCTTCCTCTCACCCGACTAACCCCACTACAGTCCATAATGAACTCCGCAGCACGACTAATCTACCTCACCAACCACTTCTCCAACACCAGTCCCCTCTGTCAATCACTACACTGGTTCCCATTAGCACATAGAATTAAATTCAAAATTCTGGTGCTAACTTATAGAGCCCTTACTCACACCTCACGCCCCTCATATCCCATCTCTCATTTCCAAATACACTCCCACTTACCATCTTTGTTCTGCATATGACCTTCTCCACCACAGCTCTTATAACATCCTCCCACTCCTGCCTACAGGACTTCTCCCGTGCTGCACCCAAGCTCTGGAATTCCCTCCCCCGCCCCATCAGACTCTCCCCTAGCCTTCAGATGCTCCCTGAAAACTCACCTCTTCAGGGAAGCATATCAACTACCTCCATAAATACTATCACCAAGAACCAACCATTCCCTGGACCACAGCATTCAATAGCACTTCTCTCTCCCACCCACTGACCGGAAGCTTATGTGCAAGAGAAACTTATACCCAACAGCACTTACAACTTCTGTATCCAACTCACCTTCCTCTAGGCTGTAAGCTCTCACAAGCAGGGCCCTCTGATCCTTCTGTTCTCCGCATATGATATGTACTATTTAGTATCTCTATATGTCTATCCCCCATTGTAAAGTGCAGCAGAATAAGTTGGTGCTATATAAATAAAGATTAATAATAATAATAATAATTAATAATATTCAAAGTCAGGTGTGCCTTTTTGCAGATGATAAATACATCTGCAACATGGTTTACTCTCCAGGAGGTATAACCATGATGATTTGAGAAAACTGGAGAAATTGGCAAAAGGTTTGATGCTGAAAAGTACAAGGCAGTTAGGACACAGAAACTCAGAAGTGGAACACGGGATTAATTATACTGTGCTGACAATCAGTGGAGTGGGACTTGTGTGTTATGATTTCAGAGATGAGTTGAAGGTAAGAAAGCAAAGCAGTGGGAAAAGCAAACCAGGTTCTTGGTTGTATAGAAGAGTCATTAGAAGAAAGAGGGAGAGAGATACAAACTCAGATCTATAGCTCTCTGGTAAAGCCTCCCCTGGAGTACTGTGCAGAATTGTGGAGACCACATCTCCATAAAGATATCAATACATTGGAGGCAGTTCTAAAATGGTGCATGGTTTTCATGACACAGGGGACAAAGAGAGACTCGAATAACTTGATATGTAGCTTGAAAAAAGGAAAGGGATAGGTGATATAAAAGAAAACACTTTAGTGAGAGAGAGGTACTCAACGCATTGCTCTGCAATGCTTTGCATTACCCCTCTGGCACTGAAAAGGTTACATTGGATGATAAACTCATGGAAAAGCCTCCCAGAATAGGTGCTATTTATAGGAATTAATACAACTAGTGAAGTTAGTAATGCCTAGAATATATAAAAGTATATTCTCAGAAGTATGCATTAAGATGACTTTGCCATCATATACATATGATTATACTGCAAATATGCCATTGTTCTAATGGTTTTGACATGCCTTCTCCAGGTTTATGATTTTGCAGTGAGTAAGCGACATATTGCAGAGCAATGCATTGCTCACTCCTGTGGCACTCAAAGGTTAAGGTGCTTCAGGCCTGCTTTGAACTAAGACCTAAGTGGCTGCTCACAAATACTACAAATACCATTGATTAACCCATTGAGTGCAACAGGGATGTGCAGTGCACTGCTCTGCTTTGGGTTTTCACAGACCTCTAGCATTCAGAGGTTTATAAGAAACAAAGTGAGTTTCTGCAAAATGTGTGTTACAGAACAAACAAATGCCAGCTGTTGCACAGCTGGCTGATGTAAATTGACACTTTGGTGGAGTAAACATGCACACTTTGGCCGAGTAGCACCACTGGCTTTGCTTCTGTGTGCATGAGTAAGAGCTGATGGGACATTATGCAGAGGCACATAGTGTTCAATGCTAGAGGGTGTGCAATACATTACAGAGCAATGCGTTTCACATCCCTGATGCACTCAACAGGATAATCAGTGGGATTTGTAACTTTTGTGAGCAGCTTATTTCAAAACAGACAGGATACATCTTAACCCTTGAAGTACCACAGGGATGAGCAATGCATTGCTCTTCATTGTTGCTTACCCCACTGGCACTCATGGAGTTGATGGAGGGTGGCAGCTGTTCTTGGTGCTGCAGGATGGGAATGCATCATCTCTGCTCTCCTCCTGCCCAAAGTGTGTTGGATTCTTCTTGGTGAATTGATCTCCTCAGCAGAGGTGTAACAAGAAGCCTCCAGGCCTTGGTGCAAGAAGTGCCATGGGCCCCCCCCAACCACATTGGCCCCCCTCAACCACATTGGCCCCCCCAATCTCCACATTGGCCCCCCATCTCCTACCTCCCTGGTGGTCCAGTGGCTTGGCAGGAGAGACCTCTACGCAGGTTGAGCTCCTGCAAGGTCCTCTTCAGTAATGCAGAGCGCTGGGAGATTATGTCATCTCCCAGCACTCTGCATTACTACATACCTCCCAGCATTTCAAATTGCCAAAGATGGACACTTGTGTTTTAGGGGATTTTGCTGGGGGTGTGGCTGCTGGGTGTGGCATTCCCGAGACCTATTGACACCTCCTTGTGTAACTTACAAAATGACTTATAACAAGACCAAAGTATGTTATTTACACAGGCAGATTTATAAACAAATATACTGATGTTAAAACAAACGTTAATGTGAGTTTTATTACTGTGGAGCAATATGATACACTTATACACACACACCACATAGTCTGATCTCCTAAAAAGAGGGACACCAGGGTGGGAAAGAGGGACAGAGGGATTTGGGTCTAAAAGAGGGACTGTCCCTCCTAAATAGGGACACTTGGAAGGTATGTTACTAGAATGTCGAAGGGAGATTGCAGGCACCAGGCAGAGGGGTCCCAGGGGGCGGCCGGGCCCATAGAGTGACCTGCGACACCTATAGTTATGCCACTGCTCCTCAGCGAGACACACGTTACCATAATATCAAATCTTAGCGTATCTCCACATGTAGCTATTGTGAAGCAAACCAACTATACCGTAAAGGACAAAACAATTTCCCTCAAATTCCCAAATTCTTATTGATTTAAATGGTGTTGTAACCCTTTCAATGCTAGATAGACTTCCATTGCATTGTTTCACAATGCTTTGGAGACATCTCCAGCTTTTAAAATCTCCATTTAAATCAATTCATTTTTAATTGTTTTGTTTGTGTGTGGGATCATGTTAATGGAAAAGTTTTGCAATCATGCCAAGTTTTAATACATAATTTTTTTTATTCATTAGCTATATATTGTGATTTCTACAATGAAAATCATGAGTGTAAATGGCACTACCACCCATGTGGCAGTAAAACTTTGCAGACCTGCTTCAGCATCAAAAACCTTAATACTAATGTTACCTTCTCTTACCTAGAAGGTAAGAATATTAAACATTATATTGTAAGTATAGTAGTTTGTATTATGTTTGTCCTCTCAAATTCCCTTTCTAATTTCAAAATACACAGAAATGCTCAATAAATGAATTTACAGTAGAGAAGCATTAATCATCCCTATGGCACTCAAAGTGTTCAATGCAAGTACTGTTTAATTCACTTGTAAAAATGTAAGCATGAGGGGGGCATAATATATTTGCATCCATACAGACCACTGTAGATTGATGCAGATATAATTTATATATGCACAATAGAATGTAAACATTATGGTGCAAATCAATTGCATTGTAGAGGAAAATGAAAATCATCTCCAAACTACCATTGAATTACATGGAGTGTTTAACCTCTTAAATGCTAAAGAATTAGCCAGTGAATTGTGAAGCCATGCTTTGTAGACTTCACCAGCATTTCAGCAGTTAAAAGCTCTATTTAAAGGATAGTAATGTTTCACAATAAAATCAGCTCCAATTAATCTTCATAGTATTTGGGCCATGGAGTGTGTTATTTCAATAATGTCAGAGTTGTAGTTCAAGAGTAATTGAATGATAAAGTATCCCCCTCATGCCCCTTTTAGTGATGTAACACTGCTCACCTCAGAGCAACAAGATTGCAGAGAGGGACAATCTTCAGCGAACATAAAGAAAACCTTAAAAACATGTCAAGGGGGGCAGGGTTTTCCTTATGTTCACAGTTAGAAGATTGTCCCTTGCTATGAGCTGTCTGGTCCCAGGACCAGATTCCACACATGAGGGGAGGTGGCTTACACTAGGTAAAAGGGGTGGGAGGGGGATACTTTATCATTCAATCACTCTTGAACTACAGCTCTGACAGTATTGAAAGAACACTCTCCATGGCCCAAATACTATAAAGATTAATTGGAGCTGCTTTTTTTGCAAACATTATTATCACTTTAAATAACCTGTTGAGCTGTTGGCTTGCCCCAGAATTTCTCCAATTTTCTTTTGTGCATATGGCACATAACACTTGATGCTCAAAAGAAAAGAGCAATTCTAGGCAAACCAGATGCTGTTGGGGAAACATACAAATGATCTTTTACTTAAATGTGGCTTGAACCCCTTAAAGGGATAGTAATACTTGAAAATAATTTTATTTTGTATTGTAGTACTTAAAAAAGCATTAAAAATGATATTAGTAAGTAAAGTTCCCTTTTCCTGGCTGTTTCAGCCAAGTCTGCCATCTAGTGGACAGATTTGGAATTCGGTTCACAGGTCAGCCGGCAGCTCTTTAGCAGTGCCGAGATCACGATCTTTAAAAAGAACTACTTCATTGGAACTGTCTACAAAGTGTGCCTGGCTTGCAAGCGCACTTTGTAGGCCACTCCAATGAAGAAATTATTTTTAAAGATCGTGATCTCGGCACTTCTGAAGAGCCGTGGCCGGTCTATGGAGCAGATTTCAAATCTGACAGCTAGATCAGTGATGTCACTCCAGGGGAAACTTTACTTGGTAATATCTCCCAAACCATAAAGGTTTGGGAGATAAGACATATACTTTTTAATGCTTTTTTAAGAGCTACAATATAAAATAAAATTATTTTCAAGTATTACTATCCCTTTAAATGTTGCTTTTCCTCAGCACTGATCCTTTTTGTAAAGAGCCTTAGTATTTCACATCTGAAAACCTTTATCACACCTTTGGCTTATACTGTGTATATTATAATTTAAATAATCACATGACATGTGATTTTTGTTTTTGGCCTGCAGGTTGTTACCCAGCCTGTCCCCCTGATAAGCCTATTTTTGATGAAATGAAGAGGATATGTGTACCCATGGAGCACTGTGGCTGCTATGTCAATGGCAGTTACTATAAAATTGGTGATAACGTGCTAACTAATGATCTATGTGAGAAATGGTAAGTGTAAGGCTTTTAAAATTATAAAATGTTTAAGATATAGAAGAGAGTTGTACACCTCGAAGCCCTCCAGCTGTTGAAGACTACAACTCCCATCATCCCAAGTCAGCAATTCTAGACCAAACCAACTGTACTATAGGGGACAAATAAACATACCCCAAATTCTCCATGATTTAAATGTGTTTCAACCTGTTGAATGCTTGGGGGTCTCCATAGCATTGAAAAACTGTGTTGTAGAGTGCGCTAGTTCTCAATAGTTTAAATGTCCTATCTAAAGAAATGGGAAGTTTATATGTCCCCTGTCGTGGGTTTGCCTCAGATATCTTTCATTTTATTAACCTTCTAGTGTAAATTAGCAGAACATATTATCCTAAATATTTTGAGTTTGAAGTAGTGAACTCCCTTTTCCGTTTATAGAAACAAGGCATAAAAACAGTATTCTATGATTGTTATGGAGGATATATAAGTATCACACTCCAAGGATATATGCTTGAAAAGTCCTCACATGGCCTTCCAGTTTATTCACTTTTAAAACAGAATTCCAGTCATCCTGTGTGTTGAGATCTTGTAGATTGTCAAAATGTGATACTTCACACCACGTTAAAACTGTACTTTAGAAGAACAGAGCTAAAATGCACAAAGTGCAATATGAAAGGAGGCAGTCTCAGCTGGTAGTCTGAAAGTCCATGGATCCAAAGGCTAGCTATTTGTCTTAGGTTCAGGGAAATGGAAGGAAAGGCTGGAGTTCACACCCAAGGATTAACTGGGACTTACCTGTGCAGTATGAAACTGAAAGATGCTCATTTTTATGAGAACCTTTGTGAGAGCAATTCTATATTTTAAATACATTTTATTATTTCAGTATTATATTGTTCATGTTTAAAGCGATAGTAATACTTGAAAATAAGTTTATTTGATATTGTAGCCCTTAAAAAACATGAAAAATTATATAAGTCTTATCTCCCAAACCTTTATGGTTTGGAAGATATTTACTTGTAAAATATAGTAAAATTCTCTTTTCCTGGCTGTTTCAGCCAAGTCTGCCATCTAGTGGACAGATTTGGAATTCGGTCCACAGAGCAACAGACAGCTCTTTAGCAGTGCCGAGATCACGATCTTTGAAAAGAACTGCTTAACTGGAACTATCTACAAAGTGTGCCTGGCTTGAAAGCACACTTTGCAGACCATTCAAATTAAGAAATTCTTTTTAATGATGGTGATCTCAGCACTTCTGGAGAGGCACAACCGTCCCGGGACCGGATTCCAGATCTGAAGGGTGGAGCAATGACGTCACTCCAGGGGAAACTTTACTTCTGAATATCTCCCAAACCTTTATGGTAAGACTTATATCATTTTTCATGTTTTTTTAAGGGCTACAATATAAAATAAACTTATTTTCAAGTATTACTATCCCTTTATTCTGTTTCTCTGCAGTAACCTTTTCACCATTTTTTCCACTGAAATAAATATTTGAGAATTTGTTTTTATAAAGCTGTTAGCTGAAATGCTTTAAAGCCTTTTTTCACACTGGTGACAAATCATCTCCAGGCCAGTATAGCCCTTGTCCTCTGCACTGTTTGCCCCTGAAGCCTGAATGCAAAGGAAGGTGTATACTTTGCAGCTAGATTTTTGCACCTTGTGAATGGATCATTTCAAACATTGTAGCAAAACTTCAGTGACTCATGTGCCATACAGTCCTACACTGCTGCAACTCCTTGGCAACTAAAGTTATTCACTGGAAAATTTCAAGAATCTGTTTGGATTGTCCATAACTATTGGATCATGCATGGAGTTGTGTTGCTACAGTATGGAAAGCATTTCACCCTGTTTTAGGGGAGTGGGAACCAAGGAATAGTCACCAGTGTAATCAGTTCTTTTTTCTGTGACCTTGGTTACCATTGCCATGTCACTTAAGGTTTGTTGTCTGAAATCTTTGAGCCTAACTATAATGTTACAAACTTTTCATGCCCACTAATGATATGTCATTGATAAATGATGCTTATTTGTATAGGTTTATACACATACCCAAAAATATTTGGAATTTAGTTAAGGCTAAACCATTTTATTTTCATTCTTTAGTTTAAAACATAATAATGTTTTAGAATTGTCATAAAACAGATTATTTAACATTACAGGCAATATGCATTTAACACCTTGATTCTCCCAGTAGCTCATGTTTAACCCTCTGGGTGTCATGACTTCTCTCAGGTTGGGGAAATGAACTACCTGAGGATCCTCAATCAAGTGAACCACTATGTTGGTTCACATCTTCAAGTGTAGGGGTAGATGCATATGTGTGCAAAAGTAGAACAAATTTGGGCACCAAGGCTTTTCCATACAATGAATACAAGGCATTAAACAAAACTCAAATGTCATACATACAAGTTGGTGGTCTCGATGATTTTTCTTCTGACCTTTTATCATCAGAGCTGAATCTGGCTACTTCCGACTCCTACAGTTTCCCACAGGAAGGGATGAAACATTGAGATGTTTGGATACTGTAGCAGATAGCAGCCATTATATCTGTCTGATAGTGGGAAGATGCATGGAGAATGTCTCCCAGCATCTTCATTTGAAATTTACTCAAATTGTATGTATGAAGGAGTTTATAAAAATCAGTAAAAATCTACTACTTAGGCCCCACTTAGTCAGCTCCTCAAACCAACTGCACTATTGGAATTAAATTCCCGTCAATCTCATTGGTTTAAATGGGGTTTTTAACTCCTTAAATACTGTGGAGGTCTCCAATGCATTGAAAAGACACTCTGAATTCCTTGAGGGTCTCAATGGGTAATATCTATGGAGCCATGTACATGTACAAGTGCCTACTCAAGCTATATTCCTCATGCAGTTTTTTCTATTTATGCTGCAAATAACCACTTATTAGTAGGGATGGGCGAAACGTTCTGCCTCAAACTGAAATTGGCAAAAAATGGCACTTTCCACTTGGTGAAAAATTTCCTGCGAAAAGTGCAGATTTTCTGCTTTTTTCTGCTTTTTTCGCCCATTGAAATCAATGGGAACATAGAAGTTACACACAACACATTACAAATTATATTTTATTTCCCAAAGACATTGTATAAAAGGGCATGAGGGTGGCTGTGTTGGTGGGGTATGGGGAAAGAATCAGTTGAACAGGGAATGTTTTTGGGGGGTTGTTTACTGGGATTGGTGGGCACTTAACAAAAAAGAAATCCTAAATAAAATAAAATAAAATAAAAACCATAAGACACGGTATAAAGGGGTCTGAGGAGGGTGTCTGTGTTGGTGAATGAATGAATCATTTAAACAGGGAATTTGTTTTGGCGGGCTTTCTTGACTGCTACTGGGTGGACAGTAAATAAAAAAATAAATCAATAAAATAAAATAAGACTGGGTGAACTGATACTTGACTTGATAGAGTATTTTGTAGAGGATGATTTGTTTGATTTGTTGTTAGATGCCTTTGTAGGACTTAGATTTATTAGAGGCCCAAGCCCTGAAGAAACATTGATTTGTAGGACTTAAGCTTGTTTGGCACAAGCCCTAAGGAAACAGTGATTTGTAGGACTTAGGATTGTTAGAAACAACCCCCCAAAAATTTTTTTACATTTTTTTGTAGGACTATTTAATTATTTTATTTATTTATTTATTTTTTCAAAACACAAGCCCTCAGAAAAAAATAAAAATGCCCTACTGGCCTAATGCCAGCAGGTCATGTTGGCCAGTGGCCACTGTCAAATGTCCTCCTCAGTTGCAACTGCTGTTCATACTGCTGCTGCTGAGTTGTTTAAGCAGCAGGATGATTAGGCAGCTAAAAGGGAATGGGATCAACAATAGCAGTAACATGGAAGATGGATGATGAAGGTTCCACTTGCCATGACTGGCTCCAGTGATGAGCCTGAGGATGTAGCAGAAGAATAAGTAGCCCCCAGTATACGTGGAGAAAATAACAAGTTGACCATTAAATATTGTCCACCTGCCCCTCCTTCAAAATCATCATGCGTGTGTTGTTATTAGAATATATATTTTTCCCTTGAGAACAGGAACTGTGGCTTCCATCAGCAACTGCAATGTGCACAGTGTGTGTGTGTGGTAAATAACATCTGGGGGCACAACTGTATCCAAACACCATGACACCCGAAACCAAGTGCTGCCGCTATCCCTGTACCCCTTGTCCAGACCCTGCTAAGGACACATGACAACTTGCTGACAGTTTAATAGTAATGATGAACCCTCCCTGCCAGAATCCTAGCATATACTGCAAGATGGAATCTCCTCAGATGCCACCTGATGACCTGTTATTGATTCTCCTCCACCACACTGGCATGTGTGGTCAGTGCACCACACAGTGTGCAATGGATAGAGATGAACTGCCATATCCTAACATTAACAGAGTGGCTATCATTTGGCAGGGGAGGTAATGATAAATGTGGTGGATTGGCAGGAGATGTAGTTGTTACCCTAGAGGAAGAAGGTGATGTTGATGGTGAGCTAGTTGTTTCGCTCGTCATGGAACTTCCAGTGTCTGTCTGGGTTTCTATATTCTTCCTACTCTTTGGTCTCCACCTTTCTGGAGAGACAAGAGGTACAGTAACAGCGGTGCTAGATTTCTGTAACGGGTGTTTGGCTTTAACATGTTTGCAGCAAATGTCATGGTGTCTGTGTTTCATGTGTGTTATCAGGGTGGTTGTGCCAAGGTGTGTTCCCTCCTTTCCCCTTCTCACTAACTTGTCACAAATTTTGTATTGTACCATTGTTGATGATGACTGCACTGTGCCTGCCGGAAGAGAATAATAGTCCCACACCCATAACAGGTGGAGAAGAATGGCATATTTCTTCTTGTCCTCCACATTTCCCTTCACTTTCTGTGGCAGCGGATAATGTTGCTGCTACTGCCTCAGATTTAGCACTGCAACTAGGATCAGGAGGAGTATTGCTACTGCTGGCAAATGGAACCTGTTCTAGTCCTGCATTACTTGTTGACCCCATTCCCACTGTGTCCATGGTGTCTGTGTCACACTAGCCTGCTTCTCAGCACCCTGCTGCCCTTTCATCTCAGCAGCAGCAGAAGTTAGATCAGTTGCAATTTCACCTAATTTCAAAAGCTGACTGCTAGTGGTGGTGGTGATGCCCATCCTCATCCCTGTCTCCCATTCCTTCTCTGTTTCTGCTAAAAAGGCCATCAATGTCTCTTCCACCCCAGCTTCTCCAACACCACAACCACTAGTCCCTATGTGCTGCTGCTCTATTCCAGACATCTCACTGCTGCTTGGAGGAGGTGACAAGCAATATGACAGAGGGTCCCCTGCCATCACACATGGCGTTATTTCCCCCCCCATGAGTACTACAAGAAACACTAGCAGCAGGCAAAGTATTATTGGCAGCAGGTTCAGCACTGGCAGTAGGTTCAGTACTAGCAGCAGGTTCAGCACTGGCAGCAGGTTTAGTACTAGCAAACAGGTAAACACTAATGCCTGCAGGAGCAGAAATGGTGGCACTGGCAGCCGGTGCAGCACGTCTGGCAACAGGTACAAAACTAGTGGCTGCAGTTACAGAAATGGTTGCACTGGCAGCAGGGGCAGCACGTCTGGCAACAGGTACAACACTAGTGGTTGAATAATCAGAAATGGTGGCACTGGCAGCAGGGGCAGCACGTCTGGCAACAGGTACAACACTAGTGGCTGCAGGTACAGAAATGGTGGCACTGGCAGCAGGGGCAGTACAATTGGCAACAGGTACAACACTAGTGGCTGCAGGATTAGAAATGGTGGCACGGGCAGCATGTCTGGAAACAGGTACAACACTAGTGGCTGCAGGTACAGCAATAGTGGCACTGGCAGCAGGGGCAGCACGTCTTGTAGCAGGCACAGGCAGCCGACCTGTCCTGCTCTCACTAGTAGTACCTTTTTTTTCCTGACTTACCATTAACTTTTCTCCCACCCTTCCCATTAAATTCTCCAAGATTCCTGGGGGTGATTTAGGGGGACTGGACAGCATTGGTACAGTAGTGGTCCCTTCCTCCTCAGACTCAGTAGACACATAAAGGTCCTTCCAGCTCCTCCATTGATTATTTTTTACCCTGCTCATAGTAATAGGAGTCACTATGAGCCTCTTCTGCCTCACTTTTTGCAAAATATCACAGGAGAACAGCACAGCATGTCTATCTCACTCCGTAGCTGCTTTTATTGTGTCTGCCTTCAGCGAAAATTTCACGTTTTTATAACAGAAGTGCAAAAACAACATAAATCAATGGGCGGAAACTTTCTAGCCATTGAAAAAATGGTGAAAAATTTTGGCCAATGGGCAAAAAATGCGAAAATTTTAGGCACTAGTTTTAAAGCAGATTTTTCCGTGAAAAAGCAGATAACAACGGATTTTTTTACGAAATTTCCCACGGGAACACGGCGACAACTTTCGCCCACCCTTATTTATTAGCCAACTGCTAATGTCTGTTCTGACTGAGATATTCATATTGTCTCATTAACAAACAGTTCCCTCTATATCTCCTCTTGGTCCATCACCACGAGGCATTCTATACAGCTATCGATGTCCAAGACGTCAAACATAATGTAATTAACAATACCACAGGCAGCCTATAAAAGGGGTAGCACGTCCCACAGCATGCCATTCTGTGTTTGTGAGAGGAAGAGAGAGCAGCTAATTTTGAGCTAAAGAAAATAAGCAAATAAAGTAGATTTGAAGCTTAGTTTAGGGTGTCTTTTAGGTAGGACATTTATTCTCCATATTAGGGGGGCTCTGCGTTTGGGGTCTGATGGTATGAGTGAGAAGGGAGCAAAGCAGTTTAAGCCCCCAAATACCCCAACATTTTGTCTGACACAGGCAGCTGTGGTCCCATTTCCTTGCTGGTCTTGCTGTAATTATCTCTGTGTTGGAGGTTGGGGTGTGAGTGAGAAGGGAACAAAGGAGGTTGACCCCCAAACAGCCCAAAATTCTGTCCCACTGGTTTGATTTGAAAGATGCAGGCATCTGTTGTCTAATTTCCTTGCTTATCATTCTGCTATTATCTCTGTGTTGGAGGTGTCAGGGGTTGTGAATGGAAGGGAGCAAAGAAGGTTGACGTGCAAAGAGCCCAAACTTCTGTCTGACTGACTTGATTTGAAAGATGCAGGCAGCTGAGATCCAACTTCTTTTCCGGTCTTGCTGCTATTATCTTTGTGTCGGAGGTGTCTGGGGGCATGAGTGAGGAGGGAGCAAAGAGGTTGACCCTCAAAGAGCCCAACATTCTGTCTGACTGATTTGATATGAAAGACACAGGCAGCTGTGCTCCAATTACCTTGCTGGTCTTGCTGTTATTATCTTTGAATTGGAGGTGTCTGGGGTGTGAGTGAGAAGGCAGCAAAGGAGGCTTACCCCCAAAGAGCACAAAAGTCTGTCTGACTGATTTGATTTGAAAGACGAGGGCAGCTGTGGTCTAATTTCATTACTGATCATACTGCTATTATTTCTGTGTTGGAGGTGTCAAGGGGTGTGAGTGAGAAGGGAGCAAAGGGGGTGGACCCCCAAAGAGTCCAACATTCTCTCTGACTGATTTGATTTTGAAAGCATGTGCAGCTGTGGTCCAATATCCTTGCTGGTCTTGTTGCTATTATCTCTGTGTTGGAGGTGTCTGGTCATGGGCAAAGCAGGTTCACACCTAGTCACCTCCTCAATGAGATCCCACATAAAGCTCAACCACAAATCATCTGCAAGCAGTCCCACAACTACCACACAGCAACTACAGAGTGGTGCAGGTGAGGGTGGGTGTGTTGGTTATGTTGAGTATTAAGCAGCTGCTGGGACTAGCTTTATTGTTGATTCTCCTAATGCTGAGGGGGAAGGGGAAGCAATGATGAGCAGCCAGACTAGAGGTTAAGGGAGCCCACATCATCCCCCCTGACCTTGTGATTCCCCTTCCCCCAGCATTGTCCTTCTGGGGCATGATGATGATGAAAAGGGCAGAACTGGCTAGCAGTATTAGCATCAGCACACATCAGCTGCCTATGTCTGCTGCTAGTGCATCCAGTCTGCCTTCTTTGGGCTCTCTCTCTCTAACTCCTTCTACTCTGTTTACTTCCTATTTACAACATGCTTTTTGGCATGACTATCGAAGGTTTTTAAAATATGTGGTGGGGCATAGGCAAAGCATGGAACCATTTTCACGACATATTTTTGGGTCTAAGCAAAATGGAGGAAATCCTAATTGTCTCGCTATGGGCAAAATGTCTCACAAAATAGCAGAAAGTCATGTGTTTTTTATGAATTATCTCAAGAAAACAAAATGGCATTTTCAACCATCCCCATTGCCATCTCTTCCACCTCAGAAGAAGGCATGCTAGCAGAAGGCACAGGTAGCTGACTTGTGTTGCTCAAACAGCTACCTAGTTCTGCCTTCTTCAATACTTTCCCCCAGATCCGCAGGGATGATGCTGAGAGACTGGGGAATGTGGGCTCCCACTCCTTTTAGCACTGGTGGTGACTTCCTCCTTCTCCTCTGTGTCACTGGATACATCAGGGACCTGCTAGCTTTTCTTTTTTTATTACCGCTGCTCATAGTGTCAGCCAGCACTATGGACATGTATTACCTTATTGTGCTATGAGCAAAATTTCTCACAAAAAAGCTGAAAGCCATGTGTTTTTTATGAAATATCTAATGAAAACAAAATGGGGTTTTCACCCATTCCTGCTGCCAACCCACATTTACTGAGGTCTTGAGAAGGAGTCAAAAACATCACAAAAATAATCACAAAGTACACCTGGGGAATGGCCTAGTTGTCAAGATGTTAGCGGTTGAGTTGCTGCCTTATTCTTTTGTAGAAAAACAAGGTTTTAGAGAACTGATATCATGTGTTGCACACAGCTGGCATATCCAAAGTCACAGTTATTTTTCAAGGATGGCTGACAGTTGTGCAAGCATATGGTTAGTGTAGTGAGCAAAGGGCTTTAAACCTCACCCAGAAAGGAAATTCACTTGACAACAGATTTGAGGACAAGTGGGTGTATGACTGCCCCTGCTCACTGTATTTCCCTCCCACCCAGTGGGCAACAATTGTTTGCAGCATCAAGTCGCAGCCAGTAATCTAGCCTCTGGTTCTGGCAGTTTTATTAAAGGACAGCAGCAGGATAGCCCATGCTCTCAGCACACCACTTTGTGTATGCCAAGTTTTAGAGAGACAATCCCACAAAGCCATAGGTGTGTTAAATAAACTAAAGCATGTGACAGAGGAATGGCTTGTACTACCCCACTCCCTGAAGGCTGTTTTTTCCTGGCAGAATTTTAAAACCTCTGAGAAATAATGAATATTGTCCTCAAAATAGGTGCCATTTTAGCTGTACCTATAGTGCTCACGATGCATTATACATTATATTTCATACAAGAGCATGCAACCTGCCTCATCACCAGCTGAAAATGGAGGTCTCTACCAGATGGAATTCCACATTGTACATGATAGACCATGTGTACAAGCAGAATAAAGCTACATAGTGAGTATAGTATACAATGAAAAATGGAAAGGCTTTTGAGGAAGCATCTTTGACACCTGTTCACTGGAAACTAATGTGTGCCCTATGTGAGCTGCTGAAAGCTTTTGAGGAGGGCACCTTGCTGGTTAGTCAAGTAGAGGCAGGAATTTAAGATTCTTTCACTGATATATTTACTGCAGAAAAAAGTAAGGATCATGGCTGATGAATATTACAATAATGACAACACAGACATGTTACACAATATGCAATGGGTGACACAAACTGCCATAGCCTCACATCTACAGATTCTCGATCAGCTGATGGAGAGATAATAGATGCAAAGATGGTTTACCAGAGGAAAAGGAAGTGAGCCTTGTGGCTACCAGGGCAGGGAGAATAGGTAAATGTTCTTGCACCCAGACCCTGACACACAGACAGTGATAACACAGGCGACATGCTCATCATCAAGCTTCCAGGCAGGGTTTCTTTTATCTTTCTCTGGGATTTTCTCCATTGTACATTGTGCCATAATGACAAAGGGCTACTGGGCCAGGGTGGAGAGTCTTTTTCCTATCAACATTCTGAAGATATGGGCCATATGGCTGGTGCTACAAAGCTGGTCCCATGTGTTGCTGGGCACACAGGGGAGGATCCAGTCAGACAATGTGACAGTGGTTACCTACATGAATCACCAAGGAGGAACCAGAAGCAAATCTACTTGGGCAGAGATCCAGGAACTTCTTCAGTGGGCAGAAGCTCATGTCCCAGCCACTTCAGCAGTTCACATTCCAGGATTGAAAAACATGGTCCCAGTCTTTCTAAGTCACCAACATTTGGATCCAGGAATCAAATTGTGTTATTATCCAGAAAAGAGGTCAGTGGATCGTATAGCATCTCAAAACAACCAGAAGGTTACGCTCTTTATGTACCATGAAGAAAGACCCTCTAGTGTTTGTGATGATATCCTCAATCTGTCCACTGCAGAACCATTTTTACTTCCTCTCAGTCCTGACTCAAGGTCCACTTTATTACTGTCAGGTGTAAAGGTTGGTTTTGACGACATGGTTCTTGAATCCAACATCCTGAAGAAGAAAGGTTTCTCTGATGCTGTAATTTCCACTAGTTCAGGCTAGGAAGCCTGTTTTGTCCAAAGCCTATCATAGGATCTAGTCTGTTTTACCAGTAGTGTGATGATTGAGGTGTGTCCCTTCAGTCTTTCAGTATTCCTACTATTCTGACTTTCTTCAGGATCATGTCAAAAAGGGTCTCAGTGTGAGTTCTCTTATCTCACACCTCTGTTCTTTTTCAAAAGAGGATTGCTTTTCTCTCTGACCTTTGTTCAGGGGTTGGCTCACGCCTACCCTACCTTCAGGAATCCCACTCCTCCATGGGACCTGAATAGGAATTCTCCAGATCCTGCTTCTGAGCCTCTTTTTCTGTTTGCTGTGTGTCTTCTAATGCTTAAGTTAAGATGGCCTTACTTTTGACCATTGTTTCTGTTCGCAGAGTAGCTAAACTGCAATCTCTGTCTTGTAAACCTCCTTTCCTGTTTTTTCCCTAGGACAAAGCAGTTCTTTGTACTGCCAGAGGTCACCTTGGATTTTCACATCAACCATGAAATTGTGTGTTTTTTTTCTTTTTGCTCTGATTCTTATACTAAGCAGGAGTAGAAGTTACATCTGTTTGATGTTGTACGTTGCCTAAAATACTGTGTTGATCACACACAGCCTTTCAGGAAATCAGACTCTCTATTTCTTATTCCAGAGGGTCCCTGAGTGGGTCAGGTTGCCTCCAAAATAACCATTGCCTCTTGTATCAATGCCACTATCTGACAGGAGTATTTGCTCAGGAAAAAAACCTGTTCCTTTCCAATTCATAGCAGACTCCACCAGATATGTGGACACCTCTCGGACCTACAAGAATCAGGCCTCTGCATGAACAGCTGTATAAGATGGAGACCTTTGCATACCTTCTGTATAAGATGGAGATCTTTGCATACCTTCACCAAACATTACCATGTCAATGTCCCGGGCCTCAGCTGAGGCCAGGAATGTCCTTCAGGCAGTGGTGCTTGTTAATGTACTTCTTTTCAAGTTTTCTCTATGCAGAGTTCTAAACCCTGTTGGTTCTTGTTCTTGATCAGTTATTTGGTGTGCAAGTTTGGTTCTTTTGACACCTTAGGTTTATATGGTACCAGTTAGTCCTGTGGAATACTGGTCTTCAGTGTAGTTTTATTTTTAATCTCTTTTCCTTCCCAGGATTCATGATGTATCCCCATGGTTCTTGTGTTCCATATTGGAAGTACGAGAAAAAAGTATTTTAGTGAACTTACCATTAAATCATTTTTTCTTAGTCAATGTGGAACACAGGCTTAACTCCCAGAGAAAAAACAATCTAGTTTGAGTCTCCAGGCAAAGGGGTCATCTTGTGTTCTTTGTTCAGGGGATTGCCTTCTTTCGCTCTCACTCTTGTTTTCTTTCTGCTACTTTGCTATACTTGAAATTGATTGGTGAGGGTAATGCTGGAGGTGAAGAAGGTAGTCTCTGCCTCAAACACCCTGCCTTGTTTGAAGTGCCCTGCTCTCTGGACTAAGAGAAAAGGATTTAACCTTGCACAATTCTTCTAGTTCAGACATGTTCTTAGGTCATCTTGCATGCACTGCATGTTTCATATATTTGATATATATCAATATATATCAATATCAATTCAGGTATGGAGACTGTGAACGTCATTCTAAAACCTTAAGCAGTTATTTCTTGAAGTAGTTCATGGTTGATTTTGAGATGTAGTTTGGATCATTGCCGTTTGTAACATACAACCTCTTTTAAGCTTCAGTTGGTTCACTGACTATGGGACATTAGCTTCCAGGATTTGTTGATACTTAGTAGAGTATATTCTTCACACTACAGGCACAATATTCTCTGTGTCACTGGCTGCCACACAACCCCAAAGCATAATAGATCCTAGATTTTAACAGTTGGCAAAGTGTTTCCTTCGCCTTTTTTCTTCAAATGTACCTTTGGTGATTGTAGCCAAATAGTTCAATTTTAACTTCCTCACATCATAGCACTTGGTTCCAAAATGCCTCTTGCTTATTTAAGTGTTGTGTTTGAATTCTTTAGAAGCTGGCTTTTGTGATAATATCACAGGTAAGGTTTCCTTTTGATGGCTCTTCCTCTGTGCAGCTTTGTGCAAGCAAAGATGCACAGAGGAATTTTCCTGCAGGTCCTTTGCAGTGATATGGAGGTTTTTCTTTGTATTTCTGACAAGGGTTGGAAGAAAAGTAAGGAACATTTCCTGTTTCACTTATCTCAAAAAAAAATTTTCTCTTTTTCATGAAAGATTTCTCTTTTTCTCCAATGCAAAATATCCTCCTTTTCTCCTAATCCAGCAAATTGTTTGCCTAATCCAACATATTTTTCTCCTTTCTAACACATTTTCTCCTATTCCATCACATTTTTTGCCTATGTTTCCTATAAAGCAATATTTCCCAGCACAATATTACTTCTGAGGGCTGTAGTGGAGAAATAAGCAGCTGAACATCAAAGTTGTGAGTCCTACAGCAACATATACCTTGAAAATTTTGTTAGCATGAAAAAGTGCATTTGTCCATATGTACATATGTACAGTTGCACATATTCATGATGATGTCAAGTGATAAAAAAAAAATACAACATACCATGGGGCAGATGTGTATGGTAGTGGTGGTGAGGGACTGGCGTAGTGTGATTGGTGGGACCTTGACAAACTGAATCCACCCTGGGAGAAGAGGGATCATCATTTATTGCACATCATTGCTGCAGTCAGTTTTTGAACTACCACTTTACTTCCATGTCCCTACACTGCTACACCTTTCCTCATGCCTCTTGTGTGTTTGCTGGATATTACTCAACTACTGTGTGTGTTTTTACGCTCTACAGTACACAGTTGATGGAGTGTGATGTCTTGCATTAGCCCTACAGAAAATTCTCAATGTTTGCTGTCTATCAAGTCTGCCTCAGTCACAGAGCTCACACTAGGCTCTCAGTCAGCTGTCTGTCACCTAATATATTTATTTGTTTAATTATTTATGTATTTTTTTTTATTTTTTTTTCTATTATTATTTTTTTTAAATTGTCCAACCTATCTTATCACAGTCAGTCCAAAATAAAAAAAATTATAACTTAAAAAGAAAATCGACAACTTCGTTCCCCAAACTTCCTCAGCACAGAGACAATAAAAGCAAAATCAGCAAGCAATTTGGAGCCCAGCTGCCGGTGTCTTGCCAGCCAGCCACACCTAATTTTGGGGTATTTGGGGTCAACCTCTTTCCTCCCTCCTTTGCCCCTAGGTTTCCCCCGGACATACAGAGAACCAATGTCCTACCTAAAAGACTCCCTAAACTAAGCTTCAATTTTCCGGTATCCTTTTAAAATATCTCATAAAAAATGTTGTGTGGTCACACAGCACATTAACCATGGTGCCTTCATTAAAATACCAACATAAGGATCTCGCACTGCATGAAAGTGCGAGATTCTCATATTGCGTACTTAAATGGCACTTCAACCCAAATTGATTTTATTGTGCAGTTAGTCAGATGAAAGCTGTCAGGCATGACATAGGCTCTAATTGAGCTGAAGATATTACGCTAGAAAGTCACATTAGTATCCTTACATAGCCATATTTGTTTATTTCCTGACAATGTATTAGCTCAGACAGTAGCCTCTGTCAATCTAATCCATATATCTCTCTAGCTATACATATATTTACAATAGAATAAATTGTGTTTCACAGGGTATGTCTTGTACACACACATTTATACACATACCCGAGTAAGTACATGTCTTACTGTCACCCTCTCTCTCTTTCAGTCAATGTTGTGCACTCTCTCTCAAGATATCACTGTCTCATGCTGTCTCTCTTTCTCTCAGTTTTTGACGATCTTTCATGCTCTCTGTTTCTGGTTCTTGCTGTTTCTCATGTTCTCACTCTCACTGTTTAATGATCTTGCTCCTTCAGTCTTCTGATCTCTCTCACAGTCTTATGTTCTCTGTCCCCCACTTTCTAGTATAATATCTTCAGAGCAATCAGATTCTGCGTTATGCCTGACAGATTTTATCCGACTAACTACATAATAAAATCAATGAGGATTGAAGCGTCATTTAAGTAAATGACTTAAGAATCTCGCACTTTCATGCAGTGTGAGATTCTCATGTCGCCATTTTAATGAAGGCCCCCATGGTTAATGCACCATGTGGCCACACAACGTTTTTATGCGATATTTTAAAAGTGAACCCAATTCCCCTTTATTGGCCTATTTTGTCTAACTCAAGAATGTGCTGCTTTCTCCTCTCACAAACACAGAATGGCATGCCGTGAGAGCCCTTTTATTTGGCTATAGAAAAGTAGATAGAACTCTTCAGTTCTTTCTTCCCATTGATTTCAATGCAATGAGCTAGGCTAAAAAAAGTGGGAAAATGGCACTTTATGAGGGAAAATTATTCACCAAGTGGAAGTGCCATTTTTTTTGCTGATTTTGGTTCTAGGAGAAAGTTTTATCCCATCCCTATTCCTGACCTTAGTAGTTCTATCAGAAATTTTTCTTGGTCTTCCAGACCTTGTTTTGACTTCAACAGTTCCTCTTAACCTCCATTTCTTAACCCCTTAACCACCGACCGTGTAGGCACGTGGCAGTCACTAAAGGACCACTGAGCTTTTTTTTTTTTTTTTTGCCTTTCGATTCCGGACTCCCCGAACAGCGTGCAGCTGCGGGGGGGAGCCCGGAATTCCATGACGTTAACTCAGATCGACCCATGACATGCTATGACCGTCAAGGGTCGTTAAGAGGTTAATGACATTTCAGGAAATGGAAGTTGCAAGAAGGAAACCTTTAGATTTTTTTCCAGCCTTCCTCTGCTTTTTAAGAGTCATTTACCTTTACTTTATGATCCTCAGTCAGCTTCTTCGAGGAGCCCATGGTTGCTTAGCATAAGCACAACACCCTGAGAGGTTCAAAGAGTCATATCATTTATTAAGTTCTGGAATTGTTATCACCTAACTTAGATTAAGGTCTAATGAGTCAATTAAATTCTGGAACCTTACCAAAAAATACAAATATTGGATCAATTGGTAGGGTGCACAAACCTTTGCAAATGCCACATTTTCTGCTTTATTTTTTCAGTCTAATAGATTCAGCAAATAAATAGTAACTGTGCATTACAATTTATAGAAGTAAGTCAAGTTTAAATGTGTTTGCTGCAGAGATTGTGTTAACTTATTTCCAGTTACAAAATCACCAAAACATGTAATTGGTCAGACTGCCTAAACTTTTGCATACAGCTATACACACAAACTTTTTCTTCATGTAACTACATCTGATTTTCTATGTGTCCACTTACATCTGATTTTCTATGTGTCCACTTTGTAAGTAGTTTGGAAAAGGGAGCAGAGGGACAGAGCTTAACAAAAAAGCCATAAGTTACCTTTCACAGTTCCCACTCCTCTGCACACATGGCACAAAGCAGTGATTTTGTCAAGTAAAAATATTTGTACTTACTTGTAAGACATGCCTATTGCACAAACGCTGTGCTTATTTCTGTGCAGAATTCTAACATCTTTTTTTACTTGTCTATTAAACTATTTCCGAGTCTGTCTGTGCTTTATAAATAAATATAACAATAATAATTCAACCTCACTTATTTTTTCTTAACAGAAATGTTTTCTCTTTTATAAGGATTATGTCTCACTTATTGAAAGCAGTTTCAATAACACCAGTGTTTTTCCCAAACTAGCAAAAGCAATATCTCACTGTTGATTATTTATTTAGTTTTAGTTTTTGCTAAAAGCCATAAGTTAGCTTTTCTATTCCATCTTTTAGTATATATTATTACAATATGACTGTATCTCTTTTTCTTGTCTCCATTTAGTGTATGCACCGAAGACAGAAACATTTTCTGTAATAGAGGTAAATTAAGTTACCAGTAAAAACATCATGACTTGTTTTGCCTCAAAATTTATCATAAAGGCCAGGCATGTCAACCATGAAGATCTGGAGGCTGCATGCAGCCCCTAACTAAGTATCAAATAATTATATATTAATAAGGAAAATGTGTTTGTATATACAGAGTGCTTGGGCTGACATCACACAAAAAGATACCACTGTTGTTACCTTACACCAGTGTTTCTCAACTCCTGTCCTCAGGACCCACTAACAGGCCAGGATTTGATGATTTCCTTGTTGGAGCACAGGTGAGTTAATCAATGTGAATGAGCCTCTGATCACCACACCTGTGCTCCAGCAGAGAAATCCCTAAGTCCTGGCCTGTTAGTGGGTCCTGAGGACAGGAGTTGAGAAACACTGCCTTACACCCTTTTATTTGTAACCAAGTATTAGGAAGAATAGAGTAAGAGTAGCATTTTGGTGCCCTCATGTCTCCTCAATTAATTAATATAACAACTTTTATTATAGCTTGTTTATAGAAACCTACACACAGCTATAAAATGTAATTGAAAATAGTAATACTTAGCCACCTGTTTTCTCAAAGCAAAATGTGCTTTGATAACATGCTACATTGATAATAGAAACCGATCAGTAAGACAGCGATGATACTGTCTGTTTACTTCAAGTTTGGACAGGACCTCTACCTTCAGAAAATGGGGACTGCAATTGGTACCCAAATGGCACCACAATATGCCGGCCGGCTCAAAAGGGACTGACAGCGCAGGCGCACGGACGTCACTGTGATGAGATGTCTGTGCTTCCTGCTCCTGTGAGCATCCCTAAAATGCCAAAATCTTCAGAAGCGGGTAATATTTCTGGTGACTAGCGCTACTAAGCAGCTAGTCACCAGATGAAGAATCAATCAAGCTTAAGTTATTGCGGGGTGGTAGTTCCCCTTTAAATCTGCTTAGTTAGCCAGTAAAAGGTATCAAAAACTATATTTGCCTCCTAAGTTTTTAAAAAGACTGACTTCAAAAAAAGCAATAGTTCAACACCTAGACTTGGATGAATTATTAAAAGGAACAAATACTGAAGACAGTGGACAGAATTTAACATCTTGAGGTAAGTGACATGCCAGGACCATCACGGAAATTTGTCCTTTAATGACGGCTGACAGTGCTGGCACGTCTAGGGTTAATGATTAATGCATGCCTCAGGGAACTCTGCAATCATTGCGGGAAGGTTGTAACTGACTGCACCAGGACCAACAATCATATGTGCCGGTGCTGGAGTCATATGTCAAAGGCAATGTATGCAACATTACCTTTATAAGTGTTCTCTGCTTCTCTCCTCCTCACTGTGATTGTGAGGAGAAAGAAGCAGAGAACAAAGCTTCCATTGCCTCAAATGGCCAAAGATAAGGCATTTTTGACATACTGGGAGCAGGACTGGTGCTGGATCTTGGGGGAAAAAAAGGAAATGCCAAAACGGCCCATCACTGTGTAACTGAATAAATAATTTAGAGCAAGACCTTTTTCATTTACACATACTAATGTAAAAACAAATATGATGAAGTTTAAATAAACAATACTGTGAGAAACTTGATACACTTACATACAGACCACATAGAATGATCACCTAAAAAAGGGCTACCATGGTAGGAAAGAGGGACACAGGGCTTGTCATCAGAGTACTACCCTGAAAATGGACATTCATACCTTTTATCCAGTCCATGTTAAAAATGCACTAATTAAGCACACATCATCACAGGAAAACCTATAAAATTTGTTGTTTTCATTTTTTATTTGTTTATATTATTAAATGGTGGGTTATAAATATAAATGTGATATCAAAAGAAGCACTACTTACAAAAAAGGTATACAATTTTTGTGGGTGAACTAAGTGAATTAGAGGGAAAATTAGGTTTATCAAAGGCATACCAGGAATTCCAAAATTGCTGTTGTCCTCTAGTGTAAAAAAGTCCTTGTCACTAAAGGGTTTAGGTTGAAGAAATATATTGAAAAGTATATTCCCTAAGGCAACAAATGCAAAAAACGTAGATCACAACCAATGCGATTAAATGAATAAGTAAATAATGAAATAGCCAAGATAATAAAAGACATTTAGACTATTTAAATCTGAAGGAACATACATTTTTTTCCTTGACATATAGAGAGTGCAACAAAGATTGCAAGAAAGGCACTTAGTTTATCAAAACCAAAACGTAAGATGATGTGCATTAGACATTTCAAAAATGAGATGAGTGAGTTTATAAGTGAGGATACGGAAAAGTCTGATGTTCTGAACATCAATGGTATATACCTGGGAGCAAGCAATGGTAGACGAGCATCAACAAATAACATTTCCAGCCATACAATTATCAGTTATAGGGTTAGCACAAGAAGAGGTTAGAAAACTGTGTAAAATTAAGACTGACAAAATACCTGTTTACAACGAAGGGTTCTTATGGAACTAATTGTAGTGTTAAAAAGGCCTCTTTTTTAATCTTTGAAGACTCTTTATAGATTGGCTTAAACCCTCTGGCACTCAAAGGATTAAAGCCAACGGGGTGGCTTTATTTAAGAATGGAACTAAAACGGAACCTGAGAATTATAGACCCATGAGTTTAATCTCAGTAGTGGGTAATTTGCTGTAAGGGATTGTATTCAGGATTACTCTATGAAAAATAAAATAATTAGCAGGAATCAACATAGATTTATTAGCAATAGATCTTGGTAGATCTCGTGCTTCTGTTAAGAAGTAGCAACCTATATAATACTAAAACATTAGATGTAGATATTTAGATTTTGCAAAGGTATTTGAGACAATATCAACACAGGAGGCTGCCATATAAAATAAAGAAATTGGGTCTGGGCCAGGGCCTTTGCATCTGGATAGAAAAGTGGTTAAAGAGTATGGAACAGAGCGAATGGAAAATTGTCCAATACAGTTAAAGTTGAGCGTGAAGTACCACAATGTTCAATACTGCTTCTTAACAGGTTTGTAAATGATCTAAAATTAGATATAGAAAGCAATATTTCAGTTTTGCAGGTAACACTAAATTATGTAGGGTTATAAATTCAGAGCAGAATATTTGTTCTCTACTGAGAAGTTTGGGCAAACAAGCAGAATATGACATATAAAGTAGGAAAGCGTCATGCATTTGGGATGAACAAATCAGCATGCACTTTATGGGATAATTTTAGGAGACTCAATGATAGATAAAGACCTAGGAATCCTTGTAAATGGTAAACTTGGAAATAATGATCAGCAACTACTGTCTTGCATAAAAAGATGGTATTGAACAAGAGCGAATAACATAATTTTGCCATTGCACAAATCATAGGTAAGACCTCACCTTGAATATGCAGTGCAGTTTAGGACACCAGTTTTGAAAAACAATATTCTTGAACTGCTGGTGAGAATAAAGAGTAAGAGCAAAAAAATTAAAGGGATATTAATGTTTCATAATAAAAGCAGCTCTAATTAATCATCATAGTGTTTGGACTTTGGAGAGAGTTATTTCAATTCTGTCAGAGTTGTAGTTCAAGAGTAATTCAATTACAAAGTATCCCCCTCCCACCCTTTTTTCTGATGTAACACTGTTCAGCCAGATCAGAAGTGAGGTGCCCAGGTAGACTGCAGAGAGGGACAATCTTCAAATAAAGGTAAGGGAAAAACCTGAAAAACTTGTCAAGGGGGACAGGGCTTTCATTGTTCTCATAAGAAGAAGATTGTCCCCTTCTGTTATCTGTCTAGCCTTACAACCAGATTCCATGTCTGAGAAGAGATGGCTTACACTAGGTAAAAGGAGCGGGAGGGGAAACTTTGCTTTTGAATATCTCTCAAACCATAAAGGTTTGAGAGATAAGACTTATATTGTTCTTCATGTTTTTTAATGCCTACAAAATAAAATAAAGATAAAATGAAGTATTACTATCCCTTTAATTAAGGGAATGAATAATTCCAGTATGCAGGGAGTCTAGCTGAACGTGGCTTATTTACTCTAGAGAAAAGTATATGAGAGGTCAATATGGTTTTCTCTGGTGAGCTTTTCATTTAACTACCTTATTAAATAACTGGGGTCATCCCTTAAGGTTAGAAGGAAGGAGGTTTCAATTTCAGCAATGGAAGGGGTTCTTTAAAATAAGATCTGTTAAATTGTGGAAATCTTTGCGCAAAGATGTGGAAATGACATTTACAATGGATACATTTAAGAGAAGATTAGGTACATTTGTAACAGAACTCTATCAGCTGTTTGCTAACTCTGGATGAATGTAGAGAATTTGATCTGCACCACATGGTATCTTTGTATATACAATTATGTATTGGATATTATCTGGACCAGCTATAGTATTTGTGCATACAGCTTAAGCGTTTAACTGTTGCCTTATTGATCAGGAACACAGGTGGCTAAGTGCCGCTAGTTTTATGTGAACTTCCTCTTAATGTGCATCGTTTGCTATTTACAATATTCAATAAAAGTTAAATGTTATGCATTCTTTGAGGATGCATAATGACTAATGTGTACAAAAACACTATGCTCACTATGTATTTCCTAATACATGGTTACTAATAACCGATGTCCCTGCCATTTTCCATTTCAGATAACTTTGGTTTGCTAACACCGTCTACAGCAGAGGTAGGCAACTTTTGGCTCTCCAGATTTTGGATGATTAGGGTAATAGCAGTTGTAGTCTCCAACAGCTAGAGAGCCATATGTTGCATATCTCTATTCTATAGGTAAGATAGACACTGGGCTTTAAACAGCCATAGCAGAGCAGCAAACTATTTACACCTCTGTAACAAAATAATGCTGCAGACACATCAGCATCCATTGTTGTAGCCCACCTTAGAGGGAATCTTTGAGCATGTGGCTCTCAACTATATTGAATTTATACAAGCCTGCTATAAACTAAAGAAAATATTAGATAAAATCCAGTTATTACAATGCACAAGTAATAGAACGCAGCCTGTTTTTGTCAGTTTATAAATTCAGTCATATCATGTGTTTACTTTTCTAGAATTCTTCTTCATTATTTCTTTCTTTTTCATTTAGTTTGTTTATCCACCTACGCAGTCACTGCTATAACAGGTAATGTTGTTATTTGTAATTAAAGTTCTTTCTATCTTTGGATCTCTGATATATTTTTAATATATTTCATGTAGTGGTTAAATAATAACATCTTTTATTTAATAATTCCCATCAAGATGGTTTCCTCTAACTTGGCTAGTATCAGAAAGGTATCCAATGCATTGCAAAAAACACATTGGGTAACTCTCAAAGGGTTAAATAATACTGCCCTGGACCTAGACTTAGAGCTGGGGCAGTCCATCGCAGGAGCGCCAGCTGTTAGTGATTATAACTCCGTTTATCACTAACCAGCCAATGGTTTGGAATTATAGTATCTAACAGTTGGAAATCCAAAGCAAGATTACTCTTGACCATATGATAATATGCAAACTATTATCCAGTCAAGGGTGGTCATTGTTTAGGTATGATATGATACCATGATGTCTGAACAATGTATATTTATCTATTTTTATAACTAATAGCTATTTTTCTTGGGACCCAAGCCCATTACATGTGAAATAGGTGATGGGTGAGAAAATACTATCTTGTTTCCTATATTATTAAAAGGAATGTATGAACTTAACAGAACAGTGTTTGAGCTGTGTTTATATATAGGAGAACCTGTTCTTTTCTACAGACTTGTTATGACATACTGGAGCTCTCAAGTAGTAATGGTGATGCAAGTAGTGTGACTGAGACAATTCAGCAGCATTTATATGCAATAGGTGGTGGTAGTGTAAGTCATTGTTCTTCCTAGTACTAGCCCTAGAGTGTTGAGGAGACAATAGAGGTAGCATCAACAATGCCAGCAGCAGCACAGCAAGCCACTTCAGGCACACAAAACATATACCTTTTCCTCATCCCGCTCCCCTAAAGTCATGGTTGTTGGAATATGTATCCTTGGGGCAACAAGGGGCTGTGCAGTTTTCAACAACTGCAATGTGTAGAGTTTGTTAAAACAAACATTGTGAAGAGGGTCAAGGACTGGGATCACACAACTGGCACAACAACAGTTATAAAGCTCATCCAAATTACCAACATCAACGTCAAAGTGCTGATTATGTTAAATTGTCCCCAAGAGATCATGTATTGTGAGTCAGTGACTGAGACCCTTGTCCATGCTCCAACATATAAGTATGCAATTTGATGCTTGGTACACTTAATTAATAATACTTAACAATTTACACTTAGTAAAAATAGTTTACCTTCCCAGCTATCATATTCTGCAGGGTGTACCATCTAGAGATGCTCTCTTGAGCCCTGTCTATTGCTCTTCATAACATTGCCATGTGTGGTCACTGTGGCACATAATGTACATGTGTAGAGACGTATTGCCTGATCCTAACATCGCAGAAGCACTGTCTGTAGGTGGTGGTATTGGTGGCATTATGCTAGACTGCAGCTGGTGAGAGTGCAGCAACTTGCATACTGATGGGGACTGGTTAAACTTGCCTATTAGTTGGAAGTGGGACCACTTGCCGTTGCCTGCTGGGCAACATTTATTACTCTGCTGTCATTTGGCCCAGATGTTCACCAACATTTTTCCCACATTACAAATGGATAAAGAGCTCAGTAATATCTGCAGCATGTGACTTCTTTGTCTTGGTTAGGGAGTTAGATGATTATGTCTGCAGTGCACTTGGGGTTAGTTGTGATTGACATGCTTTATTGGGGCAGATCTGCTAAGGTGTGACCCCCTCCGTCCCCCTCTTCAAATTGTTGTCATGTATTGTGCAAAAAAGTGGATGCTGAGGATTGCCCCCAGAGAAAAATAATGCTATAACCATGGTTTAATTCTATAACCATGATTTCAGGGTAAAGAAAAGTGGAGAGGATTGTGGTCTGTCACCACCTGAAGGGCCTTCTTGTGCTGTTGCTGTAATACATACTGTAGCTGCTGCATCTGCTGCTGCCTCACTGTTACCACTGATACTGTTATGAAGTAGAACAGTATCTTCCTTTACTGTCTAATACATGTCAACACCACTCAGAAATCAATCATCATCTTCATCATCCCTACACCCACTACCTTGTTGGACAAGGTAGACGCATCAGCATCAGCCTGATGATGGTCATGCTGATCTGCCTGCTGCTGCAACATATGATCATCATGGGTGGAAACTATAGAAAATTCAGTAACAGGATCCAACCTTACAGCTAACTCTAGAATTTCACTAGTTCTGAGGGTGCTGGTGGTGGTGACACTCAGTTCCCCACCAGTCCATATCTCTCCTTCAATCTTCAATTGTTATCTCCAAGAACACTCTCATACTTTCTCCACCATCAATAAAATAGTGTGGGATATCACTAAAACCACCAGTCACCAGTCATCTACTAATTCTACTGGAAGGACTCAGAGTGGGACCTGATGGGGAACTCAGAGTGGATGTAGGGCATGATCATGGACTTGGAGTTGGGAGTGGGCAGTACTGGTGGCAGCACTACTGTGTGGGCTCTGTGGAGCTCTCTGAGCTTGGACAATCACTACTTGTGTACAACATATCCCCTGCAACTTTTCCTACTGACTGTTGCAATCTCTCTCTCTCTTTGGGCTTGATTCTGTTACCCATGCTAAAACCGGCGTTACAAGAAAAACAAGTAGAGTGAATTTTGCAAATGTGTTATGTCGGTATTCTATTGCAGAACCACAGTAAAACAAAACTGGAGTAGACAGCACTTTTCAGAGTAGTAACAAAACTGGCCCTGTCAGCTTTTTTTCTACTACCGCCTACAAAAAACTTGCAAAATGTCAAAGTCCAAGGAAATAGGCGTACATTTGATGACAGAAAGATGAAGTTCAGTGTTAAATGTGTTCCCCACATAACAAAATCCAACAGAGTGCCCCCTTTCAACATATTAACCCCCCTTATAAAAGTCGACTTGCAGTGCTTTCTTTCACCACTTTAATTCAACTAATATTGTTCACATTAAACATTTTAACCCCTCCCCCTTGAAAATTCAACTACAGTGCTCCCATGACTTTCTTTCACCATTTTTAGCTGACATTTTTCTTCTCCTATTTTTTTCAACATGCCCTCATATCTTGTATTGCAAGATTATATAAGTACCAGAGAGGTAGCAACACATTGCAATGTGTTTGCTACCCATCTGGCACTCAAAGGGTTAAAAGAATTAGTGGAAACAGTGCTTCTCAATATTACATAAACCTATATCTTGAGTCTAATGAGTAGCCTAAACTTTATTTTATGAGATCAGCTCTTAGTAAATAATAGGGATCTGACTTCCATTTTCTTTATGAGCCACCCTTACACTGCTGGTCACTTGTGAGCCCTGGGCTGTAAAAACCACAGAGTTCTCACAGCCAGAGTGTGTATGTATGGCTTGCTGCCAAAAGCCAACAATAAGTTCCAATCTACCCTTGCAACAAAGTATTCTTGAGCACACTCAAGCTATTCTAAAAAGGAAACTCCTTTTTAGAATAGTTTCACTCATTGTTATGTAAATTGGGTCACACTTATCCTGTAACCTTCCTTACAAAAGTAAAGGAGGGGTTAGTATCACTTCTTACTGTAGCATTAACACGTCAAATGAGTTTTGCCATCAAATAGTAGGTGTGAGAGGTCTTTCACACTTAGCACAGCAAGTTATACATTCTTGTACAGGTATCACTGTGACACATAAATAGTCTGTATTTTGCAGTAAAATTGGAGAGTAAACAATGTTGAATGGTAGCAATATTATTCAAATTAAAATGGAGAAAGAAGGTCATAGGAACACTACAAGTCACATTTTAAAGGGGGAGGGTTAAAATGTGGAATGTGACCAATACTTGTCGAATTTAAATGGTGAAAGAAAGTCATGGGAGCACTGTAGTCGAATTTTCAAGGGGAAGGGTTAAAATGTGAAATGTGAACAATATTAGCCAAATTAAAGCACTGCAAGTCGACTTTTAAAATGGGGGGTTAATATGTCGAAGGGGGGCACTTTATGTCGGATTTCTATGCTCTATACTGTATTATACACTGCTTTTGTTCGAACTACGATGGTTTTGAAACTGTCATTATAGCTTCTACGCCTCAACCTCTGAGGCACAGAATTTCTGACTTAAATGTAACCACAAAACAGGCGCTAATACTGAGCGTGGGTAATAGGATACTAATTGCACGTTGTTTTTTGTTGTTTCCGATGGGCTTTTTTTAGACTGGCGGTAAGTATAATTACCGCTGGTTTTGTTTTCACAAGTCGGGTAATAGGATAGCAAAAACTGACTTAAAAAATATAGCTCCTGTTTTATTTTTAGCGCTGGTAATAGAATCGAGCCCTTTATCTCTCTAAATTCACCTATAAGGTTCAGCATGGTGGGAAGCCCAGGCTTTTTATTCTATGGGGAAGGAAATACCATCCTGCTGGAAATTTCACCCCATAGAGAATATAGGCAGGAAATTACAAATTTTTTTTAATAACATTTTAATTGTTAGTGAAAAGCTGAAAAAATGACTTTTCTATGGGCAGAATTCACCATGGGAAAAACAAAAAGTCGAAATGTTTTGTTGAGTATCCAGCAGGAACAGAATTTTACTTTTTCACCCATCCCTAACAGAAAAAGCACGTGTAAGAGACAGTGCAGAGACGTAGAATTTGAATCCTGGTATGGAGACACAAATATTGAGAGATGTGCTGCAGAGAGGAGGGAGACATAACCAACCTGGGAGGGAATGGAGGGCTGACATATCATGCTGCATGGCGTTACAGGACCACTACTGTATGCATGTTGGTGCCACTCTCTCCTCCATTATATTTCATATCCTCAGTAACAGGAACCATCTGAATTTAAAAAATTGATTCAGATTAAGAGGTTCAGCAGAATGACATGCAAAGGAACAGGAGTTCAGTAGATGCAATGTGGACCCCTAGGAATCCAGGCTCAATCATAGCTACATTCTATACACCAACTGTTTTTATGGAAATGCCTTCTAAAAATGACATAACAGATATAACAGAAACGAGAGGATAGCAAATATAGAAGGATTTATGGCGTAAAGTAGAAAGAAAAAAAATGAGAGTTAGAAACAGACCGGGTCAAAAAGCAAAGCATAAAAGTGCATTGATAAGATATATTAGAGATGAAGGGAGGCAGGGGTAAGAAAGGAGCTTTAAAAAATGTCGGAAGGGAAGCACATTTCTGAAAATAAATGGAAAAATAAAAATAGTAGGTATATATTCTACGAGCTAGAATGCTAAAAGGTCATGCAGATAATGAATGTAATAATTCTCTGGATAAATATGAAGCTATTCTGATGATCAAATCGCTGAGCTTTTTAAGTAGCTCAGACGATGGGTAGAGTAGATGGATTAGTTGTTTTTTATGTTGTGACCAGATGGAATAACTTACGACTATACCACTTGAAATATTGATCCCTATGTTGTACATTGTGTGACATAATGTAATAGTTTGGATGGGGTTACTGTAATTCCTTTACAGGGATATGATAGTTGGGAGCCAGAGTGCAGAAAGTAAAGGCTATGCCCAGCACTCCTGCTTGCTTCAGATCTGTGTAACTTGGCTAAACAATGACTGGAATGATGGTTGGCTCCTGCTGTGCTTCCTTGACCAATCAGGGGAGGTTATTATGGTCCAGTCAAAATGCCCCTTTTCCAAACCCTACTTTGCATTCTTATCTGGATAGGAGTGACTGGAAATGTAGGCCATTATCTGATTGGTCAAGCATAGCAACACTGTCCCAAGCACTAATTTAAATTCTAATCTTGATAAGAGTGTCTGGAAGTGTATATAAGCAGTGTGTTTCATCAATAAAGCTGTTCTGTTCTACCCTCCTTAATACAAGTCTCGGCTGTATTTCTGGAGGCGACTTGGGCTGGGAATTCTCACCTTAGCTACTACAGGAGCAAATTCACTTTCCTCGCCGGTCTATGGCGTAGGGCCTCTGGAAACCCTACCTAGGGTTCTGCAGCTAAATTCACTATCTCTGCCAGGGGGCAGCATCCAGTTGTTCCTGCCTGAGCATCCAGGACCTCCAGGCAGCCGTGGAAGAGGGCAGCAGCAGCGGCGGTTCAGGAACCGACGGCCCCAAAAGGGTCCGGTAAATCCTGGTACCGTCACATCTGGTGTCAGAAGTGGGATGCCCTCTTCCTAAAGGCATCCAAACCACTACTGGGACAATCTCCATCGGGAGATTTGGCTGGAGCCAGTGGCAGGTGTATGGAGGAATTCCTAAAGCGATCCACCTTAAAAGAGATCCTTACTGCCAGAGGCGGAGAAGCAAGGGGACCCAGGAAGACTGAGCATCCAGGACCTCCAGGAAGCAGCAGGGCTCCAGCCGGCCGTGGAAGAGGGCAGCAGCAGCGGCGGTTCAGGAACCGACGGCCCCAAAAGGGTCCGGTAAATCCTGGTACCGTCACATATGTGTTTTAGGTTTCTCTGTTTCATATTCTGAGTGGGTGGTGAAGAGAATAAAGGTGGTTCAGAGAAAGGAATTTATTTACTACTATTCCTTTACTGTGTTTTGTCTCTATCACAGAGGCTAGCGACAAACGGGATAAGAAGAAGATGCTTGCCTGGAAGAATGAATTTACAACGAGAGCAGATCATAAGACTCACTATCTCCATGGTAATATACAATGATAAATGTTTAATACATGGTTATTTTATTATTGAGTACTAGTTGAAGAGCCCGTTACATGGGTCACAGTGCCACTGCCAGCCGGTCATGGGGCAGTCATGCTCAGTAGAGACTGCACGTGCCACAGCTGATACAGTGCCAGCCAGTAGCGGTGTAGTCATGCTCAGTAGAGACTGCCCATGCAGCGGCTGATACAGAGCTGGATGCTCCTTCGGAGTGCCCTGCTCTGTACCAGCCTTGTCACGGGCAGTCTCTACTGCGCATGACTGCATTGTTACAAACTTTGTAGCGAATTATTATATAGGATAGGAATGATTCCAGTATTTTGATTGTCCCCAAACATTACAAGTGGTATCAAGAGAAACACTATATTTTAAAATAATGAAAAAACAAATTTTTGCTAGCAGTTCTTAAAGATAGCAACAATATCAATTTGTGTGTGTATGTATGTGAGTGAGTGAGTGAGTGAGTGAGTGTCAGAAAAACAGGCTGAGGGACTTTGTGCAGAACACAACAAGACTATAGAAGTACTTGTTAGTTCCTCACCTGGAGATAACCTCACTGCTATAACTAGATGTCATAGGAACTGCTGCCACAGGTTGAGCTGTTAACATTTGATACTACAGGCTTAGCTAGCAGTACTGCAGAAACAAGCACCCCAGATTGAGCAAAAAAGCAGATAGCATGGGACTGGTAGGGTAGCAATACATTTAAAACCAGAATGTAATCACCACTGGATATTTTATTCAGTAAGCATATAGCACCACAACCGCAAACAGATGTACCAGGGATTCTCATCCCCTTTCTCAATGCAAGTCATTGTAGGATACAGCACATTGGTGGGCTGTTTATGGGGGTGGAGTGGAGGTCTTGGGAGCATTCTTTTTAATCTTTCATCAGTGTGTACTATTGTTTGGAGCTATGTTGAGATTTTATGTAGTACTTCAAGCTGTGGGTTGTAGATGACTACTTCTGTCCTCTGTCGTTTTCATTCCAGGAGATTTCTTCATAGTACACTGGGGGCTCTCTGAATTTGAATGTCCATGATCTTGGCATTATATCCATGACTGATAAAATCTCTCTTGAGATTTTTAAGCTTTTGATCTCGTTCACAAGTCTCAGAGCATATGCAATTATACCACAGGGCCTGGCTGTAAACAATAGTTTATTTGTGTGTCTGGGATGGAAACTGTAATTTCTGAGATAATTAGGCCTGTCTGTTACTTTGCAGTACAGAGATGTCCAGATGGAGTTGTTACTGACACTGATTGTAGTATCCAGAAAGATAATTTGTGTGGGTGAATGGCTAGTTGGAGGATAATGGTGGGATGGAAGGTGCTTGGAGGGTTAACCCATACATTCTGTAAGCTTAGCCATCTCTAAATATTAGAATTCACTGGAGCATGAAAAAGGTAATAAATCTTGTTTACATTTTCTAGTCCTCTTCAAAGAGACTTTACAAGAGCCTAGATAAAGATTTATGGTCAATACTGATAACAATATTACTGCCGGTAGAATTTCAATTTTAAAATAATGTGCTTGAGGTTTAAAGTAATGTATTATGCATTGAGCCTCATTCTTATTATGTCTGAAGAAGAGGCCTAGTTGTCTTGAAAGCTTGCATCCAAAGCCACTCAGCTAGCCAATAAAGGTATCATTTTTAATGCAACATAATTTGAATGTACTAACAATCCAGCCTCCATTTTCCTCTTCCAACCCTGATGTTGGCTCCATGGTGTGATTTAACCCTTTTTGATTTCCTTTTACCCCCATTACATAAATTATGTAATGAATCATTCTGTTCAATGTGTGTTTGTTTTCTGAGGAGACGTAAATTATGTTCTGTGTGTGGGATACCATAAATTATGCAATGAGGCTTATTCTTTTATATATATAGATATATACCAATTAGATAATTCTCATAAAAGCAGCGTAATGGCTCATAAATAAATAAATAAAATGAATGTATTAATAAACTAAAAAGGATTATAGTGTCATATATATAAGAATTACAGCAGTTAGAGGATTTAGAGGAATAAAAAATATATATAGTTTCATACAATGTATCAAAAGTGGCCCAGGGATCGCAAAACTCAAATGAATGAGCAGGAAACCAGTGTCAAATCCCACTGAGTATCAGGGAATACACATCTGGAGTGTTGGCATATTCAGAAGAAAAAACAGTAATGGGTGACGAATATGTTTAGTCATAAAGTGTATTGACTTAATCAATATAATCTGCTCACCAGGGGCTCGATAGTATTTCTTTTGTAGGACCACGGTATAACAAAACTAGTGTAGGCCTCACATGTTGCCTTACTAACAAAAATTGTGCTGTCTGCTTTTATCCAAAAAATATGTGCTAAACGTCAACATCCAAGGAAATAGGCATACTTTTGACGACAGAAAGGTCAAGTTAAGCATTAGATGGCCTAGATTCACTGAAGGTCGATGCTGTGGCAATACAAGGAGGTCAGTGTATGTAGAATAAAATTGGAGAAAGAAGAATGTCAAATGGGAGCACTATATATTGAAATACAAATGGCGAAAGTAAGAATGTCAAATGGGAGCAATATATGTTGAATTGCTAAGGGGGATTAATATGTCAAATGGAGGCACTGGATTTCAGAATGCATCATGGGGAACAACACCATTGTGTGTTAGCCCCAAATACGCTGTCTGACACCCCAGCCTTCTTCCCTTGCCCAGGCAGTGGTCTTGAGGATTTGTGGTTAGCAGTGGGCAAGGGGAAAAGGCTGGAGAGGGTAAGACAGTGTGTATGGGGATCTGTGGTTATCAGTGGGCAAGGGAAGAAGTCTGAGGGTGTCAGGCAGTGTATGTATCGGCAACATCATATTGCCACAGCATCGACCTTTAGTGAATCTAGGCCATCTAATGATTAACTTGACCCTTCTCCATTAGTTTTGTCCTTAGAGAGCATGCATGAATGTATTCTGCGCTGATTTCATTGAAACAACCATGGTTTAAAACCATTGTTGCGGTTTCTACTCCTCAACTTTGAGACACAGGATTCCCGGCAGAAAATGTAACTACAAAACACACGGTAATACTGACCGTTGTTAATAGTATACTACTTGCACATTGTTTTTAGTTGTTTCTTATGGTCTTTTTTTTTTTTTACTGGTGGTGCGTAGAATTGCCGTTGCCTTTGTTTTAACAACTTGGGTAATAAGAAATCAAAACCTGACTTAAAGAAACACAATACCTGTTTTTTTTAGTAGTGGTAATAGTATTGAGCTCCAGATGTTAACTTTGATCTAAGTTTATCTGTATGCCTTTAATCACCGTTGGTGCACTGCCAGCATTCCTGAATTATAGATCCCTTCTAGATGCCACATCTGCTTTTGCAGCACGATTTGATGTAGGGTCACTTATTTTGTCAGTGGTTGGTTAGAAAGCGATATTCCTATTCTTCTCAACCACAGCAGTTGAAAGTCTAGCAACAAAGTTGATAATGACTTGGTTTCTTGGTCTTCAACGTGTTTTGGGGTAATCATAGCCCGTTCCTTAGGCAATCAAAAAACATGGATATAATGCCAAAATGGTGGGTCCGATACTTAAAAGAGTTCCAGCCAATCATAATCAAGAGTTTGACACTCATTAATAAAATCTTACTAAAATATGAAATACATATTTGTCCTTATTTATAGACATCACACTTACTAGCCAAGTTAATAGAATAGAAATGAAATATATTGAGAACCCACTGGTGACCCATGTTGGGGCTAACTTATATAACATTCAAAAGGTTTTTCTTTCTGACCAGCCAAACCTATGGATAAAATAGAGTTCTGCAGTGATATGGAGGCGTTCTTCTGACTCAAAGAATTGTTTCATGACAAAGAAAACAATGAACCATCCCAAACCACACCAGTACAATTTACCTGCAAAAAATTCCACATGGACACTGCTACCAGGAAGCAACCCCTCATTGGACAGGTATATAGAGTGCTTCAGAACATCAACATCAACAATACAAACTGGCGCACAACCTAACAAGGAACAAACGTTAATACAGTCACTAAAGGACAACAAAAAAACATAGTTATTAAACCGGCAGACAAAGGTGGCATGGCAGTGATTATAAACACAACTGACTATATAGAAGAGGCACACAGGCAATTTATGGATAGATAAGATACTACAGCAGACTACAAGAAGATCCCGCATCGAACTACACAAAAGAGCTTAAAAAATTATGAAAGGACTACCTTCTAATACTAGAGACCAAGTGGAGACCCTCATTCAGGAAGACCCACGGGTGGAATGCTTCTATATGCTTCCTAAAATACACAAGGAATGGGATCCTGGAAGGCCTATAATATCTGGAACAGGTACACTCACAGAAAATATCTCTGGCTGGGTGGAGAGAATTCTCAAACCATTGGTCAAAAAAGCATCCAGCTACACTCAGGGCACAACCAACCTCTTAAACAAACTGTCTGACCTTGACTTCATCCCTATGGAAAATATTATAGTCACTATGTATGTGTAATCACTCTACACCCACATTCCACATGAAGATGGTATTCCAGCCTGCAAAGCATTCCTAGAAAAAGAGGGCTTACCAACAGAACCTGTAACTCGGCTAACACACTTTATACTTACAATTATTTCACATTTGGCAAATCATATAAAGTACAAATAAAACACTGGAAATTCCAGGGGAAGGCGAATGGCACAAGAATACTCCAACCTATTCATGTCAGAATTGGAGGAAGAGTTCTTGTCCACTTGCCAAATAAAGCCTCTAGTCTACCTCTGCTACATAGATGATATCCCAATCATTTGGACTGCCAGTGTAGATTAACTTTCAATATTTCACAAACATGTCAATGCCTTCCCTTCCAGCATTAACCTGAAACTCAGCCATTTGCTCACACAAATGAACCTTCTGGATACTACAATCAGTATCAGTAACAACTCCATCTGGACATCTCTGTACCACAAACCAACAGACAGACCTAATTGTTTCAGAAATTACAGTTTCCATCTCAGACACTCAAAAAACTTTATTGTTTACAGCCAGGCCCTGAGGTATAATCGCATATGCTCTGAGACTTATGATTAAGATCAACATCAAAAATCAGAGATTTAGTCAGTCATGGGTATAATGCTAAGATCACAGACATCCAAATTCAAAGAGCCACCAATGTACCCAGAAGAAATCTGGAATACATACAATCACAGGAAGAGTACTGATTGTCATTAGTAGTCACAACCCACAGCTTGAAGTACTATATACAATTTCAAAAGAACTCCAAACAATATTACATACTGGTGACAAATTAAAAAGAATATTCCCAAGACCTCCACTCCTGTCCTACAGACAGCCACCATCCAGAAACAACTGGTGGCGAACAACTCCCTTAAGAATGCAACAGAAAATGTTACTTCTCCCTGTATACAAAGGTCATGTGGAATCTGAGCATCCATATGTACGATAGATAAGGTGTCCATACCACATAAACCACATTATCAAGGGCAAATTCTTCTAATGTTGCTTACCTCATCACGTGTGTGAATTGTCCCCACACAGGGCTATATGTGGGTGAGACAGGATAGACACTGAGAAAAAAGGGTGAATTATTATAGGTCTAGTGTGTACAATGAAGGAGACACCCCAGTGGGTCAACATCTTTTCAAAACTGATCACAGCATTGAAGATCTCAGGGTGACTGTACTGAGAGACACAGAGAGATAGAAAGATCTGGGAGTATAAACTGATAACCAAGTCCTGTAGTTTGAACCGTGACAAGGAATATATGTCACATTATTCCACAAAATAAACATATTTTGGTTATTGGTGCCAGGAGGCTGCACGGCTCATCGTGAGCAAAGGATTATGTGAATGGAGGGTTAACTCATACATTCTGTAGACTTAGCTATCTCTGGCTAAATACAGGAATTCACTGGAGCATGCCAAAGGTAATTTTTCTTGTTTCCATTCTCTAGTCCACTTAAAGAGACTTAACTAGAGCCTAGAGAAAGATTTATGGTCAGTATTGTGCATTCAGCCTTCATTCTTATTATGCCTGAATAATATTCCTAATTGTCTTAAAAGCTTGCATCCTGCAGCCACTCAGCCAATACAGGTATCATTTTTACTCTACTACTCTTCTGCATTTTGTATGTCCAACACTATACTATGCTTTACCATTCCTAACTAGAACTCAGACTGGAACACAAGACTGAAACATAGGAACAGATAACTAGATTAGATGCTGCAGTGCAGAACTGGAACTCAGAAAACATGATCTGGAAGAAGAAACTATGAACAGTATGTGAATTCTGTGAAAGAGTGGCAGACTCAGACAGGCCTGAGCTGCCGGCATTTATAGATCAATGTAGGTAATCTGTGATATGGTTGTCTGGAATGGCTGAATCCAGATGAATTCACAGAACTACTAATAATCTCAGAATAGGACTTCAGAGACTGTGTTCTCAAAGGGAAACAGAAGCTTTGCATTAATGAACTGGAGAACCAACTTGACTAGGATAAGATCCAAAATCTCTCAGGCTTAATTTCTCACCTCTACCCACAGGGACAGGAAATTGACCTTAGAAATAAACTAAATAGGGAAGGGCGAAAACCACATGGTTGTCCACTTTTTTGCTAGAAAAGCCACCTTCCGCTAACCCCTTAAAAATCTCTCCTTTTCACTTACACCAAAAATATTTTTGCTATGTTTACAATTGCTACAAACGTCCTGCCCATTTACTACTTGTAATTCACATTTTCACACTAAAAATGTGACGTTTCCAGGAAGTGAAACAGAAAACTAAGCAGATAGATAGCTATTCAGTGAGTGAAATAAAGGCAGAGGATGCTCATAGTGTGAGCTAACAGTATCACCTGGATTAAAAAAAGGAGGGGCTGGAAGGACAGTGATGCTCCCATTGAGTCAGAGAAGGTGGAAGTGACCACCACCAGCATGGAAGGGTCTGGGAGCCCTGATTCCACAGATCCAATGATGCCCAGTCCCCCTACATTGTACTTTGGGATCTGAGGGAAAAGTTGTGTCGTCATCATCAGCAAAGGCACAGGAAGAAGTTTGTAGCAGTGTGCGCAGGACAGGTCAGCTACCCGAGTTTGCTGCTACTGGTGCCAGTATCCCTTCTGATACTCTTAAGGAGGAGGCTATGATGGCTAGTGTGAAAGCAGGGGACCCTAAACACACTTGTCATCTGCAAGCAGTCCCACTACTATGATGCAGCAGCTAGAGATAGTTGGGGGTAAGGGAGAGGGTGATGGAGAGTGTGAAGCAGCTGCTAGGACTAGCTTGATTGTTGATCCTACTAATGCTGAGGTGGAAGGGGAAGTGATGATGAGCAGTTAGACTGGCGGTCAAGGGAGCCCACAACATTCCCCTGAAACTGTGATTCCACCTTCCCTGGCACTGTCCCTTTGGGACATGATTGATTATTCAGAAGGCAGAACTGGCTTGCTGTATTAGCATCAGCACACATCAGCTGCCTGTGCCTGCTGCTAGTGCTGCCAGTCTGCCTTTTTCACCTGAGGAAAAGATAGCAAGTGTGCCAGTATGAGACCCTCTGTCACATTTGTCATCATCACCATCCAGTCCAACTGTCGCAGAGAAGCAGGAGCAAGGGACTTGTGGTGGTGGTGGTGATGAGGGTGATAATGGAGCAGCTGGGTTGGAGAAGAGAATGAGGGCTTTTTTTTAGCAGAAAGCAAAAAGGAATGGGATACAGATATGCAAATGGATATGGACATTACCACCACTACCAGCAGTGATATTGCTGAATTTGCTGCTGCTGTAATTCCTGCATCTGCTGCTGAGTTGCAAGGGTCACATGTTGATCTATCTCAGCAGCAGAAGACTGATGATGATCAGGCTAGTGTGCCACAGACCACGGTGGCCACAATTGGAATGGGGTCCTGTAGTAGTGATACAGGACTAAAACAGGTTCCACTTGCTTATGCCAGCAATAATCCTGGTCCTAGTTCTAGTGCTGATTCTGACAGAGCCACAGCAGCACCAACATCATCCTCTGCCCCAGCCACGGAAGGGGATTGTGGAGAAGAATATATAGGCCATTCTTCTCCACCTTTCCCCTCCCCCTGAGGTCATGGGTGTAGAACTATTCTTGTCTTCAGGGCAGACACAGTGCAGTCATCAGCGACAATACTGTGCACTTTATGTGAAAAGACAGTGAAAAGGAGAAAGAAGGGGACACATCTTAGCACAACCGGTCTCATAACACACATATGAAATAAAGACACCATGACATTTATGAGAAGCATGTTAAAGCAAACCCCCACAACAGAAATATGGAGGAGCTGCCGTTGCTGCATCCCCTGTCTCTCCACAGAGTCCCCAAGGGCACCAAGAATGCAGATGTAAATCTAAGAGGAAGAATAATAGAGAATCTCAGCCTGAGCCTGAAAGTTTGATGGCAAGCGAAACCCCTAACTCATCCTCAGCTCTTTTGCGCTACAGTCCGGGCACAGGTAGCAACATCTTTAGGTGAACCACCTCAGTTATCACTAGCTGATAGCGATTATGTAGATGTGAGGATCTAGCATTTCGTGTCCACCCATCCCACATTGTGTGGTGCAGTGAGTGACCACAAATGGCAATGTGGTGGAGTATAATCACAATCAATCAGTATCTGAGTATATTCCATACGACACAATACGCTAAGCTTGTGGCAGAAATTACTCATCATTATTATTAAAACTTCTAGTTTTCTCATGTCCTTAGAGGATCGGACAAGAGGCATAGTGACAGCAGTACTTGATTTCTGGGGGGATGATTTGACATGACCTAAGCAGAGGTGTTTGCTTGCAGTTGTGCCAGTTGTTTGATGTGAGTGCAGAGTGTCCATTGCTCCCAGTCAGTCCCCTATTTCACAACTTTCCTACACACACTGTGCACATTGAAGATGCTGATGAAAGGCACAGTTCCATTTTGCATTTAAACAACACACCATGATTTTGGAGGAGGTGCAGAAGGAGAAGCATTATTGGCCAACTTCTTTTCGCCACATATATTCCTGAAGTGTTGGTGGGGGATAGTTGTGGTGCTGCTACTGCCTCAGGCACATCACTGAGCTAGTGGCAAGTGGAACTATTATTAAGTCCTGCAAATCTATTTATTTTTAGAGCTTGTGTTTGGCTATCCTGAGTCCTTCACTATGCACAGCATGCACACAGTAATATATTTCACCATTATTTATTGCACATGCTGCAGTAACCTTGTCTGCAGTAAGTTTTTAGACTACCACTTTACTCTTACATCCCTGCACTGCTCCTAAATCCTTTCACCGTACCCCTACCCCTTGTGTGTTTTCTAGCTATTACTCATCTACTGTGTGTGTTCTTACTGTAAAGTACACCATATAACTGATTGTGTGTGAAGTCTTGCCTTGGCCCTCTACAAAATACCCTATCCCGTCAAGTATTAGTCTGCTTCAGTACCTGTATCTCTGTCACGTTACATACCATATTTTTTTAGCTTTATTTATTTATTTTATTAACTAACTCTCCCCCTATCCCAGTCAACAAAAAAAACATAAAAATTCCCCATTCAAATGATTTTTTCCCCTAGACTCCAACAACACAGGGACCATGAGACCCTTTTTATAATATGCTTGTGGGAAATAAAGTTAATTTGTTATGTGTGGGGTGCACATTTTTCCCATTGATTTCAATGCAAAGAGTTAGGTGAAAAAAGTGGAAAAACTGTACTTTTTTGCAGGAAATTTCCTGCAGGATGTGCCATTTTTCTGCTATTTCTACTATGAGATGAAAACTTTTGGCCATCCCTAAAACTAAAACAAAATTACTTTAATAAACTGTAAAAACTTTATTTACACATTTATAGATCCAGAAACCATCAAATGCAAAACTATACTCAATATCTGAGGTACAGTACACAATACACAAGTATCTTCATAGCTGTCCCATTGTAACGGTTTTCAAGACACTCAGACCAGTTGGTAAAGTAAAACACAATTTTATTGAAAAAAAATAAAAGAAGCGCCCTCTACAGGCGATAATAGAGATAATGAATACAATCAGAGTAGCTTTACAGGTAAGCAATTAAGTACAATGAACACTATAACATATCACAGTGAAGGCCACGATAGCCAGGCTACTCAAGGGTTAACTTGCAAAAGACAGTCTCAATTGTGGAGTTTGGCACGCCCAAGGTGGTGGATAAAGCTGTAGATGTTAGAGCACAGGTGGCTGAACACACAGTCAGTATTGCCTTGAATTATCTCGGTGCATAGCCCCCACGGGCATAGCAATGAGGACCACAATATCTGCAAGTGCTTGAATCGGTAGCCCCCACGGGCGTAGGAATGACGGCAACAATATTGGTTAGTGCTTGAGTCAGTAGCCCCCACGGGCGTCCCACTGAGACTGCTAGTATGCAAGAGCTCTCCTTTAACCCCCACGGGCGTTAGGAATGATAACCGGCGATCCTGTGACTTGAGCCTGTAGCCCCCACGGGCATATACCGGAGAAACCTGCAAGAGCTTAGCCAATAGCCCCCACAGGCATAATTCCGAGACTGCTCTAACCGTAGAGATGGTCAATAGCCCCACGGGCATACACTGGAGACCACTCAGAGCTGTAGGAGAGGTGAGCCAATAGCCCCCACGGGTGTATACCGGAGACAATGCTAGAGCCAATGGCGCCACACCGGGCACGGAGGATAATACAGACTACTCTGCTAGATGGGTGTTTGAGCTGCCAACCAAAGCAACTACACAAGCAGCCAGCTCGGCAGAAGTAGTAGTAGACAGGAGTAAGCTCAGCAATAACGTAAAGGCTCACAAGGAAGATACCAGCACGGAACGGGTTAAGCAGCTCATGCAGCAAGGCATAGTGAACAGTGTAATGCTCAGCAAGTAGCAGGAAGGCTCAGAACGATAACACAGCTTTGCAATCTGTAACGGAGACTCAGCACAGTAAGCACCACACAGTGGAAGCACAATGGCAGTCGACAATCGGTCCGGTGCTGGACCTTGGAGGAAGTCAGAATGTCGCCACAGCGACAACAGTGCAGGAAACAGTCCACGAAGGTCACTGGAACAAGCCGGTTCAGAAGACGTAGAAGGAAGTCAGCCAGGCCGGATCGATGCACGGAGGTGGTTCTCAGACATAGCGGATCAGTCACAAGCAGAAACGTCAGCCAGGCTGGGTCGGTACACGGAGGTGGTTCTCAGACAAGCCAGATCAGTCTCAAACAGGAACGTCAGCCAGGCCAGGTCAGATCACGGAACGGGAACACAGGAGCGTAGTCAGGACAGGCCAATACGGTACACAGGAAACAGGATCAACGGAAGACAGCAATACTGGCTCAGGAACACCACGAAAGGGCGAGTGACAGATGTCAAAGGCTGAGTATAAAAAGGCCAAACCTGCTCAGCCAATCAGAGAGCACCACAAGCGAGAATGACAGCAAAGGGATCACGGGCACCGTGATACCCATGTTCCATTAAGGCCAGTATATAACTTTGCATCCCCTCATCAAATATGAGTTTGACATGTGACAGCCCATAGGGAAGAGGGAAAGCATGGACATACACCGGTGATGGAATGCAAGGTTATACACTCAACATGTTGGGGCCCATGTGGAAGAGGTATTTCTTCTCCTATCCTTGATGTGTGTGGATGCAAGGTACATATCCCTTTCTGAATACCATGAGAGCTTACATTTTCCATCAACAAAGAATCAAGACTGTAGACGGTCTTACCTGAGACCATCTGGCATAGGAACTTACAATCAGCAACTATGGACTGAACTAAATGAACTCTGGACTAAGCACTCTTTCAGCTGTATTTTGACAACAAATCTGGTAACTATATCTACTTGATAGGATATGGGGACCTGTAATAAAAGAAACACAAATATACCTTACTAAAGTTCAAAATTACAGTGTGTTCACAGATATTTATACAAAGATCTACATTTTGGTCATTCCAGACAAACCTTTATTGCATAAGTGATTGAATAAAGCAGTGGGATTACGTAGGGTAAATAGTCACCTTGCAAATATAGGAAGTACAAATATTATGTTTAAGGTCATCATGTCATAGATGCAAGACACACATTGACAAGTGTAAATATCTAGTGTGCCTAAGAAACAGTTAACTGCAACAAAAGAGCTATTTTTGTCAAATGCTCTCTCTCTCTCTGAAACACACACTTAATGTTTAAACTGTGCATGTCTACACCGTCTATCATAGCTAATGCATTCAGGAAAATAAATCTACAGTCTCGTCTGTCTATAATCTTCAAATAAATTGTATTAGTCAGGCCATGCTGCAAATTATTAGCTGACTAAGTAACCATTAAGATCAGCACATATGAATATATAATTACATGTAGGATTTGTTGTATTTTGACTATGCTCACTGGATTTTTGTGTGTGTGTGTGTTTGTGTGTGTGTGTGTGTGTGTGTGTGTGTGTGTGTGTGTGTGTGTGTGTGTGTGTGTGTGTGATACAGAAATAGCATTTGATCAAAATATATATATAGTAATGTGCAAAAGTTTTAGGCAGGTGTGAAAAATGCTGTAAATAAAGAAAGCTTTCAAAAATAGACATGTTAATAGTTTATTTTTATCAGTTAACAAAATGCAGAAATATAAAGAAGAAAAATGTAAATCAAATCAATATTTGGTCTGAGCACCCTTTGGCTTCAAAACAATATTAATTCTTCTCTGTACATTTCCACAAAGTCATGGCTTTTCTAGGCATATAGTCAGGCGTATGATTAAACATTTATACCAAACAAGTGCTAATGATCATCAATTTAATATGTAGGTTGAAACACAATCAGTGACTGAAACAGAAACAGCTGTGTAGGAGGAATAAAACTGGGTGAAGAACAGCCAGACTCCGCTAAAAAGATGAGGTTGCTGAAGACAGTTTAATGTCAAAAGTCATACACCATAGCAAGACTGAGCATAGCAACACAAGTTATACTGCATCAGCAAGGTCTCTCCCAGGCAGAAATTTTAAGGCAGACAGGGTTTTCAGATGTGCTGTCCAAGCACTTTTGAAGAAGCACAAAGAAACAGGCAACACTGAGGACCGTAGGTGCAGTGGTCAGCCAAGGAATGAAAGACATATTGTGGTTACTTTCATTTGCAATCCGAAGATGTCCAGCAGTGCTATCAGCTCAGTGCCATCTACTGTCCGAAGAAGTCTAGTCAGATGTGGTCTTCATGGAAGATTTGTGGCCAAAAAGCCATTCCTCTGTTAAGCGGTGTGAGGGGTTAGTAGTAGAGAAGTTGGAGTAGTTGGGGTTGAGGAGAAGAGCAGAGCCCACTGCAAGCGGGCAAGTGGAACAATAAGGACAGTGTAGGGGACCTCTGTGCTTCCAGGCTATATGTCTCCAAGTTATGCCCTTGGATAGGGCTACTCACATGTGTTGGAAAGTGGGATGGGCAGCATATATGGTTGGGAGTAAGAAACTCCTGTGTCCTCTCAAAGTCCAGCCTTTTCCACTGTATTCAAGAATACAGATAGGGGCCTGCAGTGTCTGTCTTCGGGAAGGTCTGTAGTATCACAAGAGACTGGCTGCAATTAGTATATCCTGCAGTAGAGTGGTGTTTTCTGGGTCCCCTGTGGGCACTGTGTTGTGTATCATGTCTCCATTGCAGCGGACTATGCTGCATGTGAAGTGGAGGTGAGCGGCCCCTGTGTTGAACACCTGCTTGTCCCAGATGGGCCCGTAGAGGAGGCTGAGGTGGTGTTAGAGTGGGACAGGCCATATGATAGGCTAGAAGCTGTGGCTGGGGTCACTTGGCAGCCTAGTAGGCCACAAGCTGGGCACCAAAAGTGATACTCTAGAGCTCAGGAAGATGTTAATAAAAGAGACAGGCAACAAGGAACACAGGTAGGTAGGATGAGGCTTGATTATGTGGCATCCATAGTGAAGCTCAGACAAACGCGTCTCTTTTTAACAGAGGGCCCAGCAGGATCAATGAAAGTATGGCTAGAAGTATCACTAAACTGGGCTGCACCAAATCTGATGAAGAATCAGTGGCTTCAGAATCAGATGACATACCTCTTTGACAGTATACATCTGCTGCATTATTACCTACCTAGCTACCTACCCTAAACTACTGTATGCCTGATTTCTACTATATACCTACCCACCCTCACGTACTAATCTACTTAACTTACTCACCTATGTGAATTACAATATATTTTTTTTTTATTAATGATCTACTTAAAGCGGAACTATCATCAAACTTAAATTGCCCCCCAAATTCAAATTACCATAGCGATATGCATATACATTCTTTTATTTTGTTGAATAAGTCAGGCATGAGTGAGAAATAGAACTTATTCGGCAGGCAGCAGCAGGGGTCTTGCTGTAGGTGCTCTCTGCTCCTGCGCCATCAGTCCCTTCCAGTGCCATAAGATACTCCACTCACCAATCCTGGAGGTGAACGGGATGGACTCAGAGATGCCTTTTCTACAAGATGTCTGTGCTTTTGCCTGCTGTTGCCTGCCAAAAGAGTTCTATTTTTCAGTAATGTAAATGCATATCGTTATGGTAATAAGGATTTGGTGACAGTTCTGCTTTAAAGGGATAGTAATACTTAAAATGTAAAAAAAAATATGTTGTAGGGTTTATCCCCCTGAGTAAAACAAGAGTACTCCCACTGCTGAGAGGTGTTTCTACACCATCCTATGGAGATTTATGGTCAACTGACCAGAATTGTCCATAGGATCGTGTAGCAACAGCGCCACTGTACAATTTCAGGCCACTGTGATATTGCACCTAAAAAATTAAACTTTGAAAATTAATAACTTTTGAATAAAACACCTCTCAGCAGTGGGAGTACTCTTGTTTTACGCAGGGGGATAAACCCCTACAACATATTTTTTTTTACATTTTAAGTATTACTATCCCTTTAAAGCCTAATTCTGCCTAATTCTCCACTAAATAATTATCCACCCAAGCTATAGACCTACCCAAAACAGAATGAATTATAGAGAAAACCCAAATGGTTAATAATCCTATATAAATTTCTTTTAACCCACGTGAAGCCTAATCCTATCTAATTTAACACTATCTATGCACCCCAACTATATAATTAATTAATTGATTAATCATAATCAGAAAGGGAGGGATCAAAAAAAGGAATGCAGAACACAAAATACAATGTTGCACACAGTAGCAGCTTTTACTGATGCTCGTCTGTGTCTCTTATCCTCACGTTCTGTGTGTTTACAAATATTGCCTCTGTCAAAGGGTTCCATATCACATGAGATTCTCTGTATTCTCTCAATCACATGTGAGGAAAGTAATCTTGATTGGATGAAACTAACTGCTCCATTGAAAGAGCAGTTGGCAACAGCCTTCCCGTGCTGATCCCATCATGTTCTGAAGAGCGATGGGAGTTTTAACCTTTGAAGTGCCAGGAGGTTCACCAGTCAACGTCACTAACAGGTTAAGCAATGCACTATTAACCATTCACCGGTGTATACCATGTAGTTTATAAGATGATTTTTATTGGCCTACACTTTTTGATAGCAGTATCTGCAAAGAGGAGTGATATGGTTCTTCTATCTGTATGTGACTATATAAGCAAGTGCTCAGGGCTGGTGCAAGGATTTTTGCCACCCTAGGCAAAATCTCATTTTGCCGCCCCCTTGGCTCCACCCCTTTATGCCCCGCCCCTTTATGTGTATAAGTGTCAGTGTGTGTGATCCCTATACATATATAACTGTCAATGTATGTGTGTTCCCTGTATGTGTTAAGTGTCAGTGTGTTTGTGTGTTCCCTATATGTGTATGTGTGTCAATGTGTGTGAGTCTCTGTAGGGGTATCAGTGGATGAGTGTGTGCTTCTGTATATGTGTATCAGTGTGTCAATGTGTATACCTGTCTGTATGTGTATCAGTGTGTGTGTGTGCTTATCTCTATGTGTATCAGAGTGTGTGTGCACGTGTATCAGAGTGTGTGTGCTTGTGAGTTATATGCCACTACCGGAGCAATAAAGAGTTTTACATACATAAACATAAACCACCTCTTGACTCTTGATTCCCCCTTTTGCCTCTTTCACCTGCTCTTGATAAATTGCCTCTCTTTACCCCTCTTGATCTTCCTTTTGCCATTCTCCCCCTCTTGATCCCCACTTTTGCCTCTCTCTCCCCTTCTTGACTCTTGATCCCACCCTTTTACCTCTTGGTCCCCCCTCCTTTTGCCTCTTGATCCCCCCTCCTTTTGCCTCATGATCCCCCCCCTCTTGACACCCCTCTGAGTCTTTCACCCGCTCTTGATTCCCCTCTTGCCAAGTTGCCTCTCTTTGCACCTCTTTGTCTTCCTTTTGCCATTCTCCTCCTCTTGATCCCCCATTTTGCCTCTTTACCCTGTTGTCTTTTCATCCCCCCTTTTGCCTCTTTCTCCCCTTTTGCCATTCTCCCTCTCTTGATTCCCACTTTTGCCTCTCTCTCTCCCCTTCTTGACCCCACCCTTTTACCTCTTGGTCCCCCATCCTTTTGCCTCTTGATCCCCCATCAATTTGCCTCATGATCCCCCTCTTGACCCCCCTCTGAGTCTTTCACCTGCTCTTGATTCCCCCTCTTGCCAAATTGCCTCTCTTTACACCCCTTGATCTTCCTTTTGCCATTCTCTCCCTCTTGATCCCCCATTTTGCCTCTTTCTCCCCCTCTTTCCCCCTCTTGCATTAATCCACCCTTGACTCTTATCTTGATCCCCCCTTTTGCCTCTCTCTCTCCTCTTCCTGATTCCCCCCTTTTGCCTCTCTCTCTCCTCTTCCTGATTCCCCCCTTTTGCCTCTTTCTCCCCCCCTTGATCACCCTCCTTTTGCCTTTTTCTCCTCTCCCCTATTCTCCCCCTCTTGATCCCCCATTTTGCCTCTTTCCCCCTGTTGTCTTTTCATCCCCCTTTTGCCTCTTTCTCCCCTTTTGCCATTCTCCCCCTCTTGATCCCCCATTTTGCCTTGTTCTCCCCCTCTTTGCCTCTTTCCCCCTCTTGCCTTAATCCACCCTTGAATCTTATCTTGATCCCCCCCTTTTGCCTCTTTCTCCCCCTCTTGCCTAACCTTGATCCCCCCTCTTGATCTACCCTTTTTGCCGGTTTCCCCTTCTTGCCTAAGTTTCCTGTCACTGTGACTTCACCTCACCGTGACTGTCTTGCATCTCTAGCATTGCTGATTGTGTGTCTCTCTCTCTCTCTCTCTCTACTCCCGGCCTCCCACTCAGGATCAGCTCTCCGTGGATTAAGTTGGGTCAGGGTGCGGCCTACCTGGTGTGCAGACACAGTGCTTTTCACACTGCGTCTAACAGCATGCTCTAGGTGGCAGCGCTTGCTCTTTTCAGAGTGTCTCTTCTTTCTCCTCTTCTCACAGCTGCCGAGCTGCGTGCAGCTCAGCTCTGCAACTGCGCCCCCATGAGATGTACACCCTAGGCCGGCGCCTACCTCGCCTATAGGTGGCGCCGGCCCTGCAAGTGCTAGCTATTCATACAGTGTAGTCCATAAGTATTTGGACAGTTTTGTTGTTTTGGCTCTGTACTCCAGCACACTGTATTTGAAATTAAACAATGACAAAGAGGCTAAAGTGCAGTCTGTCAGAGAGAGGTGTGGGCAGATGCCCGGGTGAAATAATCCAGGCTTGAGCGAGTGACAGCAGGCCTGTTTAGAGGCCAAAAAGGAAGGATGAATGGTGAAAGCAGACTAAAGCGTGAGGGAAGAAAGTGCTAAACATATTTTTTGTTGTGGGTTGGGAATGTATTTTTTGAAGCAAGATGATTGTCAGCATCCTAGATTGTAAGAATATGTGCTGGTACTGAATTTTTGGAATGTGAAGAGGCTACTACAATTCTGAATGAATGTCCTGAATAGAGGTTGGGGTTAAGCTTTAATTGCTGGAGTTAAATTCTGATGTATTTAATCAAGGAAGAGGAGTTAAGAGGGCCATCAACCATGGTAAGTAGGGGGCTAGAATCGGGAAAGCATGATAGAAGGGTACACATTTTATCCAAGGTGCTGACTGGTCACTAGGGGTCAAAATTGGGGTAGAAGGGAATATCGACTCCTGAATGGAGTTGGTACATTTTTGACTGGCCTAAATGTAGGGAGAATTCATATAGATGTCTGGTAAGATCTGACTTTCTGAGGAATGGACTATGGCTGTTAGATACTGAAAATTCACCAGGTCTCAAGAATACGAAAAATGCTATATAAATGGTGGCTAGAAGGATGGTGATGGTATGATGGACAAATATGGTTGTCTTCGAGTAGGTTGGATAGTTTTTTGAATAGCTGGCCATCTCTGGGAAGATGGGTACAGACTGGAATATGAGAAGATTTATGAATACCTTTGATAAACAGTTTAATTTGAGGTAAGACAGAATGGATGGTGAAGAAGGGCTTCAAAGTGCAAGATACTGCTGTATGGATGTGAGATGTAGTTTAATGGTGAAAATACAAGCAGAAAGCTAATATAGTGGAGGTAGAGTGGGGGTGAATGGGATTGTAATGATTGATTAAGTTATTAAAGGTTTTCCCATGCTTGGTCTTAGTTTCTACTGGGGTTCGGACGAGCTTGAGGGAAGAGGATTGGCCGAGGGTAGAATTTTGAAGAATTCCTGAAAATTAAAGCGAGACTGAGTGTCAGCGACTGTGTTTTGATGACCAGGGATAAATATACAGTGAATAAAGACTTTATGTCGCTTACCGGATCGCGCGGTCCGGCGTGTCTTCCGGGTATGCGGGTATGCGCACATGCGCGGTTCCCTGTGCTCGCATCGAGCGGCCGCGCATGCGCAGAACCGGAGCCTGCTTTCCCCAATCAGGGACAAGCCGGCTCGCACGTCACTGAGCACTGAGGGCATAAATACTCAGCCTGCCCTGCTCTCAGTGCTCTTTCGTCGAGCTCCCTTTCCTGGCAGCTCTTCCCTTCTGTTCCTCCTTGGAGCTGCTCTCCCTCTCCAGCGTTTTGGCTTCCATAGCCCTTCTTCTGTCTGCTCAGTCCCTTCGCGTCCTACTTCGCTTTTTCGGTCGCCGCTTTTTGTGTCTTTTTGGGTCCCTCCTTCTCTTTTCTTGGGCGATTTTGCGTTGTCGCAGTTTTTCGCCGTTCTTGCTCTTTTTTGTCCTCTCTCATTTTTTCTTCTTTTTTGGCGTTTCTGTTTTTGCGTCTTTTTCTTTTTGCGGTTCTTATTTTCTTTTCCATTATACTAGCTGCCTGCTACCTCTGTGCGTTCCTATTCGCACAAAGTCAGTTTTCAGGCAGCTGACAGTACGAAAGAGCCACATTGCTTCCATGGAGCCATCTGGGCTAATCGATGCTTTGAACTCCCTAGGGAGCCGTATTTCTGCCTTGACAGCAACCGTGCAAGAGTTGCAGAATAACCAAGCCCACCTCCAACAACAAATTCAAGACCTACAGTCTGGGCTGTCTCCACCGTCTCCTCTTCCAGCGGCTCAAGATGTTCCTTCTCCTTCTGGAGCCGCAGCAGTACATGTGCCTGAACCACGTGTCCCGCTTCCGGACCGTTTCAGCGGAGACCGCACGAAGTATAGATCCTTTATCACAGCATGCGAATTGCTCTTCTCCATCAACCCTCTTACTTATGCCACCGATTTCATCAAGGTCCGTACAGCGATAGCCCTGTTAACAGGAGAACCACAGGCTTGGGGTCACCATTTACTGCAAATCGATAGCCCTGTGTTAACCTCCTGGAATGATTTCCGCCTGGCAATGGATGCACTTTACGAAGATCCTTTTAGGTGCTCTTCTGCTCAAACCTCTCTGCGTTCCCTTTCTCAAGGGAGAAGACCTGCGGAAGACTATGTGGCCGAATTCCGCCGACTATCCTGTGACACCCACTGGAATGAGGCTGCTCTATTTGACCAATTCCGTCTCGGGTTGTCCGACAGCCTTAAGGATGAGTTGGCTAGGGTTGCTCCTCCCTCTAGTCTTGAAGGGCTGATACATCTCTCTATACAGATTGACAGGAGGCTTAGAGAAAGAAGGAGAGAAGGCCTAGCCACAACCCCTGTCCCGGCTCCCAGGCGCAATATCCCCGCACCCGTACCAGCTCCTGCTCCACCTACAGCGGTTCCCGCACCCCAAGACGAGCCCATGCAAGTTGGAGTGGTCCGCGGTCCCCTCACACCTGCCGAGATGGAACGCCGCCGCCAATGGAACCTCTGCCTGTATTGTGGAGGTAGTGGCCATCTTCTACGTGCTTGCCCGTCAAGACCACGTCCTGCCTCAGGTAGCAGTTGTTCTTCCGTCTCTCATGCTAATCACTTACCCACTGCCTCTCCGACTTACCTGTCTTTTCCTATCTCCTTGCAGTGGAATAACCAGCAGACTACCGTAACGGCCATGATTGATTCTGGGGCCAGTGGCTGTTTCATCAGTCAAGATCTAGTACAGAGACTGGGTATACCGGTCCACAAGAAGAACCATCCCCTTCGGATCCTCATGGCCGACCGTAGTAACCTCCAGTCCGGGCCTGTGCTTCTGGAGACCTGTTTATTGTACTTACGATCCCATGGCTGCCATACCGAACATCTACAGTTTGACATCATACCGTCCCTGCTCTTTCCTCTTATACTAGGCCTTCCCTGGCTCAAGGTCCATGATCCACACATTGAATGGTCCTCGGCTAACATAACATTTCTATCTCCATATTGCAAGAAGAATTGCCTCGTTTCCGGTCTGGTATCAACGCTTTCCACTTCTGAAATGAGTTCCTTGCCACCTCCCTATACAGAATTTAGAGATGTCTTCGACAAAAAGAAAGCTGCTGTTCTGCCCCCTCATAGGGCTTATGACTGTCCTATCGACCTGCTGCCAGGAGCCACAATCCCATATGGTCACATTTATCCGTTATCCGGCCCAGAATCCCGCTACCTCAAGGAGTACATCACTGGAGAGTTTACGGCAAGGTTTTATCCGTCCCTCCACTTCTCCTGCCGGGGCTGGAATGTTCTTCGTACCCAAAAAAGACGGGGAACTACGTCCTTGTGTGGACTACAGAGGACTCAATAACATCACCAGTAAGAATCGGTACCCGCTTCCTCTCATCCCAGATCTACTTGAACGTGTGTCATCAGCTAAAGTTTTTTCTAAGATTGATCTGCGTGGTGCTTACAATCTGGTGCGAATACGTAGAGGAGATGAGTGGAAGACTGCTTTTCGTACCCGGTATGGGCACTACGAATATACTGTCATGCCTTTCGGTTTGTGTAATGCTCCGGCCACCTTCCAAAGATTTGTCAATGACGTGTTTAGGGACCTTCTTGATGTCTACGTAATAGTTTACCTGGATGATATTCTTGTCTATTCTGCCTCCCTTGCTGACCACCGTCGACACATGAGAAATGTCCTGACTCACCTACGAAGCCATGGTCTGTACGCTAAACTAGAGAAATGTGTGTTTGAGACCAGCAGGATTGACTTCTTAGGTTTCTGCATCACACCAGGATGCATCACGATGGATCCCAAGAAGGTTTCTTCAGTACTTGACTGGCCTACTCCCAGGGACAAGAAGTCTGTCCAACGATTTATTGGATTCTCCAACTTTTACCGTTGATTCATCAAGGATTTTTCCAAGATAGTTGCTCCCCTTACGCACCTCACCTGCGACAACAATCAGTTCCGCTGGACCGCTGAAGCCCAGAGGGCTTTTGATACCTTAAAAACAGCTTTTACCCAAGCACCTGTTCTCCACCAGCCAGATCCCACGAAACCTTTTTTCCTAGAGGCCGATGCCTCGGAAATAGCAACGGGAGCTGTGTTATCACAACGGTCGGGGTTAAAGGTGGTATACCACCCTGTGGCCTATTTGTCCAAACGTTTGAGTCCTGCGGAGAGGAACTACGACATTGGGGACAGGGAGTTGTTGGCTATCAAGAGAGCCCTCGAAGAATGGAGACATCTACTTGAAGGTTCTGAGAATCCAGTCACAATTTACACTGATCATAAGAACTTAGAGTACCTCCGCTCGGCACAGAGATTACACCCCAGACAAGCCAGATGGGCACTCTTCTTTTCTAGATTCATCCTACACATTACCTATCGTCCTGGAGCCAAGAACGGGAAGGCTGATGCCTTATCACGCATCGACTCTGTATCCACTGCCACTCCAGCCACTCCAGCCACTATACTCCCTCCTCAATTTTTTCTGTTGTTAAACAGTGATCTTCTCACTAAACTGCGTGCGGAGTCCACCCCTATGCCTGCTCTTGTACAACGTCATGCCCTCACATACACCGATGGTCTTCTGTACAAGCAGGGTCTCATCTTTGTACCTGTTTCCCTCCGGCAAGAGGTGCTACGCTTCCATCATGATCTCACAACCGCCGGCCATGGAGGTTCTGCCCAAACCCTGGAATACATCCAAAGACATTTTTGGTGGCCTAGCTTGAGGACAGACACTGAAACTTATGTGGCCTCCTGTGATATCTGTCAGAGCTCCAAGAGCCGGCACACCCGGCCTCCAGGACTCCTGCGTCCTCTGCCTGTCCCTAACGGTCCCTGGAAAGACGTGGCTCTAGACTTCATAGTAGACCTACCCCCATCCAAGGGACACAACACCATACTGGTTGTAGTTGATCGTTACACCAAGTTAGCTCACTTTATACCAGTACCAAGTATTCCATCTGCCTCCGCTACCGCGGACCTCTACTTACGCCACATCTTCCGCCTTCACGGAACTCCTTGTACTATCACGTCTGACCGTGGGGTACAGTTTACCTCAAAGTTCTGGAGAGCCTTCTGTTCTAGTCTCGGCATCAAATGCCACTTGTCTTCTGGATACCACCCTCAGACTAATGGCCAGACAGAACGGGTAAATCAGACTTTGGAACAGTACCTCCGCTGCTTTTCTACCCATCTCCAGAACAACTGGTACCAACTTTTACCTTTAGCAGAATTTACATACAACAACCACCGGCATCGCTCCTTACAAACTACCCCTTTCTATGCCACTTATGGTTATCATCCTACTGTACTGTCCGATCTACCTCCCACTACGGTTGTACCGGAAGTAAATCAGCATGTGACGGAACTACAACAGTGTCACAGAGAGCTTCGCTCTGTACTTCAGCAAGCACAAGACAACTATAAGACCCAGGCCGATAAGAAGAGACTTGCTTCTCCTACGTATCAGGTCGGAGATAAAGTATGGTTGTCATCTTGTTATGTCCATCTGTCATGCCCATCCAAAAAACTGGGTCCACGTTTCTTAGGTCCATTTACAGTATCTCAAGTTATCAACCCAGTGGCCTATCGCCTTGATTTGCCATCCACCTATAAGATTCATCCTACTTTCCACGTGTCGCAACTAAAAGCATGGAGACCTAGTCCCTTTCCCAATAGGGCATCGGTTCAACCCCCTCCACTAATCATTGGAGACTCTGAGGAATACGAAGTAGAGGACATCCTGGATTCCAGAGTACCACGTGGACGACTTGAATACCTGGTTCACTGGCAAGGATATGGCCCAGAAGATCGTACCTGGGAACCCAGTACTAACCTTCATGCCCAGAGACTGGTTCAAGCTTTTCACCTGGCCCATCCTGGCAAGCCCGGCCCTCGAGCCACCCGGAGGGTGCCTCTAGGGGGGGACTCTGTCGCTTACCGGATCGCGCGGTCCGGCGCGTCTTCCGGGTATGCGCGCATGCGCGGTTCCCTGTGCTCGCATCGAGTGGCCGCGCATGCGCAGAACCGGAGCCTGTTTTCCCCAATCAGGGACAAGCCGGCTCGCACGTCACTGAGCACTGAGGGCATATATACTCAGCCTGCCCTGCTCTCAGTGCTCTTTCGTCGAGCTCCCTTTCCTGGCAGCTCTTCCCTTCTGTTCCTCCTTGGAGCTGCTCTCCCTCTCCAGCGTTTTGGCTTCCATAGCCCTTCTTCTGTCTGCTCAGTCCCTTCGCGTCCTACTTCGCTTTTTCGGTCGTCGCTTTTTGGGTCCCTCCTTCTCTTTTCTTGGGCGATTTTGCGTTGTCGCGGTTTTTCGCAGTTCTTGCTCTTTTTTGTCCTCTCTCATTTTTTCTTCTTTTTTGGCGTTTCTGTTTTCGCGTCTTTTTCTTTTTGCGGTTCTTATTTTCTTTTCCATTATACTAGCTGCCTGCTACCTCTGTGCATTCCTATTCGCACAAAGTCAGTTTTCAGGCAGCTGACACTTTATAATAGAGAGATAGCCAGGCCAGTTTCCTCATAAACATCATAATGTAGGATGAGGCAGATCTAACTTTGGATAAGAAATGTGTGATGGTTTGAATGTTATTATTGAAAGTAATAGGGAGGCCTTACCAAGAGGGCCCCACAGACTGGTGGCAGCAACAATTGGGTGGATTTTGAACGTTACTGAGAATAGGGGAATGTCTCAAGTTTCAGGTGGCCATATTTCTGCAAATCACTCTTTTGTGCAGATGGCTGCAAAGCCATGGGATCGGGAAGAATTTGAAAATATTTATGGGAGTGGCAAGAGTAAACGAGCGGAAACATGGTATGGCCATTCAAATTTTTAAGGAAGCTGGTCCACATGGATAGGTCTGATTATGTTATGAGTCAATGTGGATGGTGATGAAAAGTTCAGGGGCTGAAGAGTAGGGGTGGCCTAAAGTTTTTGCCTCAACACCGAAATAAGTGGCATGTCCAGCTTAGGTGGAAAAATCCATCAAAAAGTGCAGTTTTTCTGCTTTTACACCTAGCTCATTGCATTGAAATCAATGGGAAGACTGAATTTACACACAACTCACATCAAATTACATTTTATTTCCCATGGGAATAGTATAAAAGGGGTCTGAGGATCAATCCGTTAAAAAGGAATATTTTTTGGTGGGGGGTTGTTGACTGGGATTGGGGGTACAGTTAATAAAATAAATAAAAACAGTTTAAAAAAAATATATTAAAAATCGGTATGTAACGTGATAGAGGCAGGGACTTCCCTAATGTAAGCTGTGACTAGGGCAGACTGATACTTGATGGGATAGAGTATTTTGTAGAGGATGATTTGTAGGACTTAGACTTGATAGGCACAAGCCCTGAGGAAACATTGCTATGTAGGACTTAGACTTGTTATTAGAGGCCCAAGCAGTGAGGAAAAATTGATTTATAGGAATTACACTTCTTAGGCACAAGCCCTGAGGAAACAATGATTTGTAGGACTTACACTTGTTAATAGAGATGGGTGAAAACTTTCTCCCCAAACCAAAATCAACAAAAAATGACACTTCCCACTTGGCGAAAAATGTCCCAAGAAAAGTGCAATTTTCCCACTTTTTTTCGCCTAGCTCATTGCATTGAAATCAATGGGAAGACTGAATTTTTCCCCACCACATGGCAGTATGCTCTTCTTTTCCTGCCAGAATAAAAAATGGTGCCAGAGAGTGTGCCAATGCCAACAGTTAGTTCATTCCAAATAACACCTATGGCTCCTGCTGCAGAGGAATATGATGACTCTGGGCTTGATGTAGGAGATGGCAAGTCATAGACTGCCCACACATGCTGCCCCTAACTCCACCACCACCTCTAATCATGTTGTTAAAGCAATAAAGTTACATGTCCTGCCATTGCCACTGAATGAGTTCCTGGGGAGTCCAAAACTTCACAAAAACAATCCCAAGGTACACCTGTGAAATGGCAAGGTCACCAATATGTCAGCTGTGGACATGCTTCTGTATTATTTAGTAGAAAACCAAGGTTTTGGAGAACTGATGTCATGTGTAGCTCCATGCCGGCGTATCCCAGGCCACAGTTATTTTTCCAGGACGGCTGTGCCTGGAAAAATCCAGAAATCCAGGATAAATGTTTTAACAGTAGCACAGACAAGGATGATGGATGTGAAGAAGGGTTGCTACCATTTACTACACTTTGGAACACTGTTATGACCAAAGAGTAATGTGTATAAGTAATATGAGAAGTATGGCTTACACTTGAAGCACACATGATAATGGTAAATCTGGTGTGAGAATATATATATATATATATATATATATATATATATATATATATTCTCACATCAGATTTACCATCTGATTTTATACATAACCAAATCAATCACACCACTCCAGTTCCCCACCACTGCTACCATACACATCTGCCACATTGTAGGTTGTACTTTATTTGTTTTATCACTTGACAGCATCATGAATATGTGGCAGTGTCACTTAAGCAGGAAGTTAGTGTTATAAGAAAAGTAAAAAGACACTCTGCATGATAAAAACATTTTCCAAGGCATATGTTGCTGTAGCCCTCACAGCTTTGACTTTCAGCTACTTACGTCTCCACTGCATCTCTCAGAAGAAGTAATATTGTGGTGAGAAAAGTTGCATCGTAAGAAACATAGGGGAAAAATTTGCTGGGATTGGTGAAAAGAAAGAGAAAATTTTGCACTGGCAAAAATGAAAAAGCTTGCAAAAAATTTTTGTTTTTTGTGAAAAGTCATACTGGAATTTTGACTCACTTTTCACCCACCCCTGCTTGTTAGGTAGAAGCCCAGAGGAAACATTGATTTGTAGCACTTACACCTGTTTGGCCTAAGACTGGAGGAAAAATTGATTTGTGGGTATATGCGTTGTTAGAGGCACAAACCTCTCTGTGATTTGTTGGACTCAGGTTTGTTAGAGGCACAAACCCTGAGGAATCAGTGATTTTTGAATTCAGGCTTGTTAGAGGCACAAGCCCTGAGCAGCCAGTGATTTGTTGCACTCAGGTTTGCTAAAGGTACAAGCCCTCAGGAATCAGTGAGGATTTTTTGGACAAGTTTGTTAGAGGCACAAGCCCTGAGGAAACAGTGATTTGTAGGACTTAAGCTTGTTAGAATCAAGCCCCCCAAAATTTATATTATAGGCGGCAGGTCGTGTTATGGTGGCCACTGGCCATTTGCACATGCCACAGTGTCATTGCAGCATTTGCAACTGCTGTTCATCCTGATGATACTGCCACTGAGTTGTTTAAGCAGCAGGATGATTAGGTAGCTCCAAGGGAATGGGATCAACAATAGCAGTGATATGGGTGATGACGATCAGGGTTTCTCTTGTCACTAGCTCCAGTGATTCGCCTGTGGCAGTAGATGCACCACAACTAGCCCCCACCACCAGGTATATGTGGAGAAAATAAGTTGGCCAATAATGTTTCTCCTAATCTCCTCCTGCAGTTCCTTCAAAATCATGGGTGTGTTGGAATATTAAACTTTCCCTTTACACTACAACAGGAAGGAACTCTGCCTTTCATCAACAACAACAATTTGTACAGAGTGTATGTAAACTGGGGAAGGACTGGAAACAATGGACACATCCACACTGCATCAAACAACTGGCAGAATTGGAAGCAAACACCTTAATATCACATAAATGTCATGGTGTCCATATTTCATGTATGTTATCATGGATGTTGTGCCAAGATGCATTCCCTCCTTTACCCTTTTCGCTGACTTATCAAATATAGCGCACAATGCCGTCTCTGATGACTGCAATGTGGCTGCTCTAAGAGACCTTAGGGAGGACGGAAGAGGTGGAGAAAAATGGCCTCTTTCTTTTTCTCCACAATCTCCTTCGCTGGCTGGGGCAGAGGATGATCCTGCTGCTTCAGAATCAGCACTAGAACTAGGACCAGCATTATTGGTGGCAAGTGGAACCTGTCCTAGTCCCGCATCATTACTGCTGGACCACATTCCCATTGTGGCCACCATGATCTGTGGCACACACTAACCTGCTCATCATCAGCATGCTGTTCTTGCAACTCAGCAGCAGCAGGAATTACAGCAACAGCAAACTCAGCAATGTCCAGCTAGAAGTGGTGGTGATGCCCATTCCCATCGCTTATCAGTCTTGCATTCCTTCTTGCTTTCAGCTACAAAGTCCATTACAACCTAGCTGCTCCAAAATCACTCTCATCACTACCACCACCAGTCCCTCCTTTCCGCTGCTGCGCTATGAGAGTTGCATTGGTTGGCGAGGATGATAAATGTGACAGATGGTCCCTTACTGTCCCAGTTGCCATCTCCTCTTTAGGTGAAGAAGGCAGACTGGCAGCACTAGCAGCAGGCACAGGCAGCTGGTCTGTGCTGATGCTAATACTGCTAGCAAGTGCTGCCTAGCAAGTGCTGCCTTCCTCAGCATCATGTCCCAAAGGTAGAATGCTGGGGGAAGGGGAATCTCAGGGCGAACGGGATTTTCTGGGCTCCATTGACCACTAGTCTGGCTGCTCTGCATCACTTTCCCCCTCCACCTGAGCAGGAGGTTACAGTGGTCATGCTAGTCCCACCACCAGCTTTTTCACTATCATCACTTTCACCATCCCCCCTCCCTCACCCCAAAATCTCTCTAGCTGCTACATCATAGTAGTGGGACTGCTTGGGGATGGCAAGTGTGACTTTGGGTTCCCTGTTGTCATACCTGACATCATCTCCATCCTGAGTATCAGAAGGTACACTGGCAGCAGTAGCAGCAGGCACAGGTAGCTGACCTGTCCTTCTCACACTCCTACCCAGTGCACTTCTTCATGTGCCTTTGATGATGATGATGATGATAAAGAGGACACTATTTCCCCCCAGATCCCTAGATATGATGAAGGGGGGGAATGATCATCACTGGGGCTGGAGAATCAGGGCTTCCAGACCCTTCTATGCTGGTAGTGGTCACTTCCTCCTCCGACTCAGTGGACGCATCACAGTCCTTCTAGCTTCACTTTTCTTTTTAGATGGTGAAACACAGACACCATGACATTTACTTCAAACATGTTAAGGCCAAACACCCACCACAGAAATCAAGCACCACTGTTGCTGCACCCCCGGACTCTCCAGAAAGGCAACAAGAGGTGAGGAGGAGATCAAAGAGGGGAAAGAATAGAGAAACCCAGGCAGAGAATGGAAGTTCTATGATGAATGAAACAACTAGCTCATCACCATCAACTTCTTCCTCTAGGGTAACTACATCTTCTGCCAATCCACTTCATTCATAGCTATCCCCCCGCCAAATGATAGCCACTCTGTTGATGTTAGGATGTGGCAGTTCATCTCCACCCATTGCATACTCTGTGGTGCGCTTACCACACATGCCAGTGTGGTGGAGAAGTATCACAAGCAGGATATCAAGAGGCATCTGAGGAGATTCTATCTCGCAGAATATGCTAAGATGCTGGCAGGGAGGGTTCATCATTAAAATGTCAACAAGATGTCATGTGTCTTTACCGGGGTGTCGACAAGGGGTATAGTGACAGCGACAGTATTTGGGTTCTGGTGTCATGGTATCACGGTGCCCGTGCTCCCCTTGTTGTTATCTGTCAGTCTGTTCTGTGCCTTGCTCCCATTGGCTGCTCTGTGTTTGTCCTGTCCAGTATTGTCTTTATATACTGGGCTCTGGCACCCCTCCGGTGCCCTTTCGTGGTGTTCCTGTACCAGTGCTTGTTTCTACTCAGTGTTTCCCAGTGTACTGACTTGGCCTGCCTGACTACTCTGCATCTTGGCTCCTGCTCCTGTGTACCGACCCGGATTGCCTGACTATTCTTCTGCGCCTGCTCCTGTGTACAGACCCGGCTTGGCTGACGTTCCTGCTCCTGTGTACCGACCCAGCTTGGCTGATGTTCCTGCTCCGTGATTCGACCCGGCTTGGCTGACTTTCCTGCTCCGTGATTCGACCTGGCTTGGCTGACGTTCCTGCTCCATGATTCGACCCGGCTTGGTTGGCGTTCCTGCTCTGGCTGCCTCTGTGTCGCCTTGGCAACATTCTGATCCATCAGGCAATTGTGTCTCCGTTACCGCTCCTGCAGAGTACAAGTGGCCTAGTTCCATTACTGCTACAGCAATGTGCCATTGGCCTTGTCCTCCGTTACTGCTCCTGCAGAGTTCAAGTGTCTGTCTCCATTACTGCTACGGCAGTGTGCCATTGGCCTTGTCCTCAGTTACTGCTCCTGCAGAGTGCATGTGTCTGTCTCCATTACTGCTACGGCAGTGTGCCTTTTGGCTAGTCTCTGTTACTGCACCTGCAGAGTGTAATTGTCTGTCTCCATTACTGCTACGGCAGTGTGCCATTGGCCTAGTCTCCGTTACTGCTTCTGCATAGTGCAAGTGTCTGCCTCCGTTACTGCTACGGCAGTGTGCCATTGGCCTAGTCTCCGTTACTACTCCTGCAGAGTGCAAGTGGCCTGTCTCCGTTACTACTACGGCAGTGTGCCATTGGTCTTGTCTCCGTTACTGCTCCGGCAGAGTGCGAGTGGTCTGGTCTCCGTTACTGCTACGGCAGTGTCCTATGTTGCTCAATTCCTATTATTACTCTGGCAGTTCACGTTTGTTCTGCTAACCTGTTTCTGGGCGTTATGAATCCTTAAGCTGTCTATATGGAGAGAGCACCATCACAGACCTCTCTGCACATGGGACTGTTTACACTCTTTGAAGACAATTAACCCATGCAGTTCCTTTCTCCTGGGAATTCAACATATTCTGCCTGACCTGTGTCAGTATAGACTGTTGTGGACTTTATGGTTATACTGGACCTGTGTAGGCATATGTATATGTAACCTGTCATGTGTCTGTATTATTCTGCTTATATACTACAGGACCTGTGAGGGTTATTTTATTACTGTGATTTCAATAAAACTGTGTTTTATCCTAAACCACTGTGTGTGTGTGTGTGTCAAACAAACCGATACACATGGTGTTTGGATACACTTGTGCCCCCAGATGTTATTTACCACACATCCTGTGCACATTGCAGTTGCTGATGAGAGGCACAGTTCCTACTATCAAGGGAAACATTTCTATTCTAATAACAACACACTCATGATTTTGGAGGAGAGGCAGGTGGAGAAGAATTATTGACCAACTTCTTTTCTCCACATATACTGGGGACTATTTATTGTGCTGCTACTGCCTCAAGCGCATTACTAGAGCTAGTCGTGGCAAGTGGAAACTTCATCATCCATCACTCATGTTACTGCTATTGGTGATCCCATTCCCTTTCAGCTGCCTAATCATCTTCTTGCTTAAACAATGCAGCAGTGATCAGTGGCCACTGGCCAACATGACCTGCTGTCACTAAGCCAGTAGGGCATTTTTCTTTTCCTCAGGGCTTGTGCTTTAATGTGATGGTCCACTTTAATTCATATTAATTAATAATAATTATAATATTACATTATATCTTTTATTGTAAAATTTTATGTTACGGCTCATATTGTTGCACAGTATGACATTAATGCATTTTAATAAGATATCAGTGTGTTTTATATTGCATCTTATTTATAAGTGTTTGGGGAATGTGAGGAATCAATCATTAACTGTAAGGAAATGGTGATATCCTTCCCCGGGGTCAGGCGTGGAGACAGTGCTACAGTCCACTACCCAGGAGCTGACACTGAACTTTAGCCCGAATACTGGAATCAGGAACACGGTAGAGAACCTAGCCTACGGTTCTGGGTACCACCTGAGATGTAGAAGGGTGGCAAGCGATCAATCTCACCCTAGGATGCTAGGGTTAGCAGAAGCGTGATGTCCTAGAATGCTAGAGCCAGAGAAACAACACCCTAGAAAGCTAGGGTTCAGGTGGGATCCAAGGTAGACCGAGCGATACAAGGCCAAATGGTCAGACAGAACCAGGAGTAGTATGGTGGCAATGACCAGGCCTCAGGACCTGCACAGAGAGTTTGCCAGGTTCACTGTATAGCGCAAGCGGAGTCAGACAAAGCCAAGGTCAAGCATGTAACGGGTAGTCAGACAAAGCCAAGGTCAGGCATGTAACGGGTAGTCAGACAAAGCCAAAGTACTTAGCACGGAGTGGATAGTCAGCCAGGCCAGGGGTCATACATGGATTGGGTAGTCAGACAGAGCCAGAGATCGAGCACAGAACGAGTAGTCAGACAAGGCCAGAGGTTCAGGCACAAATCAGGTAGTCAAACGGAACCAAGGGTCATACACAGATCGGAATCAGCAGCCAAGAACCGGTCACAACGAAGAATACAAGCAATGCTCAGATACACCACAAAAGGGCACTGAAGCAATGTTTGGAGGCTGCATATAAGGCCTCTAGGAGAGGCGGCGCATAGAACAGTCAATTAGGCAGTGACTACAAAATAGCGAGTGCGTTGTAGTGACGCGCAATGCAAACAGGAAGCCACGCAGTGAACAGACATGCCGCCAAGCACCCGTGGAGAAGTCAGGTAATGCCACAGAGAAGATCACAGGCACCGTGATAATGCCACCTTAAGAAAAGTTTGTTTTAAGGAGAATTACAAATTACCCATATGTTGTTTAGCCATTTGTTTGCAACATAAATAGTTTTTGAGAAGTAAATCTCTACATGGCACAGTGTAGTACTTTATGCTATTCAGGACATGACCAATATTACCAATACTGAGGCTGATGTACAAATAATTTAAATGGAGCTTTTAATCCCATCACAATGAATTGGAGAACTCTCCAATTTAAATAAAAGCAATATGATTAATTTTTTAGTCCATCTTGTCCATCTATATATTTATATATACATATAGGGGAGAAGGAGTATTGTCCTCCCTTGGTTAGCTCCAACGGGTTAATGACACACTAGAAGCAAACTACTATCATATATCTGACAAGTCGTGAATAGTCTTTTTAATAGATAAGCCAACTGGGGTAATTTGTAAAAACATAGAGAGTGATAAGTTTGGCCTCAAAACTGAAGTAATAGCATTCCATGCAGTATATTATCATAAAGTGCCACACTGTGCCATCAAATATAAAGGTTATTTTCTCCAAAATTATTAATTTTACAGAAAATGACTAGTGTAACACTTAGACTTTGTCAATTCTCTGTGAAACAAAAGAATTTTGTGCTGAGGTGATGGATCCACTTTAAATATTAGTATGCTATATTGCATATGAAGTTATCAAATTTGTTTGATTTCTTGCCACTCAAATATATCCTTGAAACCAATCCAGGCAAACACAAATCACAGCCAATAACCACCTGTAACCCCTTGCAATGAATAAATAAATACTAACACATTCAGCCTTTTCATTGTACACTCTTTAGAGCCGGTCCTGCCTCACATCCCCACTGAGTTGTCTCTCCGATCACAGTTGACTGCTACCCCCATGTTTCAGTTGTTGCCATGATCAGGTGGCTACATTTTGCTGAGCACTTGTGGATGCTTTTTAAAGGGATAGTAATACTTCGTTTTAACTTTATTTTATTTTGTAGGCATTACAAAAACATGAAGAACACTATAAGTCTTACCTCTCAAACCTTTATGGTTTAAGAGATATTCACAAGCAAAGTATCCCCCCCCCCCGGTCAGCCAGATCAGAAGGGAGGTGCCAGGTAGACTGCAGAGAGGGACAATCTTCAATTAAGATAAGGAAAAAACGTGAAAAGCTTGTCAAGGGGGGCAGGGCTTTCATTGTTTTTATACAAAGAAGATTGTCCCCTTCTGTTATCTGTCTAGTCTTGCAACCAGATTCACATCTGAGAAGAGATGGCTTACACTAGGAAAAAGGGGCGGGAGGGGGAACTTTGCTTGTGAATATCTCTTAAACCATAAAGGTTTGAGAGATAAAACTTATATCGTTCTTCATTTTTTTTAATGCCCACAAAATAAAATAAAGTTAAAACGAAGTATTACTATCCCTTTAAGACTGTAATTCCCAGTTTGTTAGAGCCTATAAGGAGTGAGAGATAATTGAGAAGACTTGAACAATCAAATTTTGGAATTTCTGTGAAGGAGGACACTGTATTGTGACTGTTGGGGGTTGGACCTCAAGAAATTACTTACCTGTCTTGGTTATGTGAGTTTGTATTACTCTCTTTTATGTTTGTTTATAAATATTTATTACATTTATTTAATTAAGTAATATTTTATTGTGCTTCTTTTCCTGTGGGGTCAAGTTTTTTCAAGGCAGCCTAAATTTCCTGGAAAAAATATATCCTGGTTAATAATTAACCAAGCAGTTATTTTTTATACTCTAATATTATCTCATTAGAAAAAAATGAGTGAAGGTTTAACTACACTTTCTCAGCAATATTTCTTTCTTTCAGGTGAAATAACTTCTTGTTCTATCAAGTGTATGTGGTCAGAATGGTATAATGTGGATGAGCCTAAATATGGCACAGAATTTGGTGATTATGAAACCTATGAAAACATTTCTAAAGCAGGACAAGATGTGTGCAAATCTCCAAGGAATATATCCTGCAGGGCGACAAAGTTTCCTGATTCCCCACTGGAAGAGCTGGGGCAAAAAGTGTCCTGTAATGTATCTTTTGGGCTCATCTGTAAAAATGAAGACCAGGACGAATTAATGCCCATTTGTTATGACTATGAGATCAGTGTGTACTGCTGTCACAGAGACTGCAAAGGTAAGAGTTAATGTGGGTATCGTTTTAATTTCCAGAAAATTCTGTAAAGCAGGAGTTGTCAGTTGTCGGACCATGGTCCATTAAAGGTTTCAATACATAAGAGAAAGTAGTTTTGGTGAACAGATATAAGTGAGTTGTAACTTGTAATCACAAAAGAATGATCACTGATTATTGTTTTATCAGATTTTATAACAGGCCTGATAACAAAGGGCCAAAAGTGGTTACTTTTACCATTGAAAGACTTTAGAAATTTCTCGCCAAAGGAGAAAAATATAAATAAAAAATGCTGTCTAGGAGTACATAATATTTTAGTGGAATTGAGTAATTTAAATTTTTTGGTGATAGCGTCCATTTAACCCCTTAAGGACCGGCCGTTCATACACGCGGCTGTCACTTAAGGACCATGGAGCATTTTTATTTCTTGAATCCAATTACGGACTCCCCGAATGGTGTGCAGCTGAGCGGGGAGCCCAGAATTCCATGACGATCCTGGTACGTCATGGGTCCTTAAACAAATCCAGCCACGACGTACCAGGATCGTTAAATGTCCTTAAGGGGTTAAGATAAAATTGAATGTGTTTATTTTCAACTAGGTGGGGATTCCTCACAAAGAATGAGTGAAACTTTTCTGTATTATTTCTATTTCAAAGTTGTGAAACAGGATTTGCAATTTATATTTCATTTATGATTCATATGCCCCTTTATCCAAAAAAAGTTGCTTTTCATGACATTTGTATCTGTTGGATTTGGTTCTTGTGTAGTATCTGTGAAGGTTGTTGCTGTAGTTTTTAAGTTACTTGTCATTAGGTATGGGCAAAAAGTCCCATTTTGTTTAGTTTAGAGCTTCCCAGCGGGAAATTTCACCCATAGGGAATCTTATAGCTTTACTGCCTTTTTGTTAGGAGAAAAGGAACATTTGCAAAAATTCTTCCATTTGCTTCCTACTCTATGTTACTTAATCAGACAAAACTTCCTAGCCATATATATAATTTTCTGCACTCTAGTGTTGTGTATTTTAGGAGAAAAGCAGAGTAGGAGACCAAGAAGAGAAGCTGGATGGACCTTGTGGCTAGTGAATCAGTCTCTGAGAGACATGTGGCACCACTGCTAAAGGGACTGGGAGCCCACATTCCCCAGATCCAATTAGGCAGAGTCCCCCAACATCATACCTCCCTTGAGATCTTGTGGAGGCAGACTTTCATCTGTGTTAGCAACAGGATCATGTTCAGAGGACTAGTGGTATGCCACAGTCTGAGCAACATGGCTACCATTGGACTAGCTTCTTCAAGAACTGATATGGGAGCAGGGCCTGAATAATCCTGGTATCTACAGTGATGATGTTGAGGCAGGAGCATCACCTGCCCTAGACAATGAAGGTGATTGTGATGAAGAAGGCCATTCCCTCACTGAAGTCATGGGTGTGGGAATATTTTTACCTTAAGGCAGGCACAGTGTACTTATCAGAGACTGTACTGTGCACTATTTATGACAAGGTGGTGAAAAAGGGGAAGGAGGGGACAAACCTTGGCACAACAGTCATGCTTAAGAAAAAAATAATTCTGATTTTGTACAACCTACAATTAATGTGGCAAATATGCATGGTGGTGGTGGCGGTGGCGGTGGACTGGTGTGTCTGTCTGTCTATCTAATCTATCTATCTATCTATCTATCTATCTATCTATCTATCTATCTATCTATCTATCTATCTATCCATGATTCCAACAGCAATTATTACCTTTATCATGTATGAGTCAAATGTAAGCTATCATTATGCTCATATTATTCACAAATATTAATGAGTGGTCATAGTAGTAGTTCCAGCAGAGGTTGATGGTAACAATCCTTCACATCCCCTCTCATATTCCTCATCTGTGCTGCTGTTAATAATACATGTGCCCTGACTTTCTCTGTCATGTGTGATTTTTGCTACCTGATACTCAGTTGGTATTAGATGTTGGTTCATTTTTAAGAAAGGTTGTTACAATATAACACACTGCACTGAAAATCCACTCAGACGTGTTGTAGGGCAACTAAAGGTTTCCATGGCCGTTCATGTCAGTGCTGGCCACACACATTGCTTTATTTTCCAGTAGTTCATAGGGTTATTGTTTCTGCCATGGATGTAGCTATCCTGCAAGTATGCTGAAACCATCTCACATGCAGTGGAATCTCTCCTAGGAATGGGATGTTCTGGTTGATGTTGCTGTTGCTGCTGGTATAATCCCTTTTTTCTAGCTTTTTTTTTGGACCTAACTTTATCCCTCTCTTCTTCCACAATGCAACCCTCCACTTGATCTATAAGCATTTCTTTATATTCCTTGACAGAATCCGATTCCTCAGAGAGATGCTGATGATGATCATGACTACTTGTTGTAACAAAGTGATGACTCTTTGACAGAAATTCTGACATTTTTTGTTAAAGTGAGTGTCTGGCAAAGCAACAAGAATGTATTCCTCATTGCTTTTAATGGACTGTATGAGACAATATTTCGCTAAGCATGCTAACATATCCTTGGTCAGCTGGTTCATGTCTGGGTTGCCATTACGATAAGATTCCTCAGCCAAGTTCCTCAGTTTTTCTGCAATAAATATATCATGGGAAGAATATCTCAAATTCCTGCTGCTATGATTTCTATAGCTCACATGCATACATTAGTTGCTGTTGCCCAGGTGACAAGGAGTCTATCACGGTGCCGTGATTGCTGCATTACTGTGTCTATCACCTGTAGGGGGCTCCCATTGGCTGTTTGCCTTTAGCCCACCTCATATTGCCTATTTAAACTAAGCTTGGGCACCCTTTGTTTGCCCTTTCGTGGTGTCTCTGATTGCATTCATTACCACCATGCTACAGAAACCGATTAGCCTCTTTTCTGTGTTCCTGTGTTCCTGAGTTTGCGCTGTTCCAGAGCCTGCTGTGATGTTTCCAGTGCCTGTTCCGGTTGAGTCTTCTGTAGTTGCTGTTTCCTGCTGTTGGTCTCCGTTGTCACTCCTTATCCGGTTGGACATCCTTACTGGTTCCTGTTCATCTCCTGAGCCCTGTTCCTGCATCTGTGGCAACATTGTTCCTTGGTCGCTTGGCGACATTCTCTGCTGTTGGTTCCCAGCGTGCGAACGCTGGTTCGCTCCACTGCCTGATGGCTATACTATGCTAGTCTGTTAGTTCCCAGCGTGCGGACGCTGGTTCGCTCCACTGCCTGATGGCTATACTATGCTAGTCTGTTGGTTCCCAGCGAGCGGGCGCTGGTTCGCTCCTTTGCCTCACGACATTATACACTGATATCTTTTGGCTCCCAGCGTGCGGACGCTGGTTCGCTCTCAAGCTTTGCTGCTATACTATACAAGTCTGTTGACTCCCAGCGCACGGGCACTGGTTCGCTCCTTTGCCTCACGGCAATATTCACTGATATCTGTTGGCTCCTAGCGTGCGGACGCTGGTTCGCTCTCAAGCCTTGCGGCTATACTATACAAGTCTGTTGGTTCCCAGCACGCGGGCGCTGGTTCGCTCCTTTGCCTCACGGCATTATTCACTGATATCTGTTGGCTCCCAGCCTGCGGACTCTGGTTCGCTCTCAAGCCTTGCTGCTATACTATACAAGTCTGTTGGTTCCCAGCGCACGGGCGCTGATTTGCTCCTTTGCCTCACGGCAATATTCACTGATATCTGTTGGCTCCCAGCATGCGGACGCTGGTTCGCTCTTAAGCCTTGCGGCTACACTATACCTGTCTGTTGGTTCCCAGCGTGCGGGCGCTGGTTCGCTCCTTGACTTCACGACATTAACATTATTATCTGTTGGTTCCCAGCGTGCGGACGCTGGTTCGCTCCACAAACCCTGTGACTATATTAGTCTGTTGATTACCAGTGTGCAGACGCTGGCTTGCTTCATTATTAACTCAGTCTATTGGCCCCCAGCTCATGGGCGCTGGTTTGCTCCTTTGCCACTTGGCTTACTACTCAGTTATACTGATAGTCCTCAATGTGCTGTCCAGTCCTAGACAGCTATTCTCCCATCAATACCCAGGTATTGGGCGCATGACTACCTGGTATAGCTGGATTTCGTATCTACTTATCATCATTATGCTGTCATTAACATCTGACAGTTACTGGGGCCACTCTGGTTGATACCTCCTCTCTAGGCTGCCTTGCCCGGTATATTGGTAAGGCCGGTAGAACCTTCCTTCATTCCACCTTAAGGTTGCCTTACCCGGTATTGGCAGGGCCGGTAGAGCCTACCATCTCAGTGTTCCTTCAGGCTGCCTTGCCCGGTATATTGGCAGGGCCGGTAGAGCCTGTTTCCGCTGGTTATCCGTTAGGCTGCCTTGCCGGGTATATTGGCAGGGCCGGTAGGGCCTGTATACTCCTGACTGTCTTTTGGCTGCCTTGCCCGGTATATTGGCAGGGCTGGTAGAGCCACCTTTCCATTACTTGCCCAGGCTGCCTTGTCTGGTATATTGGCAGGGCCGGTAGAGCCTGATACATTATCGCTATATCTACTTGCCATTCTATGTATTGTATGTACGTGTATAATATCCTATTGGATTATTTTAAAACTTTTCAATAAAGTTGTGTTTTTAACTAACCTTATGTCTGAGAGTTGTAATAAACCGTGACAGAGTCTCTCTACAAAACCGTCACATTTTTGCACTGTGTACTTGCTAATGGCCTTATTTTGCATATACAAATGATCTATCATGTACAGTGTGGAATTCTACCTGGTAGGGACCTCCATTTTCAGCTGGTGATGGAACAGGTTGTTAAGCTCTTGTATGGAATATTATGTGTGAATGAATGAAAGAATGAATGAATATGTTTATTTATATAGTGCCACAAGTGTACACAGTACTTTACAATTTAAGGGTTTAAACAACACAGGGTTACATGTGCTTTGTACAGTGAAACATTGGGTGGCAGGTCCCTGCCCGAAAGCTTACAATCTAAAGTGGTAATGGGAAACATACAGAGTACATAAGGGTCAAGTGCTGAATACAGTGCTAGTTCTGATGATGATAGAGGACATCAGTAAAGTAAATAATTTATAAGAGCGTTCATTGTACAACATCAGTGCCTTCAAGCATGTTGGGATTTTATCCATGAGGTGCGTTTTTAACTGACATTTGAAGGTTATCAGAGAGTTGCAGTGGCGCAGGTTGGATGGTAGATCATTTCATAGATACGGAGCAATGAGAGAAAAAGGTTTGATACGTGACAGGGCTAAGAACACAAAAAGAGCTGAGAGAAGACAATAATTGACCGAACTTAAGTGGCGGGATGGGGTAAAATGGGAGATCAGAGTGGAAATGTAAGAAGGAGTAGAGGAGAGAAGTGTCTTGAAAGAGAGAAGTAAGATTTTATAAGATATCCGGAGTTTAATAGGCAGCCATTGGAGAGTTTTGAGGAGGAGTGGGGCAGGGACAAACCTAGGTGACAGAAGAGTGATTCGTGCTGCAGCATTCTGTATAGATTCAAGTGGATGGAGAAGGGAAGCAGGAATGCCAGACAGAAGAATGTTGCAATAGCCCATGTGGGAGAGGATGATTGCGTGTATAATTTTATCTGTGGAGGAGCAGAGGAAGGGACGGATTTTAGCTATGTTACACAAAAGAAAGCAGCAGGATTTAGCAATGACATTAATATGAGGGGAGAATGAGAGAGACTTGTCAATTATCACCCCTAGATACTGCACTTCTGATACTGGATTTATGGTAGTGCCATTTACAGTCACCTGGAAGGACGCTACAGGGCCAGGCTTAGGTGGGATGAGGATCAGCTCAGTTTTAGACATATTGAGTTTGAGGTGCCTATGAGCCATCCAGTCTGAGATAGCCGAGAGGCAATCTGTGTCTTTAGCCTGGATATCAGAAGTCAGTCGAGGTGCAGATAAGTAAATCTGGGTGTCATCTGCATAGAGGTGATATTTGAGACCAAATGAGTTAATAAGATGACCAAGTGTTATTGTGTAAAGAGAAAACAGAAGCGGTCCTAGAACAGAACATGGAGGAACCCCAAAAGAGTTGGACGGGAGAGGATGAGGAAGTGGCAGAGGAGACAATGAAAGATCTGTTAGATAGATAAGAGGAGAGCCAGTCCAGTGCTGTGTTACGGATTCCTAAGGAGTGAAGAATGCAGAGGAGGAGAGCATGATCAACAGTGTCAAAAGTTGCTGAGAGATCAAGCAGGATAAGTATTGAATAGTGACCTTGAGATCTGGCAATGTGAAGATCATTGACCACTCTTGTAAGAGCAGTTTCGGTGGAGTGTGCAGTGCGAAATATAGATTGTAAAGGGCCCAGCAGGTCGTATGTGTTAAGGAAGTCAAGCAGGCATGAGTAAGCTAGAGGATGTGTTACTGTCAGAAGATTTGTTCTTGAGGATGGGTGTTACTAAGGCATGTTTGAAGTCATCAGGAAAGGTAGCAGTGGCAAAGGAGGAGTTAAAGATTTGTAATAGGATAGGGATTAGTGTGGGGGAGAGGGCCTGGATGAGGTGAGAGGGGAGCGGATCAAGTGATCATGTAGTGGGCAGAGTAGAGGATAGCAGGTTAGTCAGTTCCTCCTCCGTGACTAGTGAAAAATAGTCCATAGTGCCAGAAGTGGAATGAGGGAGGCTAGGAGGAGATGTACAAGGTGGTATATTATCCCAGATGGAGTCCACCTTGGCTTTGAAATAGTCAGCTCTGTAGGTGTGGGTAAAATGGTTGCAGATTTTGACGGCAATGTTCAGCATCTCTCTGTGGATTTCAGATTTTTCCAAGAATCTGGTTAAAACTAAATTTAACACATGGGCAAAGCACAGCACTTACACCATATCACCTATTCTCAAGACAGCAATTATGTGGGAGCCATTATCAGCAGACACAAAACCAGCTTTCAAGGACTGAGGAACATGCCATTCCACTACTACCTGCTCTAGTTTACTTAATACATCTATGGCTTTGTGGAACTGTCTCTCAAAACTCTGTATACAAAAGGTGGCATTTGATGGTATGGGCTATCCTGCTGCTGTTTTGTCTTTTAATCATACTATCAGAACCAGAGGCAAGATTACTGGCTGTCACCTGATACTTTAATCTAGTAGTATTGCCCACTGGTGGTAGAGGGATGGAAACCCAGTGAGCAGTCGCAATCAATCTCTGCTCTGCCCACTTGTCAATATATCTGTTGTTAGGTTGATTTTCCTGTTGTTTGAGTTTTCTAGATGTTTGCACAGCAGTCCTGGAAAAATAACTTCAACTTGGGATATGCCAGCAAGGAGGTACACTTTATATCAGTTCTCTAAAACCTCAGTTTTCAAAAAGAGAGTACTGCAGTATGTCCTCTGCCAACATCTTGGCAACCTTGCCATTTCAGAAGCATAATTTGGTTTTGTTTTTGTGAAGTTTCTGACTCCTTCCCAAGAACTCAGTAAATGTGGGTTGGCAGTACATGGCAGAAGTACCTTGTAACTTTACTACTTTAACAACATGACTAGAGTCTGATTCCTGTCATCTGCTACAAACAACTCCTCTACAGCAGGAGCTATAGGTGCTATTTGAAATGGACAACCTTGTGGCACACTCTCTGGCACATCAAAACACCAATAATTCTGTTATGTGACCCAGAGCCCCTGTATCTTTTAGGAGAACTTCTGCTGCTGCTAGTTGTGGCTCTTCAGACATGTTGATAGAGTGTGTCCCATTCAGACCTTTAGTTGTGCCTAGGTGTCAGCCTGCTTTCCCCCTGCTCACAGGCGTCTTACACAGACAACAGATAACAACATGCTTAGCTTTTGTATTGTGAGTGAAATATCTCCATACGTTGGACTTCATAGACTGTGGGGTTCCTAAGGGGCTGCTACTACTACTGGTGATAGACGTTGATGTAATTGTACTACTGCTGGGTGTAAAGGTGCTGCACTTCCAACAGCAGCAGAGGCTAAGGTTGCAGATGTTAATAACCTGTGTTGTTACTCTGGTTATTGTGTGTGGCTGAGCGGCATTTAGACTTGGTAGCAGTGATGCTGCTAATGTTGACTGACAGGATGTATATTTGGACATCTTTGCTTGTCCAGGGTCAGACATTCCAATTTCATTCACAAACACTTCATAGACAGGCACAGCACTCCTTTTCAGTGGTAGGTATGACGCTGGAGAGGTTACCTGGAAACAACTAGGACTGTGGACTGCAGAGATGGAGGTGAGGGGATGCATGAAAACGGATATAACACACACTGGAGGAAGCTGGAGGAAGCCTCAGTCAAACCCCTCAAATGTTGCTCTTCTGTCATGCTCATCTGAAATGGTACCCACTGGGAGAGCATGGAGAGCCATCAGGGAACACAGCTGATACTGGCCTTAGTGAAGCCCCACTCCCGGGCCACAAAAACAATTCTTTAATAAAAGGATTTGGCCCATTGACACTCCATTATACCTACCAGCATGTGCCAGGGAATTATTGGGAAGCTATTAAAGTGGCAGTTGGGACACAACAAGTGGCGAAGAGGTATGAATCTTTTTTTGTCCTTGACATTAGGAGTGGGGGAAAGGTCCTGCTGTGTTCCCACAAAAAAATCTGTGAAAACCGCATTGTTGTCTGCTTTTTCATGGGAAAATCCTCTTTAAAAACAGTGATTAAATCTTTGCATTTTTCACCTATTGGCCAAAATTCTTCACCATTTTTTCAATGGCTAGAAAGTTTCTGCCCATTAATTTACTTGTTTTTCACATTTCATTAAAAAACTTGATGCATTCCAGGAAGTGGAACACAATAGAAGCAGTTACAGAGTGAGGTAGACGTGCTGTGCTGTTCTGCTGTGATCTTTTTGCAAAACTGAGGCAGGAGAGTCTCATAGTGACAGCTATCATTGTCAGAAAGTTTAAAAGTAATAAAAGGAGGAACTCTAAGGACCATTATGTGTCCACTGACCCTGAATCTGAGGAGGAAGTTAGCACACAGAAGCAATGTTGGCCAGTGCCCCTAGGGATCTTGGGGAAACTAATGTTAAGGGAGGAAGAAAAGGATAGTAGTGAGAGCAGGACAGGCCAGCTGCCTGAGCCTGCTGCCAGATGTGCTGTGCCTGCTGCCAGTACTGCCCCTGCTGCCACCAGTGCTGTGCCTGCTGTCAGATGTGCTGCCCCTGCTGTCAGACGTGCTGTGCCTGCTCCCAGTGCTGAAACTGCTGCCACCGGTGCTGTACTTGCTGTCAGACGTGCTGTCCCTGCTGCCAGATGTGCTGTGCCTGCTGTCAAATGTGCTTCCCCTTCTTCCAGTGCCACCAGTGCTGTGCCTGCTATCAGTACTGTCCCTGCTTCCACCAGTGCTTTGCCTGCTGCCAGTATGTCTCATAATACTCAGGAGGGGGGGGGGGGACATGATGCCAAGTGTGACAGCAGGGGACCCTAATTCACACTTGCCATTCCCAAGCAGTCCCGCCAGTGGTAGTACTACTACTATTAAAAAGGTCCAGCAGCTTGTTAGCATTAGAAGTGAAGGAAGGGGTAATCATCATATTACTAGTGACTGTGAGGAGGAAGACTCGGGGCTGAAATTGATGTGGTTGGTGTTATTAGTAGTAGTAGTAACAGTGATGATGAAGTAACTGGTGGGACTAGTGTTAGGAGAGTGGTAGGGGAAGCAATTGAGAGCTTCCAGGTTAACGGTCAAGGGAGCCCACACCATTCCTGTGACCCTGGGAATCCTTCCCCCCACGGCATTGTCCATATGGAACATGATCCTGAAGAAAGCAGAATTGTTACCACCACAATAATACACCACTATCAGCTACCTGTGCTGCTGCTAATACTGCCAGTCTGCCTTCTTCAGGTCAAAAAGAAATGGCAAGTGTGACATTAGGGGATCCTCTGTCACATTGCTCACCACCTTCTCCAGCCAGCAGTGAGATGTCTGTAATAGAGCAGCAGCAGCAGAGAGGGACTAGTGGTGGTGATGATGATGATGATTGTGGAAAAACTAGGGTGAATGGGTATTGATGGACTTTTTAGTGGAAACTGAGAAGGAATGGGAGACAGGGATGAGGATGGGCATCACCACCACCACCAGCAGTGAGATTTGGAATTTGCAGCTGCTTTAATTCCTGCTGCTGCTAAATTGCAAGGGCAGCAAGATGCTGAGCAGCAGGCTAGTGTGCCAGAGACTCCATTGGATACAGTGGGAATGGGGTCAACAAGTGATCTGGGACTAGGAAAGGTTCCACTTGCCAACAGCAGCAATACTCCTGGTGCTAGTTGCAGTGCTTGTTCTGAGGCAGCAACAGCAGCAACATCATCCTCTCCCCCAGACAGTGAAGGGGAATGTGTAGGACAAGAAGAAAGAGACCATTCTTCTCCACCTGTTCCTTACCCCCTGAAGTTATGGGTGTGGGGCTGTCTTCGGCGATGGCACTGTGCACAATTTGTGACAAGTCAGTGAGAAGGGGAAAGGAGGGAACACACCTTGGCACAACCACCCTGATAACAAACATGAAAAACAGACACCATGACATTTATGTCAAACATGTTAAAGCCAAACACCCACCACAGAAATCAGGTACCGCTGTTGCTGTACAACCTTACTCTCCAGAAAGGCAACAAGAGATAAGGTAGAGATGTATGTATGTATGTATATCTTTATTTATATGGCGCCACACAGTGTACGCAGCGCCTTACAATAAACATATGTTACAATAAATAAGAGGGGATGAAATAAGTGCGACATTCATAGAAACAATGGGAGAGAGGTCCCTGCCCCAAGGAGCTTACAGTCTAAATGGGTAAAAGGAGACAGACAATGGGGTAAGAGGGTGTCAAGTGCTGAGATTACAAGTGCTAATTTTGGCCAAAGGCATTGCATGGTCCTAGTGCTCCAGAAGATAAGACTTCAGGGTAGACTTAAAGACAGAGGGGGATTGTTCTAGACGTAAGGAGAGGGGTATGGAGTTCCATAGGTATGGAGCAGAAAGCGTGAAAGGTTTGAGATGGGAGAGGGCAGAGGGTGTTGATGGTACAACAAGAAGTGCATTGTGTGCTGAGCGAAGGAAGCGGCCAGGAACATAATAGGAGATGAGGGAAGAGATGTAAGGAGGGGTAGCAGTGTGGAGAGCGTTAAACGTCAGAAGAAGGACTTTGTAATTGATGCGCTGCTGAATTGGGAGCCATGACAGATGTCTGAGAATTATGTGGGCAGGTTCAGTTTTTGGGGAGAGTGTGGTGATTCGTGCAGCTGAGTTTAAAACAGATTGCATAGGTGAAAGATGAGTAGCAGGGAGGCCAGTTAGTAGGATATTGCAATAGTCTAAGCGGGACAGAATGAGGGCATGTATAAGAGTTTTAGTAGTTTGTTGGGAGAGGAACGGGCAGATTTTAGCGATGTTGCAGAGAAAGAAGTGAGATGATCTAGCCACGGAGTTAATGTGAGGGGAGAAGGAAAGAGAGGAATCAAATATGGCCCCAAGGCAGCATGCTGAGCTGACCGGATCAATATCAATTCCATCAACTGTAATGGTGAAGCTAGGTGTTGGGCAAGGTCTTGGTGGGAAGATTAGCAGTTCGGTTTTGGCCATGTTAATCTTCAGCTGACGTTGAGCCATCCGGGAGGAAATGGCCAAGAGGAGGAAGAATAGTGAAACCCAAGCCGAGACTGAAAGTTCGATGAAGAGGAAAACAACTAGCTCACCATCAGCTTCTTCCTCTAGGATAACTACATCTTCTGCCAATGGAGGAGGGGCAGGTGGAGAAGAATTATTGGCCAACTTCTTTTCTCCACATATACTGGGGGCTACTTATTGTGCTGATACTGCCTCAGGTGCATAACTGGAGCTAGTCATGGCAAGTGGAACCTTCATCATCATATTCTATCACGTCAAGTATCAATCCACCCCAATGGCAGCTTATATCAGGGGGTTCCTGTCTATCACTTTACATACAAATTTCTAATTTAAAATTTCTGTCCTGTCACTTCTTTGGCAACCTTTCGTGGTGTTCCTGTATCTGGCGTCTGTTGCTGTTGGTTCCTGCTCTGTGTATGATCCGGTTTTGCCTGACCTTGCTCCTGTCTCCGTTGCTGACCTGGACTGCCAGACTACCACTCTCTGTGTTCCGATCCTGGCTGTGGCTGACTGACTTCCTGTGTCCCGATCCTGGCTGTGGCTGACGAAAGCTCCTTGTGTACTGATCCTGGCTGTGGCTGACTACCGCTCTCTGTGTACCGATCCTGGCTGTGGCTGACTACCGTTCCCTGTGTACCAGTCTGGGCTGTGGCTGACTAGCGCACTCCGTGTACCGATCCTGGCTGTGGCTGAATACTCTCTGGGTATTGATCCTGGCTGTAGCTGACTCGCTCTGTGTACCTTTCTGAGCTTGGCTTCCACACTTAGAGTACTGACCCTGGCTGTGGCTGTTTGTCTATTCGTTGCCTCCGGTTCCTAGTCTTCTCAGACTAGAGCCCCGCCAGTATTTGTCAGCATTACCTTGGGTTACATTAGTCTCCTTACTAGTGCCCAGCCAGTGCATGTCAGTATTGCCTCTGATTTCCCTAGTCTCAGAGACTATTGCCTTGCCAGAACTGGTCAGTGTTGCCTTTGGTTACCTCAGCCTCCTGGGACTTGCCTGTGCCTGTCAGTGTTGTCTTCGGTTACTTCAGTCTCCTGAGACTTGCCTGTGCCTGTCAGTGTTGCCTTCGGTTACCTTAGTCTCCTGAGACTTGCCTGTGCATGTCAGTGTTGCCTTCAGTTACTTCAGTCTCCTGAGACTTGTCTGTGCATGTCAATGTTGCCTTCGGTTACCTCAGTCTCCTGTGACTTGTCTGTGCTTGGCAGTGTTGCCTTCGGTTACCTCAGTCTCCTGAGACTTGCCTGTGCCTGTCAGTGTTGCCTCAGTTTACCAGTCTCCAGGGATCACTCCCTGCTGTGTGTGGGTCAGTATTGCCTCAGGTCACCCTAGCTTCCTGGGCCTGTGCCAGGCTATAGCCTGCCAGTGTTGTCTACGGTTTCCTGGACTGGGTCACTCTCCAGTGTCCCGGTGTTCCACTATCTATCCCTAGCCTTCTGGGGATTCTGCTGCTTGGGCCACTTCCTAGGTGTTACTGTTGATGTTCTGTTCCTGGTTCCTGTCGTCTGTTCCAGACTATATTGGTTATTTGTCTTGTGTTGCTTATTGCTGTACCCTAACCTGTGTCAGATTTGGGAGGTACCCTGGTACTGTCTGGATCTGGACCTGTGAAGGGTGACAGTGTACTCTTTATTATTCTCAATAAAGATGATTTTACCTTACTAACTTGTCTGAGTGTTCTTACAAACCGTGACACTCTACCCACCATGTGTTGTGTGTAAATTCAATGTTTCCATTTCATTGGAAATGTTCACATTTCAGTAGAATAAGCTAGGTGAAAAAAGCAGAAAAACTGCACTTTTCATGGGAAAATTATCATCAAGCGGGAAGTGCCATTGTGCTCCAATTTCAGTTTGAGGCAAAAATTTTCACCCATCCCTACTAACAAATCTAATTACTACAAATCAATGTTTCCTCTAGGCTTGGGCCTCTAACAACAAGTCTAAGTCCTACAAATCATCTACAAAGTACTCTATTCCATCAGTCTGCCACAATCACAACTTACATCTGGGGGTCCCTGTCTCTGTCACAATACATGTCAATTTTTAATTTTATTTTATATTTATTTATTTTTTATTAACTGTCTCCTCAATCCCAGTCAACAACCACCCCCCAAAAAAAATTGCCTGTTCAATTGATTCTTTTCCCAGACTCCAAAAACACAGGCACCCACAGACCCCTTTTATACCATGCCTTTGTGAAATAAAATAAAATTTGCTATGTGTTGTGTCTAAATTCAGTCTTCCCATTGATTTCAATACAATGAGCTAGACAAGAAAAGCAGAAAAAACTGCACTTTTAGGGGGAAATTTCTCGCTAGGTGGGAAGTGCAATTTTTCACATATTTTGGTTTCAAAAGAAAATATTCAACCATCCCTACTCCTGCACAGCAACCTTGGATCCTGTAACCAGCCTAAGTCCTACAAATCAATGTTTCCTGAGGGCTTGAGTCTCTAACAACAAATGTAACAAATCATCCTCTACAAAATACTCTATCAAGTCAAGTATCAGTCTACCCTAATGGCATCTTACGTCAGGGAGGTCCTGTCTATCATTTTACATACAATTATCTAATTTTATTTTTATTTTTTTATTAACTGTCCCCCCAATACCAGTCAAGAAACCCCCCAAAACAAATTCCTTGATTAACTGATTCCTTCCCCAGACTCCAACCACCTACACGGGCACCCTCCTCAGACCCCTTTTATACCATGTTTTATGGATTTATTTTTTCTTAACTGCCCCCCAATCCCAGTAAACATCCCCCCAAAGAAAAACATTCCTTTTCAACTGATTCTTTCCCCACTCCCCACCAACACAAGCACCCTCAGGCCTCTTTTATACAATGCATTTGGGAAATAATATAATATTTGCTATGTGTTGCTGTGTTGCCCATCCCTATCTGTTGGTGTGTGTGTGTGTATATATATATATATATATATATATATAGCGGTTCAATACTTCAATGCTGTAAGCTCATAATACTGATTTCTGTTTGTTCTCTTTTTACAGGCACCCCAACAACAACTCCAGGTAAATACATGAATATTTTAATCTGTTCTGTGGTACAATATCCACCGACACTAATTTTTTTATCTTTAAGTAAGATCCAGAATCACGTCTTGCTATTCCTCGACTGCATGAGTGAATGAACTGGGGCTAATGGACACCTGTATTTTGCTTTTCATGAGTAAAGAAAATGTATTTATTTAAGATATGTCAGAGAATAATATAAATGATCCATAATGCTAAAAGATAAAAGCTCACGCTTGCCATAATACATATACAGTATTTCCATATTTTTTTTTACATTTCATTGAAAAATATAAATTAAGGGATTTTTTGCGTGTTAATTTCTATCGGATTTTCACTATTTGTTTATTTTTTTATACATTTAGTAGGGATGGGCAAAAGTTGTCATTGTGTTTCTGCGAGAAATTTTGCGAAAACCACCTTGTTATCCAGTTTTTCGTGGGAAAATCCGCTTGAAAACTATAAAATGTGATGTTATTGTTGCAGGCTGACACAATAGAAGCACTCAGTACTCAGGAGGGGGAGGAGAAAATGATGCTAAGTGTGACAACAAGGGAGCTTATATCACACTTGCCATTCCCAAGCAGTCCAGTCAGCAGCCTAATAATCCTGCTGCTTAAACAACTCAGCAGCAGCAGCAGTAGGAACTGCAGCTGCAACTCAGGAGGGTATTTGACAATGGCCAGTGGCCACTGGCCAACATGCCCTGCTGGCACTAGGTCAGGAGAACTTTTTTATTTTTTTTCTCAGGGCTTGTTCTTTGGAAAAAAAAACAAAATAAAAAACATAGTCCTGCAAAAGAATAAACTATGTTTTGGGGGTTTTCTTACTAATAAGCCTTAGTCCTACAAATCAATGTTTCCTCAGGACTTGAGCCTCTAACAACAAATCTAACAAATCATCCTCTACAAAATACTCTATCAAGTCAAGTATCAGTCTACCCTAGTGGCAATTTATGTCAGGGGGGTCCTGTCTATCATGTTACATAAAACTTTCTAATTTTATTTTTATTTTTTTTATTAACCGTCCCCCCAATACCAGTCAAGAAACCCCCCAAAACAAATTCCTTGCTTAACTCATTTCATTTTCACACTCCAACCACCAACACAGGCACCCTCCTTAGACCCCTTTTATACCATGTCTTATGGATTTATTTTTTCTTAACTGCCCCACAATCCCAGTAAACATCCCCCCATGAAAAACATTCCTATTCAACTGATTCTTTCCCCAATCCCCACCAATACAGGCACCCTCATGCCTCTTTTATACAATGCCTTTGGGAGATAAAATAATATTTGCTATATGTTGCCCATCCCTATCTGTTGGTGTGTATATATATATATATATATATATATATATATATATATATATATATAAAAGAATAAGCCTCATTGCATAATTTATGGTACCCCACACACAGAACATAATTTATGTCTCCTCAGAAAACAAACACAGATTGAACAGAATGCCTCATTACATAATTTATGTCTCATTAGGAGACACAACTCCTATTTGGTGATTCAATGGGGACTTTATTGTTCCCATTGGCTTATTCAATGGGGGCATGTTTATCATACAGGGAGTTTGCCCTCCCCCTCCAGCCCGCCCACCACTATCCAACTGACAAAAAAAAGGTAGCTGCCACTCGCTGCTGATGTAGGGGTATATCAATAACTTCTCCTGGTCCACACACACTCTCACTCAGGATCATGACCCCACAAACACACGGTTTCACCTCCCACAGATAATTGTAACCCTCCACACACTCTGTTTCAGTACAAAGGTGTAATGTTTCCATAAAATACAAACACTCAGGGACAAACTTAATAGCAACTCTTTTATTTAAAGGGATAGTAATACTTAAAATGTAAAAAAAATATGTTGTAGGGTTTATCCCCCGGAGTAAAACAAGGGTACTCCCACTGCTGAAAGGTGTTTCATTCAAAAGTTATTAATTTTCAAAGTTGAATTTTTTAGGTGCAATATCACAGTGGCCTGAAATTGTACAGTGGCGCTGTTGCTACACGATCCTATGGACAGCTCTGGTCAGTTGACCATAAATCTCCATAGGATGGTGTAGCAACAGCGCCACTGTACAATTTCAGGCCACTGTGATATTGCACCTAAAAAATTCAACTTTGAAAATTAATAGCTTTTGAATGAAACACCTTTCAGCAGTGGGAGTGCCCTTGTTTTACTCAGGGGGATAAACTCTACAACATATTTGTTTTACATTTTAAGTATTACTATCCCTTTAACTCGTTTCATCTCTTCAATCAACCTCACTAACTGGCTGTTTTCAACTGTCACTTTTCCACTTCCTGAATCCCGTCCTTTCTCCTTAAAGTGTTAGTAATGTTTAAAAAAAAAACTTTTTTGCATTTAGAAGAGCTTAAAAAGCTGATGTAAATGCAAAAAAACTTATCTCTCAAACCACTATGGTTTAAGAGATACGGGTATTTAAAGTTTGATTTCTCCTACTGACAGCTGTAAAGCTGTCAGCAGGAGATCCGTGTCGGTCGACACGGTGACGCTTGAGAAGTGCCGAGATCTTGTTACTTATACGGAATCCCTTAATTGGAATGGTCTAAAACGTGTGCCTAGGGATTCTGTGTAAGTAACGAGATCTCTGCACTTCTCAAGCGCCACCGTGTCGACCGACACGGATCTCCTGCTGACAGCTTTACAGCTGTCAGTAGGAGAAATCAAACTTTAAATGCCCGTATCTCTTAAACCATAGTGGTTTGAGAGATAAGTTTTTTGCATTTACATCAGCTTTTTAAGCTCTTCTGAATGCAAAAAAGTTTTTTAGACATTACTAACACTTTAAAGGGAGAGAGATGCTTTGCTGTATGTTACAGAGGGCAAGCCTCAAACACCACTTTCTATTTGTTCCCTCCACATATTGCTTCGCTGCCTCAAATGAAGAGCCACCTGTCACAGTTTGTTAAGACTCTCAGCCACAGAGTTAGGTAAAAACACAACTTTATTGAAAAGTTTAAGATAACCCTATTGGGTAGCATACACATATAACATAGCAATTTACAAAGTAGCATTAGTAGTGGTACAGTGAATGAGAAACAGGCTCTACCGGTCTTGCCAATACCGGGTAAGGCAACCTTAGGTGGCACAAGATGGAAAAGGTTCTACCGGCCTTGCCAATATACCGGGCAAGGCAGCCAGGAGGCTAGGACAACAAATGGTGTAGGCTCTACCGGCCATGCCAATATACCAGGCAAGGAAGCCTGGAGACTGGTACAACAAATAGTGTAGGCGCTACCGACCCTGCCAATATACCGGGCAAGGCAGCCTTGAGACTGAGACAGCAAGGATAGAGGCTTTACCGGCCTTGCCAATACCAGGTAAGGCAACCCAAAGTTGGAAACAAGAGGAATAGGTTCTACCGGCCTTACCAATATACCGGGCAAGGCAGGCTGGACTGCGGGACAGGATGGCAGCAGCTATGACCTCGGTGACTGGCTAGGTGGATAGGCCAGTCACATAGGATGATCGACTGAGGCCCACAGGATAGTCAGTAGTGTTGAAGCAAACCAGTATACGTGCATCGGAGACACAGTCTCGACCGGTGCAGATAGATATGGCAACAAGCAACCGGTAAATACAAGGAGTGAACCAGTACCCGCGTACTGGGGAAAACAACCAATCTACTGGTGCTGTCTAGGACTGAACAGCAACCGGTTACATGGAGCGAACCAGTACCCGCATACTGGAGTGACAGGAGGATCTCCAGAGCTGTCTAGGACTGAACAGCAGCCGGTTAACACGGAGCGAACCAGTACCCGGGTACTGTAGTAACACAACCAGCACCGGTGCTATAGATGACAATGAGCAATCGGTATATACGTGAAGCGAACCAGTACCCACGTACTGGAGTAACCAAGATCTCTATCGGTGCACAGCAGCCGGTTGTCTGAGGAGCGAACCAGTACCCGCGTACTGGACTAACCAAGATCGCTACCGGTGCAACAGCAGCCAATTGGCAGTGGAGCGAACCAGTACCTGCGTACTGGAGTAACCAATATCTCTACCGGTGCAATGGCAGCCGGTTGTATGTGGAGCGAACCAGTACCCGCGTACTGTAATAACCAAGATCTCTATCGGTGTGACAGCAACCGGTTGTATGTGGAGCGAACCAGTACCCACATACTGGAATAACCAAGATCTCTACCTGTGTGACAGCAGCCGGTTGTATGTGGAGCGAACCAGTACCTGCATACTGGAATAACCAAGATCTCTACCGGTGCGACAGCAGCCGGTTGTATGTGGACCGAACCAGTAACCGCGTACTGGAGAGAGGAACAAGTGAATGAAAATGTTGCCAGGGCGACTGAAGGAGACAAGCACACTGCAGGAGATTCAGGAGCAGGAACCCAGCCGAGGATGGATAGGAAACAGATCTACGGGCAGTCAACCGGATAAGGAATGGTGGCAGGAAACAGCAGCAGGAACAGCAACCTCAACCGGATCAGGAACGGATGCAGGAACCAGGGAACTGGTGAGCAGGAACTCTGGCGATCACAGACGAGCAGGAACAGAGAAATGGCCCAGGAAGCTCAGGAACTCAATGCAAGTGCAAGCAGCATAGAGACAACATGAAAGGGCAACCAAAGGGTTCTCAAGCTCAGTCTAAATAGGCAATGCCGGGCGGGCTGAAGGCAGACAGCCAATGGAGAGCCCCCTTCAGGTAACTGACAAAGAAAGGCAGCAATCACGGGCACCGTGATACCACCATGTGTTATATTGCTATGTTACCTCAACTTAACCCTTTGAGTGCCAGAGGGGTACGCAACGCATTGCTTTGCAATGTGTTGGGTACCCCTCTGGCACTCAAAGGGTTAAGTAAAGAAGAGTTACTGCTACCATTGGGTGATTCAATGGGGGAGTGATTTAAATCATGCAAGGTGTTGGCATGACCCCACCATCCAGCCCGCTCACCACTATCCAAGTAACTGAAAAAACAAACACTCTCACTCACACTCTCACTCACACTCTCACACACACTCAATCATACACACTCACACATTCACTCACACACTCACACTCAATCACACACACACTCTCACACACTCTCAATCACACACATTCACACTCTCTCACTCACACTCTCATTCACACTCTCAGACACTCTCACTCACACACTCACTCACACACACTCTCTCATTCAAAATCTCTCACTCACTCTCATACACCCTCTCACTCACACACTCTCACACTCACAGTCTCTCACACTTACACACTCTCAATCACACACACTCACGCAATCACTCACATGCAATCACTCACATGCAATCACTCAGTCTCGCACTTACACGCACTCACACTCACTCACACCCCAGGAGCCAGCATGATCCACCTTCTACCATAGTATGTGTAATTACCACATGCATTTCAACTACATGAATGAATGCCACTCACTTACACTCACACACACTCACTCACACCCCAGGAGCCAACACGATCCACCTTCCACCATAGTATGTGCAATTACCACATGCATTTCAACTACATGAATGAGTGCCACTCGAACTTGATCGCATTTTATGAAAAAGTGAGTAATAATATAGATGAGGGAGCGGCGGTTGATGTGATCTGATCACATGTGATGTGACTTTGCCAAGGCATTTGATACAGTTCCTCACAAGAGGTTACTGTACAAATTGAATGAAATAGGCCTAGGGGAAAATGTTTGTGTGTGGATCGGGAATTGGCTGAAAGATAGAATGCAAAGAGTGGTAGTAAATGGCAAGTTCTCCAGTTGGATAAAAGTGATAAGTGGAGTACCTCAGGGATCTGTCCTGTGTCCTCTACTTTTTAATTTGTTTATTAATGACCTCCCAGAGGGCATAGGGAGCCATGTATCAGTGTTTGCCAATGACACAAAATTAAGTAAGGTAATAAAGTCTGAACTGGATGTGTCTTCATTACAAGAGGATTTGGACAAATTGAGTAACTGGGCATGCAAATGGCAAATGAGATTCAATATAGACAAGTGTAAAGTTATGCATTTTGGGTATAATAATAAAAATGCAACATATAGTTTAAATGGTGTTTCTCTGGGGAAATCTACTAATGAACAGGATTTGGGAGTAATGGTAGATAATAGACTTAGCAGTAGCATGCAGTGCCAGCTGGCAGCTGCAAAGGCCAATAAGATATCGGCATGTATTAAAAGGGGTATTGACTCAAGGGAGGAAGATATAATTATGCCTCTTTACAGGTCCATGGTAAGACCCCACCTAGAATATGCTGTTCAATTCTGGGCGCCCTTTCTGAAAAAGGACATTATGGAACTAGAGAGAGTGCAGAGGAGGGCTACAAAACTAGTAAGGGGAATGGAAAGTTTTAGTTATGAAGAAAGGCTAGAAAAGTTAAACTTGTACACACTAGAGAAACGGCGTCTTAGAGGGGATATGATAACACTATATAAATATGTTCAAGGCCCATATAAAGGGCTCTCCAAAGACCTGTTCATTAACAGAACAGTACACAGGACAAGGGGCCACCCGCTTAGACTTGAGGAAATGAGATTTAATCTACAACAGCGGAAGGGTTTCTTTACAGTAAGGACAATAAAGGTATGGAATTCACTTCCTGAGGAGGTGGTGCTATCAAATTCATTAGATGCCTTTAAAAGGGGCCTGGATACTTATTTAAAAGAGTATAACATAGAGGGCTATGTACGTTAGTATTGGGATTAATATTTAGTTAGGGCTTGTTGATCCAGGGAGAAATCTGAATGCCATTTGGAATCAAGAAGGAATTCCCCCCCCATTCAAGGCAGAATTTTAAATTGCTATATTGAGGAGGGGGGGGGTTTGCCTTCTTTTGGATCAATGATGGTAAACAGGAATAGGAAAAGGGTTGAACTAGATGGAAGCAAGTCTTTTTTCAACCTAAATTACTATGTTACTATGTTACTATGTTACACTCACACTCACTCACATCCTGGAAGCCAGCACGATCCACCTTCCACCATAGTATGTGCAATTATCACATGCATTTCAACTACATGAATGAATGCCACTCACTCACACTCACTCGCATTCACTCACACCCCAGGAGCAGCACGATCCACCTTCCACCATAGTATATGCAATTACCACATGCATTTCAACTACATGAATGAATGTCACTCACTCACACTCACTCACACCCCAGGAGCCAGTACGATCCACCTTCCACCATAGTATGTGCAATTACCATATGCATTTCAACTACATGAATGAATGCCACTCACACACTCTCACTCACACCCTGGGAGCCAGAACAATCCACCTTCCACCATAGTATGTGCAATTACCACATGCATTTCTACTACATGAATGAATGCCACAGTGGAGGCATAATTACAAACACAAACTCGTTACAATGACACATAAGTCACCCCCTTATGACTCACTTGTGTGTGTGCGTGTGTCTCTGTGTGCCTGTGTGTTCCTCATTGTGTGTGTTACATATCTGTATCACACTCTATGTGTCTGCATATTGTGTATTACATGTATGTGTGTATGACTGTGTCGCTCTTTATGCATCTCAGTGCATGCGTGTGCATTTGCGTGTTTGCCTCTGTGTGTGTTTGTTTTGCATCCATGTGTGTGCATTAATTCCCTATATATCCTGACGGGCAGCGTCTTCCCACATTGATAGTATATATATATATATATATATATATATATATATATATATATATATATATATATGATATACGTATAGCAATTCAATAATTCAATGCTGTATGTGATGTTTTTATGGCAGGCTGACACAATAAAAGCACTCAGTACTCAATAATCAGGAGGGGGAGGAAAAAATTATGCTAAGTGTGACAACAAGGGAGCCTATATCACACTTGCCATTCCCAAGCAGTCCAGTCAGCTGTCTAATAATCCTGCTGCTTAAACAACTCAGCAGCAGCAGCAGTAGGAACTGCAGTTGCAACTCAGGAGGACATTTGACAATGGCCAGTGGCCACTGGCCAACATGACCTACTGGCACTAGGACAGCAGGGTATTTTTATTTTTTTCTCAGGACTTGTTCTTTGAAAAAAAATAAAATACAATATAAAAAACATCGTCCTACAAAAAATAAACAATGTGTTGGGGGTTTTCTTTCTAACAAGCCTAAGTCCTACAAATCAATGTTTCCTCAGGGCTTGAGCCTCTAACAACAAATCTAACAAATCATGCTCTACAAAATACTCTATCAAGTCAAGTATCAGTCAACCCTAGTGGCAGCTTACATCAGGGGGGACCTGTCTGTCATTTTATATACAATTTTCTAATTTTATTTTTATTTTTTTATTAACCGTCCCCCCAATACCAGTCAAGAAACCCCCCAAAACAAATTCCTTGCTTAACTGATTCATTCTCACACTCCAACCACCAACACAGACCCCTCCTCAGAACCCTTTTATACCATGTCTTATGGATTTATTTTTTCTTAACTGCCCCCCAATCCCAGTAAACATCCCCCCAAAGAAAAACATTTCTTTTCAACTGATTCTTTCCCCAATCCCCACCAATACAGGCACCCTCATGCCTCTTTTATACAATGAGTTTGGGAAATAAAATATTTACTATGGGTTGCCCATCCCTATCTGTTGGTGTGTGTATATATATATATTATATATATATGATATACGTGTAGCAATTCTATAATTCAATGCTGTAAGCTCATAATACTGATTTCTGTTTTTTCTTGTTTTACAGGCACCACAAGAACAACTCCAGGTAAATACATGAATATTTTAATCTGTTCTGTAGTACAATATCCACTGACACTAATTTTGTTATATTTAAGTAAGATCCAGAATCACATGTCTTTCTATTCCTTGACTGCATGAGTGAATAAACTGGGGCTAATGAACACCTTTATTTTGCTTTTCATGAGTAAAGAAAATGTATTTATTTAAGAAATGTCATAGAATAATTTAAATGATCCGTAATGCTAAAAGGAAAAAAGCTCACATCAACCATAATACATATACAGTATTTCCATGTTTTTTGTACATTTCATTGAAAATTGTACATTAAGAAGTTTTTTTTGCATGTTAATGTCTAGCGGATTTTCATTAGTTATTTATTTTTTTGATACATTTAGTAGGGATGGGCGAGAGTTGTCATCGTGTTTAAACAAGAAATTTTGCGAAAACCACATTGTTATCCACTGTTTCGTGGGAAAATCCGCTTTAAAACCATAAAATGTGATGTTTTTGTGGCACGCTGACACAATAAAAGCACTCAGTACTCAATACTCAGGAGGGGGAGGAAAAAATGATGCTAAGTGTGACAACATGGGAGCCTATATCACACTTGCCATTCCCAAGCAGTCCAGTCAGCTGCCTAATAATCATGCTGCTTAAACAACTCAGCAGCAGCAGCAGTATGAACTACATTTGCAAATCAGGAGGACATTTGACAATGGCCAGTGGCCACTGGCCAACATGACCTACTGGCACTAGGCCAATAGGACATTTTCATTTTTTTCTCAGGACTTGTTCTTTGAAAAAAAAATAAAATACAATATAAAAAACATAGTCCTAGAAAAAATAAACAATGTGTTGGGAGACTTCTTTCTAACAAGCCTAAGTCCTACAAATCAATGTTTCCTCAGGGCTTGAGCCTCTAACAACAAATCTAACAAATCATCCTCTACAAAATACTCTATCAAGTCAAGTGTCAGTCTACCCTAGTGGCAGCTTACATCAGGGGGGTCCTGTCTGTCATTTTACATACAATTTTCTAATTTTATTTTTATTATTTTATTAACTGTACTCCCAATACCAGTCAATCAACCCCCGAAAACAAATTCCTTCCTTAAAGGATTTCTTCCTCATACTCCAACCACCAACACAGGCACCCTCCTCAGACCCCTTTTATACCATATCTTATGGATTTACTTTTTCTTAACTGCCCCCCAATCCCAGTAAACAACCCCCCCAAGAAAAACATTCCTTTTCAACTGATTATTTCCCCAATCCCCACCAATACAGGCACCCTCATGCCTTTCTATACAATGCCTTTGGGAAATAAAGTAATATTTGCTAAGTGTTCCCCATCCCTATCTGTTGGTATATATATATATATATATATATATATATATATATATATATATATATATATATACAAGAATAAGCCTCATTGCATAATTTATGGTACCTCACACACAGAACATAATTTATGTCTCCTCAGAAAACAAACACACATTGAACAGAATGCCTCATTACATAATTTATGTCTCATTAGGAGACACAACTCCTATTGGGTGATTGAATGGGGACTTTACTGCTCCCATTGGGTGATTGAATAGGGGCATGTTTATCATACAGGGAGTTGGCCCACCCACCACTATCCAACTGACAAAAACATATAACTGTCACTCACTCCTGAAATAGGGGATATCAGTAACTTCTCTCGTCCACACACACTCACTCATGATCATGATCCCACAAACACACTGTTTCACCTCCCACAGATAATTGTAACCCTCCATACACTCTGTTTCAGTACAAGGGTGTAATGTAAAATACAAACTCAGGGATAAACTTAATATCAACTCTTTTATTTAACTCTTCATCTCTTCAGTCACCTCACTAACTGTCTCAACTGTCACTCCTCCACTTCCTGCTTCCTGATTCCCGCCCTTTGTCCTTAAAGGGAGAGAGATGCTTTGCTGTATGTTACAGAGGGCAAGCCTCAAACACCACTTTCTATTTGTTCCCTCAGCATATTGCTACGTTGCCTCAACTGAAGTGCCACTGAGTGTTATATTGCTATGTTACTGCAACTTAACCTTTGAGTGCCAGAGGGGTACACCAGGGGCGTTTCTAGGTTCCAAAACGATCTGGCCTAGAGCCCACAGCAAAATTCAACAGAATGCCTGCCACCAATGGTAGTGATGATAACGCTATAGTGTGGTGTGAGTTATCCTTACACAACATATATGTTTATTTTACTAATCTATATATAATGCAATGCAAAGAGTTAAGATGTAAGCCATTTTATGTTCAACTCTTGCCATTGTTTTTTGTTCTCACTAATTGAAGTTATTGTGGTGTAAACCAACAGTACCACAGGGAACAAATCAAAATTCCTGTCACATTAAATAAGGGTTTTAACTCCTTGAATGCTAGAGCGGTCTTCAATACATTACAAAGCAATGCATTGGAGACCTCTCTAGCATTCAAGTGGTTAAAAACTCTATTCAAGTGCACTGGATTTTAAGAACTTTTATTTGTCCCCTCTTGTACAGTTGGTTTACTCCAGAATAAAACCAGGTTGCTTTAATACATATGAGCCATTGATGTAACTGAATAAATTATCAAGATTAACACCAACATATTTTATTTACACAGATAATGTGTAAAATATAATGATGTTTAAACAAACATTAATGTCAGTTTTATTGCTGTGGAGCAATGTGATACACTTATATACCCACCACACAGTCTGATGTCCTAAAAAGAGGGACACCAGGGTGTGAAAGAGGAACAAAGGAATTTGGGGCTCGAAGAGGGACACTTGGGAGGTATGCTTATACCCAGCATTGCTCCATTGCCCACTGGTAGCCATAGAACCCCACATTCACTGCCTGATAACCTTGCTCTTCTAGCCCCTATTAGCCACACATCCACTGTCTGATACTCCAGTGGTTTGCCACCGGTAGCACCAGGCCCACACATGAACTGATATCTCAGTCTTCTTCTAGTGGCAACTGGTATCCATAGAAGCATACATACACTGTGTGATACCCCATCATTGTTCTACTGGTTACCTGTAGCCAATCATACACTGTCTGATTGCTGGCATTTTTCCATTGGCCGCTGGTAGCCACAGAACAAAGCACATAAACTTTATGATACCACAACCTTGTTCCACTGGCCACTGGTAGCCACAGCCATGTTTCTCTGCCCAGATTCCCCAAATACACTGTGTTACCCCACCAGCCTTCTACAACTGCCTACTGGTCGCCACAGATTCCCCTCATACATTGTGCATCCCCACCAGCCTTGTTCTCCTGCCCACTGGAAGCCACAGATTCCCCACATACACTGCGTGTGCCCCCCTCCGCCCACTGGTATCCACAGATTCCTCACATACACTATGTGATTCCCAACTGCATTTTACCCCTGCCCACTGATAGCCACAGATTCCATACATACATTATGTGACCCCCCCCAACAACCTTATTCACCTAACCACTGTTATCCACATATTCTCTACATACACTATATAACCCCCCTAGCCTTGCTCCCCTGCCCACTGGTAGCCACATATTCCTTACATACACTATGTGACCTCCCCCAGCCTTATTACCCTGTCCACTGGAAGCCACTGATTCCCCACATACACTGTGGACCCCACCAGCCTTATTATCCTGCCCACTGAAAGCCACAGATTCTACACATACACTATATGACCACCACCATCCGTATTCCAATACCTACTGGTAGCCACTGATTCCCTACATAAACTGTGTGACCCCACCAGCCTTGTTTCCCTGCCCTCTGGTAGCCAGCCCACAAATTCACCACATATACATTGTGACACCCACCAGCCTTGTTTACCTGCCACTGGTAGCCATATATTTCCCCCATCTATACTGTCCCTCATACCTTCTCTTCTGCTCTGCCCCATTCTGCTTTCTGTTTCAGTGTAGAGCCATGGGCTCCACACTGCCTCCTCTGGTACTTCAGGTGCATGTTGATGACCTCATCGCAAAGCACCAGGAAGTGCTAGAAGACCCAGTGTAGAGCGGATGGCTGTGGGCTGAAGCTGAGAACAGAGTAAGGCAGCAGCCTGCTGTTCCAAGCTATATATGCCCACAAGTTGCTGGGCAGCAGCCAGCCAGCCTCAGGATAAACAGCAGGAGGAGTGAGTCTGCTTATTGTCTGACATTCGGGGCTGCCCACTGACACACTTGGGGCTTCAGCCCTCTTAGCCCACCCCTAGCGATGCCCCTGGGGTACACAACGCATTACAAAGCAATGCGTTGTCTACCCCTCTGCCACTCAAAGGGTTAAGTAAGGAGGAGTTACTACTCCCATTGGGTGATTCAATGGGGGAGTGATTAAAATGATTCAGGGAGTTGGCCTACCCCCGCTATCCAGCCTGCCCACCACTATCTAAGTAACTGAAAAAACAAAATGGCTGCGATTCACTCCTACACCACAGACACAAAAACATCAGACAAAAAACACACTCACACACACTCAATCACACACTCAGTATCTAACAAGCCTAAGTCCTACAAATCAATGTTTCCTCAGGGCTTGAGCCTCTAACAACAAATCTAACAAATCATCCTCTACAAAATACTCTATCAAGTCAAGTATCAGTCTACCCTAGTGGCATCTTACATCAGGGGGGTCCTGGCTATCATTTTTCATACAATTTTCTAATTTTATTTTTATTTTTTTATTAACCGTCCCCCCAATACCAGTAAAGAAACCCCCCAAAATAAATTCCTTGCTTAAATTAAGGGACTTTTTGCATGTTTTGCATTATTTATTTATTTTTTTGATATACCTAGTAGGGATGGGCGAAAGTTGTCATTGTGTTTCCGCGAGAAATTTCGCGAAAACCACTTTAAAACTATAAAACGTGATGTTTTTGTGGCAGGCTGACACAATAGAAGTACTCAGTACTCAGGAGGGGGAGGAGAAAATGATGCTAAGTGTGACAACAACAGAGCATATATCACACTTGCCATTCCCAAGCAGTCCAGTCAGCTGCCTAATTATCCTGCTGCTTAAACAACTCAGCAGCAGCAGCAGTAGGAACTGCAGTTGCAACTCAGTACTCAGGAGGACATTTGACAATGGCCAGTGGCCACTGGCCAACATGACCTGCTGGCACTAGGCCAGTAGGACATGTTTATTTTTTTCTCAGGGCTTGTTCTTTAAAAAAAAAATAAAACAAAAAATAAAAACAATAGTCCTACAAAAAATAAACAATGTTTGGGGGGGGGGTTTATTTCTAATAAGCCTTAGTCCTACAAATCAATGTTTCCTCAGGACTTGTTCCTCTAACAAGCCTAAGTACTAAAAATCAATGTTTCCTCAGGGCTTGAGCCTCTAACAACAAATCTAACAAATCATCTTCTACAAAATACTCTATCAAGTCAAGTATCAGTCTAACCTAGTGGCATCTTACATCAGGGGGGTCCTGGTTATCATTTTTCATACAATTTTCTAATTTTATTTTTATTTTTTTATTAACCGTCCCCCCAATACCAGTAAAGAAACCCCCCAAAATAAATTCCTTGCTTAACTGATTCATTTCCACACTCCAACCACCAACACAGGCACCCTCCTCAGAACCCTTTTATACCATGTCTTATGGATTTTTTTTTCTTAACTTCCCCCCAATCCCAGTAAACAACCCCCCTAAGAAAAACATTCCTTTTCAACTGATTCTTTCCCCAATCCCCACCAGTACAGGTACCCTAATGCCTCTTTTATACAATGCCTTTGGGAAATAAAATATTTGCTATGTGTTGCCCATCCCTATCTGTTGGTGTATATATATATATATATATAGAAGATCAAAGAATCGGCACGCTCAGGAAACTTCTTCAGTGATACAAAGTAGATTTATTAATGGATCAACGTTTCGATCCCCACCGGGATCTTTGTCAAGATGGTGAATTAACAAACATACCGCCCATATATACCCCTTCACCTGTGACCTCTCACCTTTCACCTATGTGATACCTACATACATTAAAATCTTGTAGTGTTTAACTGTAAAACACAACATATAGATTAAAAAGATAAACATGAGTGAATATTACCTTAGATGGCCGACCTTATATAATAAATTCAATTGTTACTTTTTAAATTATGCAAATGTAGCTTACAAATCCACACCTATTGCTAGTATAAGCAATCACTACCGTGTGCTGTGTTGCGGGTCTCCGCCGCATTGCACAGCACACATCAATCCAAAAAGTACTTAAATACATAAATTCAAAAGTCACATGCTGAGTACACATACCCTTTAGACTGGTTTCAGGGATTATCCACTGGTATCGTAGGATGCACCGCGCGGAACCCTGCCGCTTAATGATAATTGTTTCCAATCATCACCCTATTCATAAGGTAGCTACATAACCTATTGTGTCACCCTAGGTTTCCCTATGTGGCGTAAGGGAAATATATTCATTTAATATTGCAATAGACATCTTATATGCATATCTTATTGGATGTTGCTTGCAGACTTACACGTAATGATAATGTGAGCAACCACTATAGTGTGCTGCGTTGCGGGTCTCCGCCGCATTGCACAGCACATCACGATCACAAAATGCATAGATACAAAAAGTACATGCTGAATACACATACCTATTAGGATGTTCTCAGAGTTAATCCAATACAATAGAGACCACTGGTTTCGTTGGATGCACCACGCGGTACTCTGCCGCTAGTAGATAGTTATTTACAGCTATCGCTCGATTCTTTACGGCTATCCGACTCTAAAATCAATGGTGGCTACCCAAATTTCCTTATATGACATAAGGGTGATATTACAACAAACAACTTATATGCATATCTTCTAGCTGGATAGATGGTTTAATTACTAATGTTTGATTCAATTGAATACATTATAAAGACTCCAAGTTTTCATATATAGATCCAAAAAATTTTTCCACAAATTCTTGGCCATTGAATCAGTGGAATTGTTATTAGAAAAGCGCCCTCCCTGTTAGGACAATGTCCCCTATAAGGTAGAGAACTTATCCCGTTTTTGGAGAGGACTTAATTAATCAAATAGATGGGAGGTAGTGCCTACCCGGGACCTAAGACTCATAATGGTCCAGGACCTCCAGGTGGTACTGTTACCAAACAGTATTTGCTGTATATTTACTTGTATATCATCTGCAAATTCTGCAAAAAATTTCATGGATTTTTCGGAACTGGGGCCATGATTAAGAGGGAAACGTGCGCAGCGTAAAGCAGGTGTTCAACGTGGTTATGGCCCGGGTAAGGTACAGCATTCAGGAACGGAGGCCGCAGATACCACAGGTTTTACAACATGTCCGTTTGCCCTTGTTAAGTCCAAAATTTATAGTCGGAACAGTGGGGTCTGATCCATTGAGTAAAAGTGACGAAGTGACTTAGTGGATGAAGCCAAGAACTACCTTCTGCTCTGTCGAACACCCCAGCCCTATTTAATTCAATGGGAGGACCTGAGGCACTCCAATACAACCTGTATATCACAAAATGGAGGGCCTCATTCACATTGTGGTACAATAGTTCAGGTAGTGGTCCAACACTCATAAAGCCTATGCACTAAGTGAAAGGGCTGCCAAAAATTAGACTGAAATGTCACTCCAATACACCCTTTATTACACATAAAGGAGGGCATCATACACACCCTTGAAAAATTAGGATTAATGGCCTGCTGGTGACCCTCTAAAACATTAGGGGCGAGGGCATGTCGCTAAGCTGACCATCTAAAACATTAGGAATGAGGGTCTGCTGCTGAGCCGACCATCTAAAACATTATGGGTGAGGGTCTGCTGCGGAGCTGACCATCCTAAACATTATATGCGAAGGCCCGCTAGTGAGCTGACGCTATAAAACATTATATGAGAGGGCCCGCTAGAGAGCTGACCCAATAAAACATTATATAAGAAGGCCCGCTGGTGAGCTGACCTATACAAAAATTGTCAAACAGGGCCCGCTGGTGAGCTGGCCCTATATAAAAATTATATCACAGGGCCCGCTGGTGAGCTGGCCCTATATAAAAATTATATCACTGGGCATATGGAAGAGGAGGAGGAGGATGAGAAGATTAAGAGTCAACCATATACCCGTTTTTTGGGTGGAAGGGGTGAATGGGAATACAGAGTATTCCCATCATTGTAAATAACATATCTAAAGTGACTTTATGTTCACCCGGGGCTTTCCTCCAGTGGAGTGGAGAAGTCAGGGGAAATCCAGGCCTTGTTCATTTTTATAAGTGTCAACCTATCAGCATTTTCGGTGGAAAGGCGGATACGCTTATCTGTTATGATGCCACCAGCAGCACTAAATACCCGCTCAGACAGAACGCTGGCGGCAGGGCAGGCCAGCACCTCCAAGGCGTAGAGTGCCAGTTCATACCACGTGTCCAGCTTGGACACCCAGTAGTTGTAAGGCACAGAGGGATCATTGAGGACGCTGACACGGTCTGCTACGTACTCCTTCACCATCTTCCAAAACTTTTCCCTCCTTGTGACACTAGGCCGCGCATCAGGGTGAGGGTGCTGGCGGGGTGTCATGAAGGTGTCCCACGCCTTGGAGAGTGTTGCCCTGCCTTTGTCGGAACTGCTGTGTGCTCCCCTTTTCTCCCCTTCTCGGTTGGCCAAGGTAGCACGTACTCTGCCGCCAGCGTTGTCAGATGGAAAATTTTGGAGCAATTTTTCAACAAGAACCTTCTGGTATTGCACCATTTTGCTTGTCCTCTCCACCAGAGGAATGAGAGATGAGAAATTCTCTTTGTAGCGGGGGTCCAGAAGGGTGAACACCCAGTAATCTGTGTTGTCTAAAATGCGTATAACGCATGGATCACGGGAAAGGCAGCCTAACGTAAAGTCAGCCATGTGTGCCAGAGTACCAACAGGCAAGATTTCGCTGTCCTCACCAGGAGGATGACTCTCAATCTCCTCATCCTCTTCCTCCTCTTCTGCCCACCCACGCTGAAGAGATGGAAATAAAGTTCCATGGCTACCCTCTGTAGCGGAGGCAACCGTGTCTTCCTCCTCCTCCTCCTCCTCCGCCTCCTCCAATTGTCGCTGAGAAGATGAAGTGAGGGTGCTCTGGCTATCACCTTGTGTAAGCTCTTCCTCCCCCATTTCCACCTCTTCCACATGCAAAGCGTCGGTTTTAATTGTGAGCAGCGAGCGTTTCAGTAGACACAGAAGTGGGATGGTTACACTGATAATAGCGTTATCGCCGCTCACCATCTGTGTCGATTCCTCAAAATTGCGTAAAACTTCACAGAGGTCTGACATCCATTCCCACTCCTCACTTCTGATTAGAGGAAGTTGAACGGAGAGGCGACGACCGTGTTACAGCTGGTACTCCACTACTGCCCTCTGCTGCTCACAAAGCCGGGCCAACATGTGGAAGGTGGAGTTCCAGCGCATGCTCACGTCACACAGCAGCCGGTGAGCTGGCAATTGTAAGCGCTGCTGCAGCGTCAACAGGCCGGCTGAAGCTGTAGATGACTTACGGAAATGTGCACACACGCGGCGCACCTTCGTCAAGAGATCATGCAAATTGGGGTAGGTTTTTAGAAATCGCTGAACCACTAAATTAAATACATGCGCTAGGCATGGTACGTGTGTGAGCTTGCCGAGCTCCAAAGCCGCCACCAAGTTACGCCCATTATCACACAACCATGCCTGGTTGCAGGTTGAGTGGCGAGAGCCACTGCTCGGTCTGGTGACTAATCCCCTGCAACAGCTCTGAGGCCGTGTGCTGTTTGTCCCCAAGGCAGATCAGCTTCAGCACGGCCTGTTGACGCTTCCCCACTGCAGTGCTACACTGCTTCCAGCTACCGGCTGATGGGTGAGTGGTGCTGCGCGCAGAGAATTCGGAGGTGGAAACGGATGAGGAGGAGGAGGAGCCAATAACGTAGGTGCTGGCGGAAACCCTGATGGAGGTAGGGCCCGCAATCCTCTGCTTGGGTAGCACCTGTGCCATCCCAGGGTCCGAGTCGCTCCCAGCCTCCACGACATTCACCCAGTGTGCCGTCAGGGAAATGTAGCGTCCCTGGCCACAAGCACTTGTCCATGTGTCAGTCGTTAAGTGGACCTTCGCAGTAACTGCGTTGGTCAGGGCACGGGTGATGTTAAGGGACACATGGTGGTGTAAGGCGGGGACGGCACACCGGGAAAAGTAGTGGCGGCTGGGGACTGCGTACCGAGGGACAGCTGCTGCCATCAGGCTGCGGAAGGACTCAGTGTCCACAAGCCTAAATGGCAGCATTTCGATGGCCAGTAATTTGGAAAGGTGTGAGGTTAGTGCTATGGCCTGTGGGTGGGTGGCTGGGTATTTTCGCTTGCGCTCAAATGCCTGGGGTAACGACATTTGGACGCTGCGCTGGGACAGGGAAGTGGATGTGGTCGCTGATGGTGCTTCAGATGGTACAGGTGCAGGGCGGGAGGTATGCAGGCCTGCGCCTTCGACAGGCGATTGGCCGGCACCGAAAACAGGGGAAGAGGAGGCAGTGGTGTGGCCTGCAGACACAGATTGGCGATCCGGGCGTTCCTCCCACTTATTACGGTGCTTGGATGCCATGTGTCGGATCATGCTGGTGGTGGTGAGGTTGCTAGTGTTCATGCCTCGGCTCATTCTGGTGTGGCACAGGTTGCAAACTACAATTCTTTTGTCGTCCGCACTTTCCTTAAAAAAACGCCATACCGCTGAACACCTAGCCCTTGGCAAGGGAGATTTACGCAAGGGGGTGGTCCGTGGAACATTTGCGGGCCGGTTTGGTGCGGTCCGCCTTCTTTCTTTAGCCACACCACTGCCTCTTCCAGCCTGTTGCGGTGCTGCAGATGGCTCACCCTCAGGACTGCTGTCATCGCTCGGCTTTCCACCTTCCCAGGTGGGGTCAGTGACCTCATCGTCCACCAAGTCCTCCTCCACTTCCTCACTCTGATCATCCTCCTCATTTCTTGATCCCACCACATCCTCAGTCATTGACAACTGTGTATCATCCTCCTCATCAAGGTCTTGAGACAGTAATTGTGGTTGATTTGATGGCAACTGTGTCTCATCATCATCATCCACTTCCTTTGACCTTAAATGCCGTTCCCCTCTGTCATCTTCTTGTGATTGGGTACCCTCTAGAGGTTGTGAATCAGGGCACAAGATCTCATGTTCCTCTGCAAGCGTGCTTGGAGAGAGGTTCAAATCAAGGATTGGTGATGAGACGAGCTCCTCACTATATCCCAGTGTGGGATCACTTCTTTGGCCAGACCCTCTATGGTGGGAGGAAGGATGATCAGGGTGAGGATTATGTTGACCAGACTCTTGGCTACTGAGAGTGGACTTGGTGAAAGACAGGGTGGTGCTTAACCGACTGGAAGCAGTATCAGCTGAAATCCAACCGACCACCTGTTCGCAGTGGTCTGACCTCGAGAGTGATGTCCTGCGACGCCCTGTAAACTGAGACATGAAGCTAGGTATGGTGGATGTCTTTCTTTCTTGTGCTCTGGCACCAGGCACAGTTTCTACGCGTCCTGACCCGCGCCCTGAACTATCAGGATCACGTCCACTTCCACGTCCCTTTTTACCAGCCTTCTTCATATTAAACGGAATATATGCCGGTAATCTGCGGCTAGGCACACGAAACAGAATGTGACGCTAATCTGCGGCTAGGCACAGTGAACGGAATATGTGACGTTAATTTGTGAATTTGCACACTAAACAATATGTGACGTTAATTTGTGAATTTGCACACTAAACAATATGTGACGCTAATCTGCGGCTAGGCACACTAAACAATATGTGACGCTAATCTGCGGCTAGGCACACGAAACAGAATGTGACGTTAATCTGCGGCTAGGCACACTAAACAATATGTGACGCTAATCTGCGGCTAGGCACACGAAACAGAATGTGACGCTAATCTGCGGCTAGGCACAGTGAACGGAATATGTGACGTTAATTTGCGAATTTGCACACTAAACAATATGTGACGTTAATTTGTGAATTTGCACACTAAACAATATGTGACGCTAATCTGTGGCTAGGCACACTAAACAATATGTGACGCTAATCTGCGGCTAGGCACACGAAACAGAATGTGACGCTAATCTGCGGCTAGGCACAGTGAACGGAATATGTGACGTTAATTTATGAATTTGCACACTAAACAATATGTGACGTTAATTTGTGAATTTGCACACTAAACAATATGTGACGCTAATCTGCGACTAGGCACACTAAACAATATGTGACGCTAATCTGCGGCTAGGCACACGAAACAGAATGTGACGTTAATCTGCGGCTAGGCACACTAAACAATATGTGACGCTAATCTGCGGCTAGGCACACGAAACAGAATGTGACGCTAATCTGCGGCTAGGCACAGTGAACGGAATATGTGACGTTAATTTGTGAATTTGCACATTAAACAATATGTGACGCTAATCTGCGGCTAGGCACACTAAACAATATGTGACGCTAATCTGCGGCTAGGCACACGAAACAGAATGGGACACTAATCTGCGGCTAGGCACACGAAACAGAATGTGACGCTAATCTGCGGCTAGGCACAGTGAACGGAATATGTGATGTTAATTTGTGAATTTGCACACTAAACAATATGTGACGTTAATTTGTGAATTTGCACACTAAACAATATGTGACGTTAATCTGCGGCTAGGTACACTAAACAATATGTGACGCTAATCTGCGGCTAGGCACACGAAACAGAATGTGACGCTAATCTGCGGCTAGGCACACGAAACAGAATGTGACGCTAATCTGCGGCTAGGCACAGTGAACGGAATATGTGACGTTAATTTGTGAATTTGCACACTAAACAGAATGTGACAATAATCTATGGCTAGGCACACGTTTAAAATGGCCCTTTTTGTCGCTGCGTTGTAAAATCATTGGCCCTGTGCACCTAACAGAATATGTCAGCTTGTCACTGCACTGTGAAATATTTGTCCCTGTGCACCTAGTACAATGTCACCTTAGAACATGTCCCCCCCCACAAAAAAATGAAATTCTGCCACACCCAAAAAAAATTAAATGCTGCCCCCACACACAACAGTCCTAAAAAGGACTTTTGGGTCTTGAAAGAGTTTCAACAATTTTATTCTCCCTACACTGACTTCCTGTGCATCTACTATTATATGTCACCTTACTAATATCCCCCCACAAAAAAAAAGGAAATTGTGCCCCCCCAAACAAAATATAAATGCTGCCCCCACACACAACAGTCCTAAAAAGGACTTTTGGGTCTTGAAAGAGTTCCAACAATTTTATTCTTCCTACACTGACTTTCCCTGCCTGAGCGCATCTCTCCCTGGCTAAGAATGAGCCGAACTCGCGCATCGGGTGCTATACAGCACCCGATCACGGGTTCTGGCCAGCCAATCAGTGTAATGCCAGCAGCCAACATGGCTGCTGGCATTACACTGATGTCAGAGCCTCCCCGCATGTTTATTGGCTGCGCAGCAGCCACGAAACGTGCGGGGAGGAGACCCGAACATGGCGGGCAAGCACATGCGGTACTCGTACGAGTACCGCCATGTGCCGAGCAGAGCGATGCTCGAGCCGAACCAAGCTTCGGCCGAGCATGCTCGCTCATCACTAGTTAGGACCCCTTCTGTACGCCATAAGGGGAGGGTTTCTGAAGATAGGTGGTAGTGACTTATCCTTGGCTAAAATATGCCAGTGTTCTTGTATACTCTGTTTAATACGTTGTGAGGAAGGAGTGTATTGTGAGCTGAAAATCAGTCTTTCAATAGATGCGGATTTTGTTTTTGGTTGTAATAGTTGGTCCTGTGTTTTGGCACAGGCCCGTTTTAAATGTTGCCTCAAATGTTCCTCATTATATCCTCTATCTTTGAATCTAGAGATTAATTCTTCAGTTTGTTTCAATCCCTTTTCTCGGTTGTTATTATTCCTAAGTACTCTAACCATTTGTGAATAGGGTACAGAGGTTATGATATGTTTAGGATGACAACTGCTTTTCAGTAACAATGTGTTTCTATCTGTAAGTTTCCTGTAATTAGTTGTATTGAGTTCACCGTTATTGATACTGATATCCAGAAAATTCACCTGTTCTTTACTGGCCGTATATGTAAATTTAATTGGGGTATCAAGGAGATTCAAATGTTCCACAAAAGTTTGTAATGATTCTATATCCTTTTTCCAGATAAGAAACAAGTCATCAATGAATCTATAATAACATAGGAGTTCATCCCTGTAATCAGCCAAAATATATGTTTCTTCAAACATAGCCATGTATAGATTGGCAAAAGATGGTGCTATGCTAGATCCCATAGATGTACCTGAGGTCTGGAGATAGTAAGATTTCTCAAACTTGAAATAATTATAACACAAACAAAACCCTAGTAGGGTCATAAGGAATTCAATAGGGGGTCTCCTTCCATCTGGACACTTCTCCAAAGCTTTGCGTACTGCTTCCATACCCTCTATTGTAGGGATCATAGTATATAGGGATTTCACATCCAATGTTTCGAAGATATTGTTTGAGCCTATATTCCCTAGGGCCTTCAATTTCAGCAGAAGATCTGTAGTGTCTCTTATATATGAAGAGGTTTTGTGCACCAAAGGTTGAATATAGTGATCTAAAAATTGTGCAATAGGCTGTAGCATTGAGCCTATGGCTGACACTATTGGTCTTCCGGGAGGGCATGATGGATTTTTATGTATTTTTGGAATCGTGTAGCGTATGGCACACATTGGGTGATGGTTAGTAAGAAAACCTAATGTATCTGTAGTGATCCAACCTGCTTTATGAGCTATATCTAGGGTTTTGTCTATCATCTTCTTATATTTAAGTGTAGGATCACCTGTAAGTATCTGATAGATGTTTGTATCCTGCAACTGAGTTAAGATATCCGCTCGGTAATCTTTGTAGTCCATGACCACTATAGCCCCACCCTTATCTGCTGGACGGATTACTATATTTGGATTGGAGGATAAGGACTTAATAGCTTCCCTCTCTTGCTTGGTGAGATTAGAGTATTGCTTAACCTGTATCTGCTTTAGGTGTTCATCAAGAATTTGACAAAATGTACTAATAGATTTATTTGTATTGACTGGGTCAAAAGTACTTTTTGACTTAAAAGGGACCTGTTCAGAACTTTTATGTTGAAAAAAATCTTTTAACTTCATGCTTCTCTGGAATTTATACAAATCAATGGAGAGATCTAATTCTGTCTGTTTGGTTGTGGGAACAAAAGATAAACCTCTGTTTAATACCTGTATCTCTGGGGTGGTCAACGTGTGTGAAGAAAGGTTGAAAACTACTTCCTGCCCCTGCTGGGGGGTTTTTGACCACTTGGTCCTGGAATGTCTGTGTCGCTTGCCCCCTCTTCTCTTATGGGGCCTCCCCTCCCTCTTGCTGACTGGTTTCTTGTAGTGACCCCCAAAAAAGGAGTATTATTGTTTGTGTTATTGGACTCTGTTGTGTTAATTGTTGTTTCTGTAGATGTTTCTTGTTCAGAACCTGAAGAGTTCCCTGAGGAGTTATCAATAGTGTTAAGATTAGGTCTTTGTATTCTATTCCTAGGTGTTCTTTTAAATCGTGTTGGCCTCCTATCTTCAGAACCAGAAAGCCATTTATAGACCCTCCTTTCTTTGTAATCTAAATTAACTTTGTCTACCTTATTTCTTTTAAATCTATGAAATTCTGTTTTAAATGTTAACAATTGGGTTCTCAATTTCTCAGACCAGTTTTCTGTTTTATCTTCTGTTAAAGTGGTTAGATGAATGTATTCATAGGCATTGACCTCTGTTTTCACAAGGTTTAGTAATCTAGTCACTTCCTCAATGACTAATAGTATTAGATCAAAAGAGCACTTATTCAGTATTGAGCACCATTTCACACAAAAATCCGGATTATTTCGCCCTATAGTTGGAATGTTGGAGATCATAAATCCTCTTGGTATTTTCTTCTGTCTATAATAGTCTGATAAGTAGATGCCATGCAAAGCTACATTTGCATAATTTAAAACGTAACAATTGAATTTATTATATAAGGTCGGCCATCTAAGGTAATATTCACTCATGTTTATCTTTTTAATCTATATGTTGTGTTTTACAGTTAAACACTACAAGATTTTAATGTATGTAGGTATCACATAGGTGAAAGGTGAGAGGTCACAGGTGAAGGGGTATATATGGGCGGTATGTTTGTTAATTCACCATCTTGACAAAGATCCCGGTGGGGATCGAAACGTTGATCCATTAATAAAGCTACTTTGTATCACTGAAGAAGTTTCCTGAGCGTGCCAATTCTTTGATCTTCTGGAGTTTCATTTATCAGGCACCCAGGCATTAACATGTATATCGGGTAGTGCCTCCTTCCTTCTGAATTTTGAGTAAATTGTGGATGGCACCCGTGAGTTTAACACTTGAAACCTACAAGGATTAATTACTGCTCATAATATACTGACCTGGACTTTGGCTATGGAATCCCTGGATACCGACAATTTTAACATATGCATTGAGACACCTACTGGATCTTCTACCTTCACTGAGGCTCAAGCCAATGCTATCCTTTTCACAGAGACTGCTTTGGAGGATGCCCCTGAACAGGTACCTGTTGATATTTTTCATAATTTACTCAGATTAAAGAAAAGGGAAATAGATTTGCATTTGCATGGCATCTACTTATCAGACTATTATAGACAGACGAAAATACCAAGAGGATTTAGGATCTCCAACATTCCAACTATAGGGCGAAATAATCCGGATTTTTGTGTCAAATGGTGCTCAATACTGAATAAGTGCTCTTTTGATCTAATACTATTAGTCATTGAGGAAGTGACTAGATTACTAAACCTTGTGAAAACAGAGGTCAATGCCTATGAATACATTCATCTAACCACTTTAACAGAAGATAAAACAGAAAACTGGTCTGAGAAATTGAGAACCCAATTGTTAACATTTAAAACAGAATTACATAGATTTAAAAGAAATAAGGTAGACAAAGTTAATTTAGATTACAAAGAAAGGAGGGTCTATAAATGGCTTTCTGGTTCTGAAGATAGGAGGCCAACACGATTTAAAAGAACACCTAGGAATAGAATACAAAGACCTAATCTTAACACTATTGATAACTCCTCAGGGAACTCTTCAGGTTCTGAACAAGAAACATCTACAGAAACAACAATTAACACAACAGAGTCCAATAACACAAACAATAATACTCCTTTTTTGGGGGTCACTGCAAGAAACCAGTCAGCAAGAGGGAGGGGAGGCCCCATAAGAGAAGAGGGGGCAAGCGACACAGACATTCCAGGACCAAGTGGTCAAAAAACCCCCAGCAGGGGCAGGAAGTAGTTTTCAACCTTTCTTCACACACGTTGACCACCCCAGAGATACAGGTATTAAACAGAGGTTTATCTTTTGTTCCCACAACCAAACAGACAGAATTAGATCTCTCCATTGATTTGTATAAATTCCAGAGAAGCATGAAGTTAAAAGATTTTTTTCAACATAAAAGTTCTGAACAGGTCCCTTTTAAGTCAAAAAGTACTTTTGACCCAGTCAATACAAATAAATCTATTAGTACATTTTGTCAAATTCTTGATGAACACCTAAAGCAGATACAGGTTAAGCAATACTCTAATCTCACCAAGCAAGAGAGGGAAGCTATTAAGTCCTTATCCTCCAATCCAAATATAGTAATCCGTCCAGCAGATAAGGGTGGGGCTATAGTGGTCATGGACTACAAAGATTACCGAGCGGATATCTTAACTCAATTGCAGGATACAAACATCTATCAGATACTTACAGGTGATCCTACACTTAAATATAAGAAGATGATAGACAAAACCCTAGATATAGCTCATAAAGCAGGTTGGATCACTACAGATACATTAGGTTTTCTTACTAACCATCACCCAAAGTGTCCCATACGCTACACGATTCCAAAAATACATAAAAATCCATCATGCCCTCCCGGAAGACCAATAGTGTCAGCCATAGGCTCAATGCTACAGCCTATTGCACAATTTTTAGATCACTATATTCAACCTTTGGTGCAGAAAACCTCTTCATATATAAGAGACACTACAGATCTTCTGCTGAAATTGAAGGCCCTAGGGAATATAGGCTCAAACAATATCTTAGTAACATTGGATGTGAAATCCCTATATACTATGATCCCTACAATAGAGGGTATGGAAGCAGTACGCAAAGCTTTGGAGAAGTGTCCAGATGGAAGGAGACCCCCTATTGAATTCCTTATGACCCTACTAGGGTTTTGTTTGTGTTATAATTATTTCAAGTTTGAGAAATCTTACTATCTCCAGACCTCAGGTACATCTATGGGATCTAGCATAGCACCATCTTTTGCCAATCTATACATGGCTATGTTTGAAGAAACATATATTTTGGCTGATTACAGGGATGAACTCCTATGTTATTATAGATTCATTGATGACTTGTTTCTTATCTGGAAAAAGGATATAGAATCATTACAAACTTTTGTGGAACATTTGAATCTCCTTGATACCCCAATTAAATTTACATATACGGCCAGTAAAGAACAGGTGAATTTTCTGGATATCAGTATCAATAACGGTGAACTCAATACAACTAATTACAGGAAACTTACAGATAGAAACACATTGTTACTGAAAAGCAGTTGTCATCCTAAACATATCATAACCTCTGTACCCTATTCACAAATGGTTAGAGTACTTAGGAATAATAACAACCGAGAAAAGGGATTGAAACAAACTGAAGAATTAATCTCTAGATTCAAAGATAGAGGATATAATGAGGAATATTTGAGGCAACATTTAAAACGGGCCTGTGCCAAAACACAGGACCAACTATTACAACCAAAAACAAAATCCGCATCTATTGAAAGACTGATTTTCAGCTCACAATACACTCCTTCCTCACAACCCGCAACCCGCAACGCAGCACACTGTAGTGGTTGCTCACATTATCATTACGTGTAAGTCTGCAAGCAACATCCAATAAGATATGCATATAAGATGTCTGTTGCAATATTAAATGAATATATTTCCCTTACGCCACATAGGGAAACCTAGGGTGACACAATAGGTTATGTAGCTACCTTATGAATAGGGTGATGATTGGAAACAATTATCATTAAGCGGCAGGGTTCCGCGCGGTGCATCCTACGATACCAGTGGATAATCCCTGAAACCAGACTAAAGGGTATGTGTACTCAGCATGTGACTTTTGAATTTATGTATTTAAGTACTTTTTGGATTGATGTGTGCTGTGCAATGCGGCGGAGACCCGCAACACAGCACACGGTAGCGATTGCTTATACTAGCAATAGGTGTGGATTTGTAAGCTACATTTGCATAATTTAAAAAGTAACAATTGAATTTATTATATAAGGTCGGCCATCTAAGGTAATATTCACTCATTTTTATCTTTTTAATCTATATGTTGTGTTTTACAGTTAAACACTACAAGATTTTAATGTATGTAGGTATCACATAGGTGAAAGGTGAGAGGTCACAGGTGAAGGGGTATATATGGGCGGTATGTTTGTTAATTCACCATCTTGACAAAGATCCCGGTGGGGATCGAAACGTTGATCCATTAATAAAGCTACTTTGTATCACTGAAGAAGTTTCCTGAGCGTGCCAATTCTTTGATCTTCTGGAGTTTCATTTATCAGGCACCCAGGCATTTACATGTATATCGGGTAGTGCCTCCTTCCTTCTGAATTTTATATATATATATATATATATATATATATGTATATATATATATATGATATACGTATAGCAATCCAATAATTCAATGCTGTAAGCTCATAATACTGATTTTCTGTTTTTTGTTTTTTACAGGCACCCCAACAACAACTCTAGGTAAATACATGAATATTTTAATCTGTTCTGTAGTACAATATCCACTGACACTGATTTTGTTATCTTTAAGTAAGATCCAGAATCACATTTCTTGATATTCCTGGACTGCATGAGTGAATGAACTGGGGCTAATGAACACCTGTATTTTGCTTTTCATGAGTAAAGAAAATGTGTTTATTTAACATATGTCAGAGAATAATTTAAATGATCTGCAATGCTAAAAGAAAAAAGCTCACACTTACGATAATACATATATAGTATTTCCATGTTTAATGTACATTTCATACAAAACTATAAATTAAGGAGTTTTTTGCATGTTAATTTCTAGCAGATTTTCATTATTTATTTATTTTTTTGATACATTTAGTAGGGATGGGTGAAAGTTCTCATCGTGTTCACACGAGAAATTTAGCGAAAACCGCATTGGTGTCCACTTTTCAGTGGGAAAATTCTGTTTAAAACTATAAAATGTGATGTTTTTGCGGCAGGCAGACACAATAGAAGCAGCTACAGAGCGATAGAGATGTGCTGTGCTGTTCTACTGTGATATTTTGGAAATATTGAGGCAGGAGTGTCTCATAGTGACTGCTATCATTATGAGCAGTAAAAAGAGGAACTGGAAGGGTCCTTATTATGTGTCCATTGAGTCTGAGGATGAGGAGGAGGAAGTGACTGGCATTACTGAACCAATGCTGTCCAGTCCCCCTAAATCACCCCAAGGGATCTTGGGAATTTAATGCAAAGGGAGGGAGAAAAGAAAATTGGAAGGAAGGGAGAAAAGGGTAGTACTAGTGAGAGCAGGACAGGTCAGCTGCCTGTGCCTTGTGCAAGACGTTCTGACCCTGTTGCCAGTGCCAACATTTCTGTACCTGCTGACAGATGTGCTGTACCTGCAACCACTATTGCTGTACCTGCGACCAGATGTGCTGACCCTGCTGCCACTTGTTCTGTACCTGCTGCCAGACATGCTGCCAATGCTGCCCCAGTGCTGTACCTGCAACCACCATTGCTGTACTTGCAACCACCACTGCTGTACCTACTGCCAAATGTACTGTCCCTGCTGCCACCAGCACTGTACCTGCTGCCAGTGCTGAACATGCTGCCACCAATACTTTGACTGCTGGTAGTGTGTCTTGTAGTACTCAGGAGGGGTGGGGGAGAAAATAATGCTAAGTGTGACAACAAGGGAGCCTATATCACACTTGCCATCCCCAAATAGTCCAGTCAGCTGCCTAATCATCCTGCTGCTTAAACAACTCAGCAGCAGCAGTAGTAGGAACTGCAGTGGTAACTCAGGACTCAGGAGGACATTTGACAATAGCCAGTGGCCATCTGGCCAACATGACCTGCTGGTACTAGGCCAGTAGGGCATTTTTATTTTTTACTCAAGGCTTGTTCCTTAAAAAAAAATACATAATAAAAAACATAGTCCTACAAAAAAAAATTAAAAATGTTTGGGGGGTTTTCTTTGTAATAAGCCATAGACCTACAAATCAATGTTTCCTTAAGGCTTGTTCCTGTAACAAGCCTAAGTCCTACAAATCAATGGTTCCTCAGAGCTTGAGCCTCGAACAACAAATATAACAAATCATCCTCTTCAAAATACTCTATCAAGTCAAGTAGCAGTCTACACTACAGGCAAATTACATCAGGGGGGTCCTGTCTATCATTTTACATACAATTTTCTAATTTTATTTTTATTTTTTTATTAACCGTCCCCCAATACCAGTCAAGAAACCCCCCAAAACAAATTCCTTGATTAACTGATTCCTTCCCCAGACTCCAACCACCAACACAAGCATGCTCCTCAGACCCCTTTTCTACCATATCTTATGAATTTATTTTTTCGTAACTCTCCTCCAATTCCAGTTAACCCCCCTCCAAGAAAAACATTCCCTTTTCAACTGATTCTTTCCCCACTCCCCAAAAACACAGGCACCCTCATGCCTCTTTTATACAATGCCTTTGGGAAATAAAATAATATTTGCTATGGGTTGCCCATCCCTATCATATATATATATATATATATATATATATATATATATTTATTTTTTTTTTTTATATATGCTATACGTATAGCAATTCAGTACTTAAATGCTGTAAGCTCATAATACTGCTTTCTGTTTGTTCTCTTTTTACAGGCACCCCAACAACAACTCCAGGTAAACACATGAATATTTTAATCTGTTCTGTAGTACAATATCCACAGATACTAATTTTGTTATCTTTAAGTAAGATCCAGAATCACATGTCTTGCTATTCCTCGACTGCATGAGTGAATGAACTGGGGCTAATGGACAGCTGTATTTTGCTTTTCATGAGTAAAGAAACTGCATTTATTTAAGATATATCAGAGAATAATTTAAATGATCCGTAAGGCTAAAAGATAAAAGTTCACACTTACCACAATACATACATAGTATTTCCATGTTTTTTGTACATTTCATTGAAAGCTATAAATTAAGGGACTTTTTGCATGTTAATTTCTTTTGGATTTTCATTATTTATTTATATAATTGATACATTTAGTAGGGATGGGCGAAAGTTGTCATTGTGTTTCCGTGAGAAATTTCACGAAAACCACTTTAAAACTATAAAACGTGATGTTTTTGTGGCAGGCTGACACAATAGAAGTACTCAGAAGGGGGAGGAGAAAATTATGCTAAGCGTGACAACAAGGGAGCATATATCACACTTGCCATTACCAAGCAGTCCAGTCAGCTGCCTAATTATCCTGCTGCTTAAACAACTCAGCAGCAGCAGCAGTAGGAACTGCAGTTGTACCTCAGGACTCAGGAGGACATTTGACAATGGCCAGTGGCCACTGGCCAACATGACCTGCTGGCACTAGGCCAGTAGGACATTTCTATTTTTTTCTCAGGGCATGTTCTTTGAAAAAAAAAATAAAATAAAAAATAAAAACCATAGTCCTACAAAAAAATAAACAATGTTTGGGGGTTGGTTTATTTCTAATAAGCCTTAGTCCTACAAATCAATGTTTCCTCAGGACTTGTTCCTCTAACAAGCCTAAGTCCTACAAATCAATGTTTCCTCAGGGCTTGAGCTTCTAACAACAAATCTAACAAATCATCCTCTATAAAATACTCTATCAAGTCAAGTATCAGTCAACCCTAGTGGCAACTTACATCAGGGGGGACCTGTCTATGATTTTATATACAATTTTCTAATTTTATTTTTATTTTTTTATTAACCGTCACCCCAATACCAGTCAAGAAACCCCCCAAAACAAATTCCTTGCTTAACTGATTCATTCTCACACTCCAACCACCAACAAAGGCACCCTCCTCAGACCCTTTTTATACCATGTCTTATGGATTTATTTTTTCTTAACAGCCCCCCAATCCTAGTAAACATCCCCCCAAAGAAAAACATTCCTTTTCAACTGATTCTTTCCCCAATCCCCACCAACACAGGCACCCTCATACCTCTTTTATATAATGCCTTTGTGAAATAAAATATTTGCTATGTGTTGCCCATCCCTATCTGTTGGTGTGTGTATATATATATATATATATATATATATATATATATATATATATATATATATATATATATATATATATATATGATATACGTATATCAATTCAATAATTCAAAGCTGCTAGCTCATAATACTGATTTCTGTTTTTTTTTTTTTTACAGGCACCCCAACAACAACTCCAGGTAAATACATGAATATTTTAATCTGTTTTGTAGTACAATATCCACTGACACTGATTTTGTTATCTTTAAGTAAGATCCAGAATCACATTTCTTGATATTCCTGGACTGCATGAGTGAATGAACTGGGGCTAATGAACACCTGTATTTTGCTTGTCATGAGTAAAGAAAATGTGTTTATTTAACATATGTCAGAGAATAATTTAAATGATCTGTAATGCTAAAAGAAAAAAGCTCACAGTTACGATAATACATATATAGTATTTCCATGTTAAATGTACTTTTAATATAAAACTATAAATTAAGGAGTTTTTTCCATGTTAATTTTTAGCAGATTTTCATTATTTATTTATTTTTTTTGATACATTTAGTAGGGATGGGTGAAAGTTGTCATCGTGTTCACTTGAGAAATTTTGCGAAAACCACATTGTTGTCCACTTTTCAATGGGAAAATTCTGTTTAAAACTATAAAACGTGATTTTTTGCAGCAGGCAGACACAATAGAAGCAACTACAGAGTGAGATAGATGTGCTGTGCTGTTCTACTGTGATATTTTGGAAATATTGAGGCAGGAGTGTCTCATAGTGACTGCTATCATTATGAGCAGTTAAAAGAGGAACTGGAAGGGTCCTTATTATGTGTCCACTGAGTCTGAGGATGAGGAGGAGGAAGTGACTGGCATTACTGAACCAATGCTGTCCAGTCCCCCTAAATCACCCCAAGGGATCTTGGGGAATATAATGTAAAGGGAGAGAGAAAAGAAAATGGGAGGAAAGGTAGAAAAGGGTTTAGGAAGAAAGAGAGAAAAAGGTGGTACTAGACGTGCTGACACTGTTGCCAGTGCCACCATTTCTGTAACTTCTGACAGATGTGCTGTACCTGCAATCACTATTGCTGTACCTGCTGCCAGATGTGCTGTCCCTGCTGCCACTAGTGCTGTACCTGCTGCCAGACTTCCTGCCCATGCTAGCCCCAGTGCTGTACCTGCAACCACCATTGCTGTACCTGCTGCTAGATGTGCTGTCCCTGCTGCTTCCTGCACTTTACCTGCTGCCAGTGCTGAACATGCTGCCACCATTACTTTGACTGCTGCTAGGGTGTCTTGTAGTACCTAGGAGGAGGGGGGAAGAAAATGATGCTAAGTGTGACAACAAGGGAGCCTATATCACACTTGCCATTCCCAAGCAGTCCAGTCAGCTGCCTAATCATCCTGCTGCTTAAAAAACTCAGCAGCAGTAGGAACTGCAGGTGCAACTCAAGAGGCCATATGACATTGGCCAGTAGCCACTGGCCATCATGACCTGCTGTCACTAAGCCAGTAGGACATTTTCATTTTTTTTCTCAGAGCTTGTTCTTTGAGAAAAATAAAATAAAATACAAAACAAAAAACATAGTCCTACAAAAAAATAAACAATGTTTGGGGAGTTTCTTTCTAATAAGCCTTAGTCCTACAAATCAAGGTTTCCTCAGGGCTTGAGCCACTAACAACAAATCTAACAAATCATCCTCTACAAAATACTCTATCAAGTCAAGTATCAGTCTACTCTAGTGGCATCTTACATCAGGGGGGTCCTGGCTATCATTTTTCATACAATTTTCTAAGTTTATTTTTATTTTTTTATTAACCGTCCCCCCAATACCAGTAAAGAAACCCCCCAAAATAAATTCCTTGCTTAACTGATTCATTTTCACACTCCAACCACCAACACAGGCACCCTCCTCAGAACCCTTTTATACCATGTCTTATAGATTTTTTTTTCTTAACTTCCCCCCAATCCCAGTAAACAACCCCCCGAAGAAAAACATTCCTTTTCAACTGATTCTTTCCCCAATCCTCACCAGTACAGGTGCCCTAATGCCTCTTTTATACAATGACTTTGGGAAATAAAATATTTGCTATGTGTTGCCCATCCCTATCTGGTGGTGTATATATGATATACATATAGCAATTCAATAATTCAATGCTGTAAGCTCATAATACTGATTTCTATTTTTTCTTATTTTACAGGCACCACAACAACAGCTCCAGGTAAATACATGAATATTTTAATCTGATTTGTAGTACAATATCCACTGACACTGATTTTGTTATCTTTAAGTAAGATCCAGAATAACATTTCTTGATATTCCTGGACTGCATGAGTGAATGAACTGGGGCTAATGAACACCTGTATTTTGCTTTTCATGAGTAAAGAAAATGTGTTTATTTAACATATGTCAGAGAATAATTTAAATGATCTGTAATGCTAAAAGAAAAAAGCTCACAGTTACGATAATACATATATAGTATTTCCATGTTTAATGTACATTTAATATAAAACTATAAATTAAGGAGTTTTTTGCATGTTAATTTCTAGCAGATTTTCATTATTTATTTATTTTTATTGATACATTTAGTTGGGATGGGTGAAAGTTGTCATCGTGTTCACTCGAGAAATTTCACGAAAACCACATTGTTGTCCACTTTTCAGTGGGAAAATTCTGTTTAAAACTATAAAACGTGATGTTTTTGCGGCAGGCAGACACAATAGAAGCAGCTACAGAGCGAGATAGATGTGCTGTGCTGTTCTACTGTGATATTTTGGAAATATTGAGGCAGGAGTGTCTCATAGTGACTGCTATCATTGTGAGCAGTAAAAAGAGGAACTGGAAGGGTCCTTATTATGTGTCCACTGAGTCTGAGGATGAGGAGGAGGAAGAGACTGGCATTACTGAACCAATGCTGTTCAGTCCTCCTAAATCACCCCAAGGGATCTTGGGGAATTTAATGTAAAGGGAGGGAGAAAAGAAAATGGGAAGAAAGGGAGAAAAGGGTATAGGAAGGAAGAGAGAAAAAGGTGGTACTAGACGTGCTGACCCTGTTGCCAGTTCCACCATTTCTGTAACTTCTGACAGATGTGCTGTACCTGCAACCACTGTTGCTGTTCTTGCTGCCACTAGTGCTGTCCCTGCTGCCACTAGTGCTGTTCCTGCTGCCATACGTGCTGCCCATGCTAGCCACAGTGCTGTACCTGCAACCACCATTGTTGTACCTGCTGCTAGATGTGCTGTCCCTGCTGCTCTCTGCACTTTACCTGCTGCCAGTGCTGAACATGCTGCCACCATTACTTTGACTGCTGCTATGGTGTCTTGTAGTACCTAGGAGGGGGGAGAAGATGATGATAAGAATGATAACAAGGGAGCATATATCACACTTGCCATTCCCAAGCAGTCCAGTCAGCTGCCTAATTATCCTGCTGCTTAAACAACTCAGAAGCAGCAGCAGTAGGAACTGCAGCTGCAACTCAGGAGAACATATGACAATGGTCAGTGGCCACTGGCCAACATGACCTGCTGGCACTTGGCCAATAGGACATTTTCATTTTTTTTCTCAGGGCTTCTTCTTTGAAAAAAAAAAAAAGTAAAATACAAAATAAAAAACATAGTCCTACAAAAAATAAACAATGTTTGGGGGGTTTTCTTTCTAATAAGCCTTAGTCCTACAAATCAATGTTTCCTCAGGGCTTGAGCCTCTAACAACAAATCTAACAAATCATCCTCTACAAAATACTCTATCAAGTCAAGTGTCAGTCTACCCTAGTGGCAGCTTACATCAGGGGGGGTCCTGTCTATCATTTTACATACAATTTTCTAATTTTATTTTTATTATTTTATTAACTGTCCTCCCAATACCAGTCAATCAACCCCTGAAAACAAATTCCTTCCTTAAAGGATTTCTTCCCCATACTCCAACCACCAACACAGGCACCCTCCTCAGACCCCTTTTATACCATGTCTTATGGATTTACTTTTTCTTAACTGCCCCCCAATCCCAGTAAACAACCCCCCCAAGAAAAACATTCCTTTTCAACTGATTCTTTCCCCAATCCCCACCAATACAGGCACCCTCATGCCTATTTTATACAATGCCTTTGGGAAATATAGTAATATTTGCTAAGTGTTCCCCATCCCTATCTGTTGGTATGTATATATATATATATATATATATATATATATATATATATAAGAATAAGCCTCATTGCATAATTTATGGTACCTCACACACAGAACATAATTTATGTCTCCTCAGAAAACAAACACACATTTAACAGAATGCCTCATTACATAATTTATGTCTCATTAGGAGACACAACTCCTATTGGGTGATTGAATGGGGACTTTACTGCTCCCATTGGGTGATTGAATGGGGGCATGTTTATCATACAGGGATTTGGCCCACCCACCACTATCCAACTGTCCAAAAAATATAACTGCCACTCACTCCTGAAATAGGGGATATCAGTAACTTCTCTCGTCCACACACACTCACTCATGATCATGATCCCACAAACACACTACTTATCCTCCCACAGATAATTATAACCCTCCATACACTGTGTTTCAGTACAAGGGTGTAATGTTCCCATAAAATACAAACTCAGGTATAAACTTAATATCAACTCTTTTATTTAACTCTTCATCTATTCAGTCACCTCACTAACTGTCTCAACTGTCACTCCTCCACTTCCTGCTTCCTGATTCCCGCCCTTTGTCCTTAAAGGGAGAGAGATGCTTTGCTGTATGTTACAGAGGGCAAGCCTCAAACACCACTTTCTATTTGTTCCCTCAGCATATTGCTACGCTGCCTCAACTGAAGAGCCACCATGTGTTATATTGCTATGTTACTGCAACTTAACCTTTGAGTGCCAGAGGGGTACACCAGGGGCGTTTCTAGGTTCCAAAAAGATCTGGGGCTAGAGCCCACAGCAAAATTCAACAGAATGCCTGCCACCAGTGGTAGTGATGATAACGCTATAGTGTGGTGTGAGTTATCCTTACACATCATATAGGTTTATTTTACTAATCTATATATAATGCAATGCAAAGAGTTAAGAAGTAAGCCATTTTATGTTCAACTGTTGCCATTGTTTTTTGTTCTCACTAACTGAAGTTATTGTGGTGTAAACCAACAGTACCACAGGGAACAAATCAAAATTCCTGTCACATTAAATAAGGGTTTTAACTCCTTGAATGCTAGAGCGGTCTTCAATACATTGCAAAGCAATGCATTGGCGACATCTCTAGCATTCAAGTGGTTAAAAACGCTATTCAAGTGCACTGGATTTTAAGAACTTTTATTTGTCCCCTCTTGTGCAGTTGGTTTACTCCAGAATAAAACCAGGTTGCTTTAATACATATGAGCCATTGATGTAACTGAATAAATTATCAAGATTAACACCAACGTATTTTATTTACACAGATAATATGTAAAATATAATGATGTTTAAACAAACATTAATGTCAGTTTTATTGCTGTGGAGCAATGTGATACTCTTATTTACCCACCACACAGTCTGATGTCCTAAAAAGAGGGACACCAGGGTGTGAAAGAGGAACAAAGGGATTTGGGGCTCGAAGAGGGACACTTGGGAGGTATGCTTATACCCAGCATTGCTCCATTGCCCACTGGTAGCCATAGAACCCCTCATTCACTGCCTGATAACCTTGCTCTTCTAGCCCCTATTAGCCACACATCCACTGTCTGATACTCCAGTGGTTTGCCACCGGTAGCACCAGGCCCACACATGAACTGATATCTCAGTCTTCTTCTAGTGGCAACTGGTATCCATAGAAGCATACATACACTGTGTGATACCCCGTCATTGTTCTACTGGTTACCTGTAGCCAATCATACACTGTCTGATTGCCGGCATTTTTCCATTGGCCGCTGGTAGCCACAGAACAACGCACATAAACTTTATGATACCACAACCTTGTTCCACTGGCCACTGGTAGCTACAGCCATGTTTCTCTGCCCAGATTCCCCAAATACACTGTGTTACCCCACCAGCCTTCTACAACTGCCTACTGGTCGCCACAGATTCCCCTCATACATTGTGCATCCCCACCAGCCTTGTTCTCCTGCCCACTGGAAGCCACAGATTCCCCACATACACTGCGTGTGCCCCCCCCTCCCCCGCCCTCTGGTATCCACAGATTCCTCACATACACTATGTGATTCCCAACTGCATTTTACCCCTGCTCACTGATAGCCACAGATTCAATACATACATTATGTGACCCCCCCCAACAACCTTATTCCCCTAACCACTGGTATCCACATATTCTCTACATACACTATATAACTCCCTTAGCCTTGCTCCCCTGCCCACTGGTAGCCACATATTCCTTACATACACTATATGACCTCCCCCAGCCTTATTACCCTGTCCACTGGTAGCCATTGATTCCCCACATACACTGTGGACCCCACCAGCCTTATTATCCTGTCCACTGAAAGCCACAGATTCTACACATACACTATATGACCACCACCATCCTTATTCCAATACCTACTGGTAGCCACTGATTCCCTTCATAAACTGTGTGACCCCACCAGCCTTGTTTCCCTGCCCTCTGGTAGCCAGCCCACAAATTCACCACATATACATTGTGACACCCACCAGCCTTGTTTACCTGCCACTGGTAGCCATATATTTCCCCCATTTATACTGTCCCTCATACCTTCTCTTCTGCTCTGCCCCATTCTGCTTTCTGTTTCAGTGTAGAGCCATGGGCTCCACACTGCCTCCTCTGGTACTTCAGGTGCATGTTGATGACCTCATCGCAAAGCACCAGGAAGTGCTAGAAGACCCAGTGTGGAGCGGATGGCTGTGGGCTGAAGCTGAGAACAGAGTAAGGCAGCAGCCTGCTGTTCCAAGCTATATATGCCCACACGTTGCTGGGCAGCAGCCAGCCAGCCAGCCAGCCAGCCTCAGGATAAACAGCAGGAGGAGTGAGTCTGCTGATTGTTTGACATTCGGGGCTGCCCACTGACACACTTGGGGCTTCAGCCCCCTTAGCCCACCCCTAGCGATGCCCCTGGGGTACACAACGCATTGCAAAGCAATGTGTTGCGTACCCCTCTGGCACTCAAAGGGTTAAGTAAGGAGGAGTTACTGCTCCCATTGGGTGATTCAATGGGGGAGTGATTAAAATGATTCAGGGAGTTGGCCTACCCCCACTATCCAGCCTGCCCACCACTATCTAAGTAACTGAAAAAACAAAATGGCTGCCACTCACTCCTACACCACAGACACAAACACATCAGACAAAAAACACACTCACACACACTCAATCACACACTCAGTCTCTCACACACACTCAGTCATAAACACTCAATCACACACACTCAATCATACACACAATAATTCACGCATGCACATTCTCTCACTCACACACTCACACTCAATCCCACACTCAATCCCACACACTCAATTCCAGACACTCACACTCTCTCACACACTCACACTCTCTCACACACTCAAACTTGCACTCACACACACACTCTCATTCAATCACACTCACACACTCTCTCACTCACTCTCTCACTCAAACTCATTCACACTCACACACTCTCACTCAATCACACACACTCATACAATCACTCACTCTCGTACTCACACCCCGGGAGCCAGCACGATTCACCTTCCACCATAGTCTCACTCACACCCTGGGAGCCAGCACTATCCACCTTCCACCATAGTATGTGCAAGTACCACATGCATTTCAACTATATGAATGAATGCCACAGCAGAGGCATAAGTACAAACACAAACTCATTACAATGACACATAAGTCACCCCCTTATGACTCACTTCTGTGTGTGCATGTGTGTCTCTGTGTATGCCTGTGTGTTTCTCACTGTCTGTGTTGCATGTCTGTATCACACTCTATATGTCTGCATGTCGTGCATTGCATGTATGTATGTATGTATGTATGTATGTATGATTGTGTCAATCTTTATGCATCTCAGTGAATGCGTGTGCATTTGCGTGTGTGTCTCTGTGTGTTTGTCTTGCATCCGTGTGTGTGCGCATTAATTCCCTATATATCCAGACGGGCAACGCCGTCCTACATTCCTAATATATATATATATATATATATATATATATATATATTTATTTATTTATTTAAATGATATACGTATAGCAATTCAATACTTCAATGCTGTATGCTAATAATACTGATTTCTTTTTGTTCTCTTTTTACAGGCACCCTAACAACAACTCCAGGTAAATACATGAATTTTTTAATCTGTTCTGTAGTACAATATCCACTGACACAAATTTTGTTATCTTTAAGTAAGATCCAGAATCACGTCTTGCTATACATCGACTGCATGAATGAACTGGGGCTAATGGACACCTGTATTTTGCTTTTCATGAGTAAAGAAAATGTATTTATTTAAGATATGTCAGAGAATAATTTAAATGATCCGTAACACTAAAAGATAAAAGCTCACACTTATCATAATGCATACACAGCATTTCCATGTTTTTGTACATTTCATTGAAAAATGTAAATTAAGGGTTTTTTTGCATGTTAATTTCTAGCGGATTTTCATTATTTATTTTTTTGATACATTTAGTAGGGAAGGGCGAAAGTTGTCATTATGTTTCTGCATGAAATTTTGCGAAAACCACGTTGTTATTCACTTTTTCGTGGGATAATCTGCTTGAAAACTATAAAATATGAGGTTTTTGTGTCAGGCTGACACAATAGAAGCACTCAGTACTCAGTACTCAGAAGGGGGAGGAGAAAATGATGCTAAGTGTGACAACAAGGGAGCCTATATCACACTTGCCATTCCCAAGCAGTCCAGTCAGCTGCCTAATCATCCTTCTGCTTAAACAACTCAGCAGCAGCAGCAGTAGGAACTGCAGTTGCAGCTCAGGCTCATGAGGACATTTGACAATGGCCAGTAGCCACTGGCCAACATGACCTGCTGGCACTAGGCCAGTAGAGCATTTTTATTCTTTTCTCAGGGCTTGTTCTTTGAAAAAAAAATACAAAATAAAAAACATAGTCCTACAAAAAAATCAACAATGTTTGGGGGGTTTTCTTTCTAATAAGCCTTAGTCCTACAAATCAATGTTTCCTCAGGGCTTGTTCCTCTAACAATAATTGTAACAAATCATCCTCTACAAAATACTCTATCAAGTCAAGTTAAAGTCTACCCTAGAGGCAGCTTACATCAGGGGGGTCCTGTCTATCATTTTCTAATTTTATTTTTATTATTTTATTAACTGTCCTCCCAATACCAGTCAATCAACCCCCGAAAACAAATTCCTTCCTTAAAGGATTTTTTCCCCAGACTCCAACCACCAACACAGGCAACCTCCTCAGACCCCTTTTATTCCATGTCTTATGGATTTATTTTTTCTTAACTACCCCTAATCCCAGTAAACAACCCCCCCAAGAAAAACATTCTCATCTCAACTGATTCTTCCCCCACTCCCCACCAACACAGGCACCCTCATACCTCATTTATACAATGCCTTTTTGAAATAAAATAATATTTGCTATGTGTTGCCCATCCCTGTCTGTTGGTGTGTGTATATATATATATATATATATATATATATATATATATATATATATGATATAAGTATAGCAATTCAATACTTCAATACTGTAAGCTCATAACATTGATTTCTGTTTGTTCTCTTTTTACAGGCACCCCAACAACAACTCCAGGTAAATACATGAATATTTTAATCTGTTCTGTAGTGCAATATCCACTGACACAAATTTTGTTATCTTTAACTAAGATCCAGAATCACATGTCTTGCTATACATAGACTACATGAGTGAATTAACTGGGGCTAAAGGACACCTGTATTTTGCTTTTCATGAGTAAAGAAAATGTATTTATTTAAGATATGTCAGAGAATAATTTAAATGATCCGTAACATTAAAAGATAAAAGCTCACACTTACCAGAATACATATACAGCATTTCCATGTTTTTGTACACTTCATTGAAAACTGTAAATTAAGGGTTTTTTTGCATGTTAATTTCAAGCGGATTTTCATTATTTAGTTTTTTGGATACATTTAGTAGGGATGGGCGAAGGTTGTCATTATGTTTCCTTGAGAAATTTTGTGAAAACCACGTTGTTATGCACTTTTTCGTGGGATAGTCCGCTTGAAAACTATAAAATGTGATGTTTTTGTGGCAGGCTGACACAATAGAAGCACTCAGTACTCAGTACTCAGGAGGGGGAGGAGAAAATGATGCTAAGTGTGACAACAATGGAGCATATATCACACTTGCCATTCCCAATCAGTCCAGTCATCTGCCTAATTATCCTGCTGCTTAAAGAACTCAGCAGCAGCAGCAGTACCAATTTCACGTGCAACTCAGGAGGACATATGACAATGGCCAGTGGCCACTGGCCAACATGACCTGCTGGCACTAGGCCAGTAGGACATTTTCATTTTTTTTCTCAGGGCTTGTTCTTTGAAAAAAAAAAAAAAAATACAAAATAAAAAACATAGTCCTACAAAAAAAATAAATAATATTTGGGGGGTTTTCTTTCTAATAAGCCTTAGTCCCACCAATCAATATTTCCTCAGGGCTTGTTCCTCTAACAAGCCTAAGTCCTACAAAACAATGTTTCCTCAGGTCTTGAGCCTCTAACAGCAAATCTAACAAATCATCCTCTACAAAATACTCTATCAAGTCAAGTATCAGTCAACCCTAGTGGCAACATACATCAGGGTGGACCTGTCTATCATTTTATATACAATTTTCTAATTTTATTCTTATTTCTTTATTAACCGTCCCCCCAATACCAGCCAAGAAACCCCCCAAAACAAATTCCTTGCTTAACTGATTCATTCTCACACTCCAACCTCAAACACAGACCCCTCCTCAGACCGCTTTTATACCATATCTTAAGGATTTATTTTTTCTTAACTGACCCCCAATCCCAGTGAACAACACTCCAAGAAAAACATTCTTTTTCAACTTATTCTTTCCCCAATCCCCAGCAATACAGGCACCCTCATGCCTATTTTATACAATGCCTTTGGGAAATAAAGTGATATTTCCTATGTGTTGCCCATCACTATCTGTTGGTATATATAGATAGATAGACATTTAAATCATATATGTATAGTAATTCAAAACTTCAATGCTGTATGCTAATAATACTGATTTCTGTTTGTTCTCTTTTTATAGGCACCCCAGCAACAACTCCAGGTAAACACATGAATATTTTTATCTGTTCTATAGTACAATATCCACTGATACGAATTTTGTTATCTTTAAGTAACATACAGAATCACATGTCTTTCTATACATCGACTGCATGAGTGAATGAACTGGAGCTAACGGACACCTGTATTTTGCTTTTCATGAGTAAAGAAAATGTATTCATTTAAGATATGTCAGAGAATAATTTAAATGATCCGTAACACTAAAAGATAAAAGCTCACACTTACCATAATACATATACAGTATTTCCATGTTTTTGTACATTTCATTGAAAAATGTAAATTAAGGGTTTTTTTGCATGTTAATTTCTAGCTGATTTTCATTATTTATTTTTTTGATACATTTAGTAGGGAAGGGCGAAAGTTGTCATTATGTTTCTGAAAGAAATGTTGCGAAAACCACGTTGTTATGCACTTTTTCGTGGGATAATCCGCTTGAAAACTATAAAATGTGTTCTTTCTGTGTCAGGCTGACACAATAGAAGGACTCAGTACTCAGGAGGGGGAGGAGAGAATGATGCTAAGTGTGACAACAAGGGAGCCTATATCACACTTGCCATTCCCAAGCAGTCCAGTCAGCTGCCTAATTATCCTGCTGCTTAAACAACTCAGCAGCAGCAGCAGCAGTAGGAACTGCAGGTGGAACTCAGGAGGCCATATGACATTGGCCAGTGGCCACTGGCCATCATGACCAGCTGGCACTAAGCCAGTAGGACATTTTCATTTTTTTTCTCAGGGCTTATTCTTTGAGAAAAATAAAATAAAATACAAAATAAAAAACATAGTCCTAAAAAAAAAATAAACAATGTTTGGGGGTTTTCTTTCTAATAAGCCTTAGTCCTACAAATCAATGTTTCCTCATGGCTTTTTCCTCTAATAAGCCTAAGTCCTACAAATCAATGTTTCCTCAGGGCTTGAGCCTCTAACTACAAATCTAACAAATCATCCTCTACAAAATACTCTATCAAGTCAAGTATCAGTCTACACTAGTGGCAGCGTACATCAGGGGGGTCCTGTCTATCATTTTTCATACAATTTTCTAATATTATTTTTATTTTCTTTATTAACCGTCCCCCCAATACCAGTCAAGAAACCCCCCAAAACAAATTCCTTGCTTAACTGTTTCATTCTCACACTCCAACCTCCAACACAGACCCCTCCTTAGACCACTTTTATAACATATCTTAAGGATTTATTTTTTCTTAACTGACCCCCAATCCCAGTGAACAACCCGCCAAGAAAAACATTCTTTTTCAACTGATTCTTTCCCCAATCCCCAGCAATACAGGCACCCTCATGCCTATTTTATACAATGCCTTTGGGAAATAAAGTAATATTTCCTATGTGTTGCCCATCACTATCTGTTGGTATATATAGATAGATAGATAGATAGATAGATAGATAGATAGATAGATAGATAGATATTTAAATCATATATGTATAGTAATTCAATACTTCAATGCTGTATGCTAATAATACTGATTTCTGTTTGTTCTCTTTTTATAGGCACCCCAACAACAACTCCAGGTAAACACATGAATATTTTTATCTGTTCTGTAGTACAATATCCACTGACACGAATTTTGTTATCTTTAAGTAACATCCAGAATCACATGTCTTTCTATACATCGACTGCATGAGTGAATGAACTGGGGCTAATGGACACCTGTATTTTGCTTTTCATGAGTAAAGAAAATGTATTTATTTAAGATATGTCAGAGAATAATATAAATGATCCGTAACACTAAAAGATATATGCTCACACTTACCATAATACATATACAGTATTTCCATGTTTTTGTACATTCCTTTGAAAAATGTAAATTAAGGGTTTTTTTGCATGTTAATTTCTAGCTGATTTTCATTATTTATTTTTTTGATACATTTAGTAGGGAAGAGCGAAAGTCGTCATTATGTGTCTGAAAGACATTTTGCGAAAACCACGTTGTTATCCACTTTTTCGTGGGATAATCCACTTGAAAACTATAAAATGTCTTGTTTCTGTGTCAGGCTGACACAATAGAAGCACTCAGTACTCAGGAGGGTGAGGAGAGAATGATGTGACAACAAGGGAGCCTATATCACACTTGCCATTCCCAAGCAGTCCAGTCAGCTGCCTAATTATCCTGCTGCTTAAACAACTCAGCAGCAGCAGCAGTAGGAAATGCAAGTGGAACTCAGGAGGCCATATGACATTGGCCAGTGGCCACTGGCCATCATGACCAGCTGGCACTAAGCTAGTAGGACATTTTCATTTTTTTCTCAGGGCTTATTCTTTGAGCAAAATAAAATAAAATACAAAATAAAAAACATAGTCCTACAAAAAAAATAAACAATGTTTGGGGGTTTTCTTTCTAATAAGCCTTAGTCCTACAAATCAATGTTTCCTCATGGCTTTTTCCTCTAATAAGCCTAAGTCCTACAAATCAATGTTTCCTCAGGGCTTGAGCCTCTAACAACAAATCTAACAAATCATCCTCTACAAAATACTCTATCAAGTTAAGTATCAGTCTACCCTAGTGGCAGCGTACATCAGAGGGGGCCTGGCTATCATTTTTCATACAATTTTCTAATTTTATTTTTATTTTTTTATTAACCGTCCCCCCAATGCCAGTAAAGAAACCCCCAAAATAAATTCCTTGCTTAAATGATTCATTTTCACACTCCAGCCACCAACACAGGCACCCTCCTCAGAACCCTTTTATACCATGTCTTATGGATTTGTTTTTTTTAACTTCCCCCCAATCCAAACAACCCCCCTAAGAAAAACATTCCCTTTCAACTGTTTCTTTCTCCAATCCCCACCAGTACAGGTACCCTAATGCCTCTTTTATACAATGTCTTTGGGAAATAAAATATTTGCTATGTGTTGCCCATCCCTATCTGTTGGTGTATATATATATATATATATATATATATATATATATATATATATATATATATATCAATTCATTAATTCAATGCTGCAAGCTCATAATACTGATTTCTATTTTTTCTTATTTTACAGGCACCACAACAACAGCTCCAGGTAAATACACAAATATTTTAATCTGTTTTGTAGTACAATATCCACTGACACTGATTTTGTTATCTGTAAGTAAGATCCAGAATCACATGTCTTGCTATTCCTGGACTGCATGAGTGAATGAACTGGGGCTAATGGACACCTGTATTTTGCTTTTCATGAGTAAAGAAAATGCATTTATTTAAGTTATGTCTGAGAATAATTTAAATTATCCGTAATGCTAAAAGAAAAAAGCTCACACTTACCATAATATATATACAGTATTTCCATGTTTTTTGTGCATTTCATTGAAAAGAATAAATTAAGGGGTTTTTTGCATGTTAGTTTCTAGCAGATTTTCATTATTTATTTATTTATTTATTTATTTGATAGATTTAGTAGGGATGGGCGAAAGTTGTCATTGTGTTCCCTTTAGAAATTTTGCAAAAACCACAATGTTATCCACTTTTTAGTTGGAAAATCTGCTTTAAAACTATAAAACGTGATGTTTTTGCAGCAGGCAGACACAATTGAAGCAGCTACAGAGCGAGATAGACGTGCTGTGCTGTTCTACTGTGATATTTTGGAAATATTGAGGCAGGAGAGTCTCATAGTGACTGCTATCATTATGAGCAGCAAAAACAGGGACTGGAAGGGTCCTTATTATGTGTCCACTGAGTCTGAAGATGAGGAGGAGGAAGTGAATAGCATTACTGAACCAATGCTGTCCAGTCCCCCTAAATCACCCTAAGGGATCTTGGGGAATTTAATGCAAAGGAAGGGAGAAAAGAAAATTGGAAGGAAGGGAGAAAAGGGTAGTACTAGTGAGAGCAGGACAGGTCAGCTGCCTGTGCTTTGTGCAATACGTTCTGACCCTGTTGCCAGTGCCACCATTTCTGTACCTGCTGACAGATGTGCTGTACCTGCAACCACTATTGCTGTACTTGCGACCAGATGTGCTGACCCTGCTGCCACTTGTTCTGTACCTGCTGCCAGACATGCTGCCAATGCTGCCCCAGTGCTGTACCTGCAACCACCACTGCTGTACCTGCAACCACCACTGCTGTACCTACTGCCAGATGTGCTGTCCCTGCTACCACCAGCACTGTACCTGCTGCCAGTGCTGAACATGCTGCCACCAATACTTTGACTGCTGCTAGTGTGTCTTGTAGTACTCAGGAAGGGTGGGGGAGAAAATAATGCTAAGTGTGACAACAAGGGAGCCTATATCACACTTGCCATTCCCAAATAGTACAGTCAGCTGCCTAATCATCCTGCTGCTTAAACAACTCAGCAGCAGTAGGAACTGCAGTGGTAACTCAGGACTCAGGAGGACATTTGACAATAGCCAGTGGCCACTGGCCAACATGACCTGCTGGTACTAGGCCAGTAGGTCATTTTTATTTTTTACTCAAGGCTTGTTCTTTAAAAAAAAATACATAATAAAAAACATAGTCCTACAAAAAAATAAACAATATTTGGGGGGTTTTCTTCGTAATAAGCCATAGACCTACAAATCAATGTTTTCCCAAGGCTTGTCCTGTAACAAGCCTAAGTCCTACAAATCAATGGTTCCTCAGAGCTTGAGCCTCTAACAACAAATATAACAAATCATCCTCTTCAAAATACTCTATCAAGTCAAGTATCAGTCTACACTACAGGCAAATTACATCAGGGGGGTCCTGTCTATCATTTTACATACAATTTTCTAATTTAATTTTTATTTTTTGATTAACCGTCCCCCCAATACCAGTCAAGAAACCCCCAAAGCAAATTCCTTGCTTAACTGATTCCTTCCCCAGACTCCAACCACCAACACAAGCATGCTCCTCAGACCCCTTTTTAACCATATCTTATGAATTTATTTTTTCTTAACTGCCCTCTAATCCCAGTTAACCGCCCCTCCAAGAAAAACATTCCCTTTTCAACTGATTCTTTCCCCACTCCCCAAAAACACAGGCACCCTCATGCCTCTTTTATACAATGCCTTTGGGAAATAAAATAATATTTACTATGCGTTGCCCATCCCTATCATATATATATATATATATTTTTTTTTTTTATATGCTATACGTATAGCAATTCAGTACTTAAATGCTGTAAGCTCATAATACTGCTTTCTGTTTGTTCTCTTTTTACAGGCACCCCAACAACAACTCCGGGTAAACACATGAATATTTTAATCTGTTCTGTAGTACAATATCCACAGATACTAATTTTGTTATCTTTAAGTAAGATCCAGAATCACATGTCTTGCTATTCCTCGACTGCATGAGTGAATGAACTGGGGGTAATGGACACCTGTATTTTGCTTTTCATGAGTAAAGAAAATGTATTTATTTAAGATATGTCAGAGAATAATTTAAATGATCCGTAACATTAAAAGATAAAAGCTCACACTTACCAGAATACATATACAGCATTTCCATGTTTTTGTACACTTCATTGAAAACTGTAAATTAAGGGTTTTTTTGCATGTTAATTTCAAGCGGATTTTCATTATTTAGTTTTTTGGATACATTTAGTAGGGATGAGCGAAGGTTGTCATTATGTTTCCTTGAGAAATTTTGTGAAAACCACGTTGTTATGCACTTTTTCGTGGGATAGTCCGCTTGAAAACTATAAAATGTGATGTTTTTGTGGCAGGCTGACACAATAGAAGCACTCAGTACTCAGGAGGGTGAGGAGAGAATGATGTGACAACAAGGGAGCCTATATCACACTTGCCATTCCCAAGCACTAGGCCAGTAGGACATTTTCATTTTTTTTCTCAGGGCTTGTTCTTTGAAAAAAAAAAAAAATACAAAATAAAAAACATAGTCCTACAAAAAAAATAAATAATATTTGGGGGGTTTTCTTTCTAATAAGCCTTAGTCCTACCAATCAATATTTCCTCAGGGCTTGTTCCTCTAACAAGCCTAAGTCCTACAAAACAATGTTTCCTCAGGTCTTGAGCCTCTAACAGCAAATCTAACAAATCATCCTCTACAAAATACTCTATCAAGTCAAGTATCAGTCAACCCTAGTGGCAACATACATCAGGGTGGACCTGTCTATCATTTTATATACAATTTTCTAATTTTATTTTTATTTTCTTTATTAACCGCCCCCCAATACCAGTCAAGAAACCCCCCAAAACAAATTCCTTGCTTAACTGATTCATTCTCACACTCCAACCTCAAACACAGACCCCTCCTCAGACCGCTTTTATACCATATCTTAAGGATTTATTTTTTCTTAACTGACCCCCAATCCCAGTGAACAACCCGCCAAGAAAAACATTCTTTTTCAACTTATTCTTTCCCCAATCCCCAGCAATACAGGCACCCTCATGCCTATTTTATACAATGCCTTTGGGAAATAAAGTAATATTTCCTATGTGTTGCCCATCACTATCTGTTGGTATATATAGATAGATAGATATTTAAATCATATATGTATAGTAATTCAATACTTCAATGCTGTATGCTAATAATACTGATTTCTGTTTGTTCTCTTTTTATAGGCACCCCAACAACAACTCCAGGTAAACACATGAATATTTTTATCTGTTCTATAGTACAATATCCACTGATACGAATTTTGTTATCTTTAAGTAACATCCAGAATCACATGTCTTTCTATACATCGACTGCATGAGTGAATGAACTGAAGCTAATACACACATGTATTTTGCTTTTCATGAGTAAAGAAACTGCATTTATTTAAGATATGTCAGAGAATAATTTAAATGATCTGTAATGCTGAAAGATAAAAGTTCACACTTACCAGAATGCATGCACAGTATTTCCATATTTTATGTACATTTCATTGAAAACTATAAATTAAGGGACTTTTGCATGTTAATTTCTTTTGGATTTTCATTATTTATTTAGTTTTTTGATACATTTAGTAGGGATGGGCGAAAGTTGTCATTGTGTTTCCGTGAGAAATTTCACGAAAACCACTTTAAAACTATAAAACGTGATGTTTTTGTGGCAGGCTGACACAATAGAAGTACTCGGTACTCAGTACTCAGGAGGGGGAGGAGAAAATGATGCTAAGCGTGACAACAAGGGAGCATATATCACACTTGCCATTCCCAAGCAGTCCAGTCAGCTGCCTAATTATCCTGCTGCTTAAACAACTCAGCAGCAGCAACAGTAGGAACTGCAGTTGCAACTCAGGACTCAGGAGGACATTTGACAGTGGCCACTGGCCAACATGACCTGCTGGCACTAGACCAGTAGGACATTTTTATTCTTTTCTCAGGTCTTGTTCTTTGAAAAAAAAATACAAATTAAAAAACATAGTCCTTGTTTGGGAGGTTTTCTTTCTAATAAGCCTTAGTCCTACAAATCAATGTTTCCTCAGGGCTTGAGCCTCTAACAACAAATCTAACAAATCATCCTCTACAAAATACTCTATCAAGTCAAGTATCAGTCTACCCTAGTGGTAGCTTACATCAGGGGGGTCCTGTCTAATCATTTTTCATACAATTTTCTAATTTTATTTTTATTTTTTTATTAACCGTCCCCCCAATACCAGTAAAGAAACCCCCCAAAACAAATTCCTTGCTTAACTGATTCATTCTCACACTCCAACCTCCAACACAGACCCCTCCTCAGACCGCTTTTATACCATATCTTAAGGATTTATTTTTTCTTAACTGACCCCCAATCCCAGTGAAAAACCCGCCAAGAAAAACATTATTTTTCAATTCATTCTTTCCCCAATCCCCAGCAATACAGGCACCCTCATGCCTATTTTATACAATGCCTTTGGGAAATAAAGTAATATTTCCTATGTGTTGCCCATCACTATCTGTTGGCATATATATATATATATATATATATATATATATATATATATATATATAGATAGATATTTAAATCATATATGTATAGTAATTCAATACTTCAATGCTGTATGCTAATTATACTGATTTCTGTTTGTTCTCTTTTTATAGGCACCCCAACAACAACTCCAGGTAAACACATGAATATTTTTATCTGTTCTGTAGTACAATATCCACTGACACGAATTTTGTTATCTTTAAGTAAGATCCAGAATCACATGTCTTTCTATACATCGACTGCATGAGTGAATGAACTGGGGCTAATGAACACCTGCATTTTGCTTTTCATGAGTAAAGAAAATGTATTTATTTAAGATATGTCAGAGAATAATTTAAATGATCCGTAACACTAAAAGATAAAAGCTCACACTTACCGTAATACATATACAGTATTTCCATGTTTTTGTACATTTCATTGAAAAATGTAAATTAAGGGTTTTTTTTGCATGTTAATTTCTAGCGGACTTTCATTATTTATTTTTTTGATACATTTAGTAGGGATGGGGGAAAGTTGTCATTATGTTTCTTAAAGAAATTTTGCGAAAACCACATTGTTGTCCACTTTTTCGTGGGATAATCCGTTTGAAAACTATAAAATGTGTTGTTTCTGTGTCAGGCTGACACAATAGAAGCACTCAGTACTCAGTACTCAGGAGGGGGAGGAGAGAATGATGCTAAGTGTGACAACAAGGGAGCCTATATCACACTTGCCATTCCCAAGCAGTCCAGTCAGCTGCCTAATTATCCTGCTGCTTTAACAACTCAGCAGCAGCAGCAGTAGGAAATGCAGGTGGAACTCAGGAGGCCATATGACATTGGCCAATGTCCACTGGCCATCATGACCTGCTGGCACTAAGCCAGTAGGACATTTTCATTTTTTTTCTCAGGGCTTATTCTTTGAGAAAAATAAAATAAAATACAAAATAAAAAACATAGTCCTACAAAAAAAATAAACAATGTTTGGGGGTTTTCTTTCTAATAAGCCTTAGTCCTACAAATCAATGTTTCCTCAGGGCTTTTTCCTCTAATAAGCCTAAGTCCTACAAATCAATCTTTCCTCAGGGCTTGAGCCTCTAACAACAAATCTAACAAATCATCCTCTTCAAAATACTCTATCAAGTCAAGTATCAGTCTACCCTAGTGGCAGCGTACATCAGGGGGGTCCTGTCTATCATTTTTCATACAATTTTCTAATTTTATTTTTTTATTACCCGTCCCCCCAATGCCAGTAAAGAAACCCCCCAAAATAAATTCCTTGCTTAAATGATTCATTTTCACACTCTAACCACCAACACAGGCACCCTCCTCAGAACCCTTTTATACCATGTCTTATGGCAGGGCTCATAATTTCCATTCGCCTCCTCGCATTTGGCGAGGAGAAATTGAGCGAGGGCAAGTAGAAATTGAAGCCTCCGCTGTTCTGCCCACATTTCAGTTTGTCCCATTTTCCTGGCACATGGAACATGCGGGGGTAACGGGGATTGGCTATTGGGCACTGGTCAGTGATATTTTCTTGCTGGTTTTGAATATGTGACTATATGAGCGCTGCTCCGGCTCTTTCCCTCTCCCTCTGCGTGCAGACTGACTGAGCGGAGCACGCAGAGAGGGAACGAGGGAAGGATGTGTGCTGTTTGAAGCAGTGCTTGATAGAAATTACTACAGCCCAGGAGGTTTTCTGACAATACTACTTATTGTAGTTTGCACTACAACTCCCATAATCCTTATTGCCGGCGCTTTATCTAATTTACTGACTCGCTTAAGCCTGCATACCTCAGTTACAGCAGAGCTTCATCCAAATTACTGAGCGAGAGAGAGGCTCAGAACCGAGAAGGACTAACTTAGATTTGATTTGTTTATTCTGCTCCCTTTTATGAGTCTCTCTCTCTCGCTCAATAATTTGGATGAATCTGCACTGTAACTGAGGTATGCAGGCTTAAGTGAGTCAGTAAATTAGATAAAGCGCCGGCAATAAGGATTATGGGAGTTGTAGTGCAAACTACAATAAGTAGTATTGCCAGAAAACCTCCTGGGCTGCAGTAATTTGTATCAAGCGCTGCTTCAGACAGCACACATCCTTCCCTCTTTCCCTCTCTGCGTGCTCCGCTCAGTCAGTCTGCACGCAGAGAGAGAGGGAAAGAAGAGCCGGAGCAGGGCTCATATAGTCACATATTCAAGAGTCAGTGAGTAAGGATGCGGTGTGGTATGGTATCTTCCGAAAAACAGTATGGAGGTAAACATTGGGTTAATGGCGCAACCGTGTACCGGTCTACTAGTCGTGTGCATGTCGCAGTCGCGGGATAGATATTAGTTTTACAATTTGTATTTCTCTGTTTATATCCTCATTTGAAAGTATTTATCTAAATCTCTAAAGCCCCATAACAGAAGATGTGATACTGTAGAGACTGATTATACGCGCAAGGATAAAAAATTATGGTCCTATTTCAAATAGATAGTATCGAGTTTCAATAATACGGTGTGTTGTTAACTCGAAAGGGTGGTATTTTCCTATGCAGAGTTAATAAATGGCTTAGAAAAGTGATCTGGCAGACAATAATGCTTCTTTAATAAATTGGTGTTGAAGCTGGAATCTGGTTGTCATACCTCTCAGGTTATAGAGGATGTGTAAGCTCATATGTAATGCGCATTACACACATCTGCACCTGACTTGTGTAAATGTTAACAGAACAACACGATGAGCTTTCCTTGATGGATTTACTTCAAACTGAATGTAGGATCTAATACTGTATTTGTTATAGAAAGGACAACAGATTGAGAAACCTCCTGTTGCATTCAATTGCTTTTTCCCAGGCAATAGTATGGGAAGTGTTAGCCCTGTGTTAAATTGTTGATAATTAGGAGTATATTTTCCAGTTAATAAGATGAATTATGAATTAACAGAGCCAGTAATGAAGCACCATGCCCTTGTTTCTTGTGTTTAAATTAGTTATAAGTCAAAATTGAGAAAAATGTATTTTCATTCCTAGACACTTTGTTTGAATTTCTTCTCCAACAACCGAAAAAATACTTGTTGTTGGGTGTTTTAACCTATTTATTAGCCCCTCATCCATTTAGTCCCTCTTCCCTACACTCATAACCATTTATGATGCTGTGCCAATCAATAAGATGATGGTATAACTGACAGCAATGTGTTACTTACTATGGCCTTCATGTATAAAGACAGAGTGTGGTAAATCAACTGTACCATGTTGTGAGGAGAAGAAGTGGGTCCTCAAATACTTTCACATTGTTTAAATGAAACATTTAACTGGTATAATGCATTGTCAGTGTCATTTCATCAAAGAGAACTTGAGATGGGTGGGGTTAAAGGCAGGGATATGGGTGGAGTTAAAGGCAGGGATATGGGTGGGGCTAGGCGTGGAAACTGGTGGCGAGTAAATTTTCAGGCCTGGCTAGTAGCTCAGGACTTGAAATTTTGAGCCCTGTCTTATGGATTTGTTTTTCTTAACTTCCCCCAAATCCCAGTAAACAACCCCCCTAAGAAAAACATTCCCTTTCAACTGATTCTTTCTCCAATCCCCACCAGTACAGGTACCCTAATGCCTCTTTTATACAATGTCTTTGAGAAATAAAATATTTGCTATGTGTTGCCTATCCCTATCTGTTGGTGTATATATATATATATATATATATATATATATATATATATATATATATATATATATATATATTAGGTTAAAGCCCGTCATTCGACGGGATGTAGGTCATGCAGAAGCGCTTGTAGGATAGAAATAAAAGAAATATCCTCCCAGGGCAAGGGACGTGGACCCACTTCTGCGTGTTGCCCCTTTTTTTTTTTTTTTTGCATTGTCTTTTTTTTTTTCTCTAAATAAATACAGGTTTACATGTTATCGATTCCCATTGCATTAAATGGAAAATATCTCTCTATATACAATATTTTTTGTGAATACACTTTCAGACCCTTCAATGAGTTTGCCTTGTTGCCATCCATCTATTATTTTAATTTTTACATCGCAAGATCGTCTTGCTCGTGATAAGGCAACATATAATTGTCCATGACTAAATACAGGATCAGGAAGATACACTCCCACCTTTTCTAAAGTTTGACCTTGTGACTTATTAATAGTCATTGCAAATGCCAATTTTATTGGGAATTGTCTACGTCTCAGAGTGAATGGCAAGTCCATATTTGTAGGCGCCAAATCAATTCTCGGCAGGAAAACTATATCATGTTCAGCAGATCCCGTAATGATTTCAGCAATAACCAAATTTGGTTTCAATTCAATCACAATTAAGCGGGTTCCATTACATAAACCGTGCTTAGTATTGATTTTTCTGAGAAGCATTACAATGCAACCCACCTTCAAATTCAGTTTATGATTGGGCATTCCAGAAGGTGTTTGTTCATTTAAGAATTCCACTGGATAATTTTGTCTATCCTCTGGACTTTCATCATCGACTGAGTCTGAACTCAAATAAGTTACAGTGTCTGTTTCAAGGAGATCCAGAATTTTCTCATTGATTTTATCAACATCAGTATTTTTTGGACATAATATTGCCATCTTGGAGAATCTTCCAACGTCTGCAGCAGTGAGCTTATCACCAAAGATTTCAGTGACAATTGATTCCTTGCAAATAAGCTCAGCAGGAATTTCAATTATATCTTCAGGAAGACCGTGGTCATTTGTTAACTCACCATTGCCAAGTTTTATCAGCCATTCAGTGAATAGGTGGTCAATGGACCTGACATTACTTTTAAGGTATAAAACTTTAAATTTGTCCCAGAAATGGTTAAATTTTAGACTTGCCTCAACTATTGCTGATCGACTGCCATGAGGAACAACAGGAAGGGTTTGTCGGAAGTCCCCTCCTAATAGCAAGACCTTTCCACCAAATGGTTTTTGGTTTTGCATTATTTCTTTAAGCAATCTGTCAACTGCTGTTAATGCAACACTGGGAGCCAATGTTGATTCATCCCAGATTAATAATTCTGCTTGCCGAATTAAAGTGGCTTCTGCGGATAGCATCTTCATTCGAGAAGTTGTTGTCTCATCTATGGGGACAGCTAAGGCAAACTGGGAATGGTAAGTTCTACCACCATCCAATAAATTTGCTGCTATGCCTGTGGATGCTACAGGTAATGCAGCCTTAACTTCACCACGTAATGTGGAAAGAAGTGTTTTGTATACGTGGGTTTTTCCACTTCCCCAACCCCATCCATGAAAAAGCATCTGTTGGGTAGAGTTTCATTTTCAACAGCATTCATTACCGTGTCAAAAACATTTTTTTGTTCAGTATTTAAGGTGGCTCTCATGGCTTGAGCTTTCTGTTTCTCGGCACGATTATCAAAGTATTGTTGAGCATTTCCCGCCATGTTAGCTGGTGGCGATGGTAGGCCAACTGTTTCACATGTTTTGCCATTCTGCTTTAGAGTTTCTTCAATTTCTCTAAGTGCAAGATTTTCACAATGCTGACAGTTGTCAACATGACCATCATGCCTGCTGAAATCTTCGTACATATCAGCTTTGTACTTTTCAAACAGCTGAAGGGTGTAAGTTGGGAGTGCTTCAAGAGAAATGTACGCAAATAAATCCCGCAACTGCCTTGGCATTTGAAAAACAACAGCCTCAGAGAGTGCCAAGTCCCAAGTGGCGTCATTGTTAAAAATACCTTGCTGTTGAGCAGCTTCTTTAAAGGTTGAATATATTTGACCACCAATAGTTCTTAAGTCTTCAAAAGAAGTAGCTCCACGTGTATGGAGCAGCAATAATCGAAGGCAGTACCATTCTGGATCTGCCTTGAGATGTACGGAATACATCCGACCAATTGTTGTTTCAGCTTGTCTTTGTCGAGGTTTCCAAATTCTGGCTTGTTTGTTAAATACAAAGTGCAATGGAATGTCCGCATACAGATGTTACCTGGCATTTTCATCTGTTCTATTTAATTTGAACCATGCAGTCAGCATAGTGTCTTTGCTTTGTGCCCTTTGAACAGCAGCTTGAACGTTATCTTCTTTAAAGGTAACCATTTGTTCATCTTCCAGATGAACAGGAAGTCTGACAATTGTATGTGACTGTTCACACATCTTAAAGCCAAACAGTCGCCACGCAGCTTCTGGAGCACTGACATATCGAGAATCCATATGGTCTTTGATCTCTTCATGATGCAAAGTTCTATGTTCTGAAATGTCAACATCGGCGCAGTCATGTCCCTTGTACACATATTTAAAGAGATATTTAACACTCTTTATAGAAGCACAGCTCTCCACATTAATGTGGCAGTTGTACTTCAGAGTGAAATATGGATTGTATGGAACAATCCAAGAGTTGTCAATTGTTTTACCATTAATGGTAGCTGTACGTCCATTATTGCTTCTGCGGTATTTTGGATACCCATCACATTCTGCCAAAGTTTGTTCTTGGAATGTTTTTGGAACACTTCCCTTCCACCATACATGGAGAATTTGGGTTGTGGACACCACATGGACCATGCACCATATGCTTGGTTACGATAGCATGTAACCGAGGATAGTTATTAATATCCAGAATTTCCGCGGATATAACTTTATCAATGTCAGGCCCATCCTTTGGCACGTCATCTGCCTTCATTATCACTAACATATGGGCATGAGATAGTCCTCTCTTCTGGAATTCAATTACATGTATTTTGGCTTTTGGAGTTCCAAGGACATGCTTTTTACAAACATCATCCAATAGCTCCTGGAGTTTGAGTTTAAAAACTCGTGCAACTAAATCAGGGCGAGATTCAGGTGATTGGCCTTCCAGCAAGTTGTCAGTTATTTCTGGCCATTTTGGATTGCAAGTCATTGTTATAAAGTAAGTTGGCTTACCATTTACTCTGACATTAGCCATTGCATTTTGGTATCTCTGTGTCATATTTCTTGGGCTTCCTTCAAATGAAGATGGCAAAATGATAGCTCTTCCAGGCAATAAATTATGTACATCAGCTTCATTATGCAAATAATCCATAAGACCCGTGTATTTTTCAACCCGTATTTGTGATTGGTTTTGTCTTATATAGTTTAATCTGTTTGCCTCTGTTTTCACATAGGCATCAACAAAGTATTGCTGGGTCAGTTTTCCAGCTGAGATAAATGGATTAAATTCATCACGGATTGAAAACCTGTATCCGTAATATTGCATCTGAGATACCCTTGTTCTGGGATTAGCCGACTGAGGTACATTTAAATTCATCAAAGATAGAGTTTGTATAAAGGGATATCTATCCCCCAGCTTTGATCTCCATATGGAAAGAGCAATGGATACACCATTGGTTCCAAATTCGGATCCAACACACTGATCCTTTCTGTTCACTTTGGTTTTGGATAATTTTCGTTGATCCTGCAATGAATCAATAAATCTCTCTCAAGAGGAGGTTCACCCTCGGTATTTTGGAAAACAACCGCAACCTCGTTAATTCTGGGTGCATTGTAGCGTCTTTGATCTGAATTACGTTTTTGAACAATTGCCATTGAAACGGTGGCAGGTTCAGTTCCATTGAGCCTTGCTTCAGCAATGCACTCTTGTTCTACTTCATATAGCATTTTGCATGCATCTGCAAAAGGATTATTTTCAGCCATGAATGTGCTCAATTCTTGCATGAGATCAACACTGCACTGAGCATTTTCAGACATCATCATTCGTTGATTAGTGGCCTCATCAGGGTCCAAAATGTATAATTGGGCAAATTTTCTTTTGTCTCCATTTATTGGGTGAAGTGCCCCTGAACGATGGTATATTTGACCATTTATTCTAAAACAGTAAGGTCCATAACCTGGAGGTGGTTTAACTTTGGCTCCCATAGATGCAAATGCCAAAGAACTATTTAGAGAGTAGATGTTTGCATGAAAATTCCTGGAAAGCTCATGTTCATGTGTCATCAATTTTTCTATTAGTTTTGAGACCCAGATTGGTTAAAGCTTAACTTTACCTTTACAGCAGCACTGGCTAAACAATTTGTCAGTCGGTTGTTCTCCTGAAAAATGCTTAGCTTGGCAAAAATTGCATATTATATTTAGTTCTCCACAACAAAATTGTGGAATTTGTGATTCGTCTAAATGTTCAGAAACTGCAAGTTGCAATGTTGCATTAATGCGTATTCGTCTGACTACTGCAGTTCTTTTTTTTTCAAGTTCATTGTGTCTTAACCTATTGGCGTCTTTTAAGTGTTGAGACATATTTGCCCTGCAAGTTCTGCGATTTTGTGTCCTAGTTTGAGTGTAGATCTCCCTGTCATTATCGTTCATGTGTGCTATTCTTTTTCTAAGACTACTTGCATTACTTTCCCTCAAAAGGGCCCTTTTGTCATCAGACATATTTGTAACTCTCTGTTTTTGACATAGTGCATTAGTTTCCCTCATAATGGCTCTTTTGTCGTCATTCATATTGGCTCTGCGAGTTCTTTGCCTTTCCCTTACACGGGCCCTCTGTTTCTCATTCATATTTGCTCTGCGAGTTCTTTGCCTTTCCCTTACACGGGCCCTCTGTTCCTCGTTCATGTTTGCTCTGCGAGTTCTTTGCCTTTCCCTGACACGGGCCCTCTGTTCCTCATTCATGTTTGCTCGACGACGATGCTGTTCCTCAGCCCGATGTCTCTTTCTATCAACTTCCTCCACCGCAGTTAGTGTTCTCGCTTTTCTTTTTCTTTGACTACCTGCATTAATTTCCCTCAGAACGGTTATAATTTCATCATCAGACATATTTGTAATAGTCTGTGTACACGGGCCAAAGTGAGTGATAAAAGACCTTTACTGATGTTTCTCCTTTCTCCAGCTGTCTCTCACACTGTCCCCTTGCTGGTGTTTCTCTTATCTCTTACACTCTCCCCTTGCTGGTGTTTCTCCTCTCTCTTACACTCTTCCTTTCCTGGTGTTTCTCCTCTCTTACACTCTCCCCTTGTTGGTGTTTCTCCTCTCTCTTACACTCTCCCCTTGCTGGTGTTTCTCTTCTCTCTTACACTCTCCCTTTGCTGGTGTTTCTCCTCTCTCTTACACTCTTCCTTTCCTGGTGTTTCTCCTCTCTCTTACACTCTCCCCTTGCTGGTGTTTCTCCTCTCTCTTACACTCTTCCTTTCCTGGTGTTTCTCCTCTCTCTTACACTCTCCCCTTGCTGGTGTTTCTCCTCTGTCTTACACTTGCCCCTTGCTGGTGTTTCTCTTCTCTCTTACACTCTCCCCTTGCTGGTGTTTCTCCTCTGTCTTACACTTGCCCCTTGCTGGTGTTTCTCGTCTCTCTTACACTCTCCCCTTGCTGGTGTTTCTCTTCTCTCTTACACTCTCCCCTTGCTGGTGTTTCTTCTCTCTCCCTGTGAGAATGGTTAATAGGGGTGGATGGTATGTGGGGATACTGGAGGGGGTCACTAACCTGAAGGTTAAATATTATTGTCAATAACGTGAAGGAATAGAAACCTTTTATTTTATTTTAATACGTAAAATCAAATTGCCTATACTTTTAAAATCTTCACATATAATTTTTACACTTTTGAGCTCCCTGTTTCTGTTTGCAGAGTGTATTACAGTATTCAGAATACAGTACTGCAGTGATAGTGCTACATTGTATTACATCATGCTTTGATGCTTGACTGACCAGAAAACTCCGGGCTTAATGTCAGGGATATGTGGTTAAAAAAACATTTTCAGGTTTCAGTATCTACAGACAGTGTGACACATATATCCTATTTGTTCAGCCAGTGCAACGGAGAGGCCCCCACTGGACACCTGAGGCGCAAATGTTAGTTGCACTATTGGGACATAAAGAAAGAGCTTTTTGTGTCAAGCTGAGCTGAAGATGTAAACTCAGTTTTTGGCATAACTGCCAAAAATGAACCTCTTTTAACTGTTATTGTGTTGTCTGTGATGTCTCTCACACTCTGCCCTCACAACATACAGGGCGCAACTGGCTGGCTGTCAGTTATGCGCGTCCACATGCTCAGAGGGCTCCCACCGTGCATGTGGACGCGCATAACTGACAGGCAGACGGTCGCGAGGGCAGAGTGTGAGAAACACCAGCTGCCAGCCCTCTGAGCTCTGCCAGCCTTGTCACCTTGTACGTGGACGCCAGGAAGGTATAACTGACAGGCACCCGCAAGCGCGAGTTCCTGTCAAAAACGCGTCCATAGTTACTGTAGACGGTGCGGTGGGGGGGAGCAAGTCACGTGGTCTCTGTCTATGTGAGTTAGTGCTTCGTGCTACGCTCACAGGGAGAGATGCATTCTTATACTTTATGGTATAGGATATATATATATATATATCAATTCATTAATTCAATGCTGTAAGCTCATAATACTGATTTCTATTTTTTCTTATTTTACAGGCACCACAATAACAGCTCCAGGTAAATACATGAATATTTTAATCTGTTCTGTTGTACAATATCCACTGACACTGATTTTGTTATCTGTAAGTAAGATCCAGAATCACGTCTTGCTATTCCTCGACTGCATGAGTGAATGAACTGGGGCTAATGGACACCTGTATTTTGCTTTCCATGAGTAAAGAAAATGTATTTATTTAAGTTATGTCAGAGAATGATTTAAATGATCCGTAATGCTAAAAGAAAAAAGCTCACACTTACCATAATACATATACAGTATTTCCATGTTTTTTGTACATTTCATTGAAAAGAATAAATTAAGGTGTTTTTTGCATGTTAGTTTCTAGCAGATTTTCATTATTTATTTATTTATTTGATAGATTTAGTAGGGATGGGTGAACGTTGTCATTGTGTTCCCGTGAGAAATTTTGCGAAAACCACGTTGTTATCCACTTTTCAGTGGGAAAATCTGCTTTAAAACTATAAAACGTGATGTTTTTGCAGCAGGCAGACACAATTGAAGCAGCTACAGAGCGAAATAGATGTGCTGTGCTGTTCTACTGTGATATTTTGGAAATATTGAGGCAGGAGAGTCTCATAGTGACTGCGATCATTATGAGCAGCAAAAAGAGGTACTGGAAGGGTCCTTATTATGTGTCCACTGAGACTGAGGATGAGGAGGAGGAAGTGACTGGCATTACTGAACCAATGCTGTCCAGTCCCCCTAAATCACCCTAAGGGATCTTGGGGAATTTAATGTAAAGGAAGGGAGAAAAGAAAATTGGAAGGAAGGGAGAAAAGAGTAATACTAGTGAGAGCAGGACAGGTCCGCTGCCTGTGCCTTGTGCAAGACCTTCTGACCCTGTTGCCAGTGCCACCATTTCTGTACCTGCTGACAGATGTGCTGTACCTGCAACCACTATTGCTGTACCTGCTGCCAGATGTGCTGACCCTGCTGCCACTTGTTCTGTACCTGCTGCCAGACATGCCGCCAATGCTGCCCCAGTGCTGTACCTGCAACCACCATTGCTGTACCTGCAACCACCACTGCTGTACATACTGCCAGATGTGCTGTTCCTGCTGCCACCAGCACTGTACCTGCTGCCAGTGCTGAACATGCTGCCACCAATACTTTGACTGCTGCTAGTGTGTCTTGTAGTACTCAGGAAGGGTGGGGGAGAAAATAATGCTAAGTGTGACAACAAGGGAGCCTATATCACACTTGCCATTCCCAAATTGTCCAGTCAGCTGCCTAATCATCCTGCTGCTTAAACAACTCAGCAGCAGCAGCAGTAGGAACTGCAGTGGCAACTCAGGACTCAGGAGGATATTTGACAATAGCCAGTGGCCACTGGCCAACATGACCTGCTGGTAGTAGGCCAGTAGGGCATTTTTATTTTTTACTCAAGGCTTGTTCTTTTAAAAAAAATACATAATAAAAAACATAGTCCTACAAAAAAAATAAACAATGTTTGGGGGGTTTTCTTCGTAATAAGCCATAGACCTACAAATCAATGTTTCCTCAACGCTTGTTCCTGTAACAAGCCTAAGTCCTACAAATCAATAGTTCCTCAGAGCTTGAGCCTCTAACAACAAATATAACAAATCATCCTCTTCAAAATACTCTATCAAGTCAAGTATCAGTCTACACTACAGGCAAATTACATCAGGGGGGTCCTGTCTATCATTTTACATACAATTTTCTAATTTTATTTTTACTTTTTTATTAACCGTACCCCCAATACCAGTCAAGAAACCCCCCAAAACAAATTCCTTGTGTAACGGAAGCTGAGAAGGGACCGCGTCGCCTTCCGCCGTCGTTCCTGGGTCTCTCCTTCTCGACGCAGATAAGCGCCGTCGGATGCACCAGTTGAAGTATGAACAGTCACTGGAAACAGCCGCAGGATCGCTGGAAGCAGGGAAGCGTCCACGTCGCCGCCTGACAGTCCACGAAGTTAGGTCGCAGGAAACTGGCAGCAGGTGGTCGGCGCTTCAGGATACTTGGCGCAGATGGGTATCAGAGTGGATACTTTAGACCATGAGCAATACAAGACTCCAGGACTCCTTGTTCACTCCAAAACATAACTCATTTTATTATCACAAACCACAGATATTTATATACAGTACAGTACATTGGATCACATGGGGAAACCTGATACAATAGGGAACATGATTAAATCATAACACAACAGACAAAAGGCAAGGGCTGACACAATGAGAGCATTCACAGAGGTAATCAACTCACAACATATAATACAAAGGGCTGGCAACAGAGTTTCAGGCTATACAATAGGTGACTCACAGACTGAGGGGTGTGAATGGATTAACGCACACAGCAGGGGGTCTCAGGACAGTTCTCACTCCAAGTACTTGAGTGGCTAGAATATACATTCCCTTAACAATGGCCAGGGGTTGAATAATTAAGCAAAAGGTTTGGGAGTCTGCAATACATATTGAAATAATTAACCCCTCACTGACTATTCCCTTGGAGTAAACCCTCAAACATACCACATACAATAACTAAAACGTTTGCCATACATTAAACATAGTATGTGATCCAAAGTCTATGAATTTAAGTCTTTCTCTTAGGGAATAGCTGGCCAGTTTGTACGCCAAGGCTCAGCATAGAGTCCAAACAGTAATAAATGTCCATAGTCTTTGGATAAATAGTTTGAGGTCCTGACAAGGGCTCTGTAACGGGTAGGATCCGTTACATTTCTCCCCCTTTTTTGTACCAAGCCAGTGGTTGCGGTAGTAAATGCTGGCTTGGGACTCTAGGAGAGCCTTGCTGCTGTGAGCCGCTTGTCTGGACAGTTCGTTAGTCCAGCGGCCTTGGTCCTAGGCCAGTCGCAAGTGTGGAGCCCCTTGTCCTGGGCCAGGGAAACAACAAGCAAGCCCCTTGTCCTGGGCTGGGAGAGAATAGCTGCGCCCCTTGTCCTGGGCCAGGAGAAAACATGAGCCCCTTGTCTGAGCCTGGCAGTAGAGAACAAGGCCCTTGTCCTGGGCCAGGGAAGAAAATGTAAGCCCCTTTGTCCTTAATGCTGGGCCAGGGGAACTGATGCCTGTTTGTCCTGGCAGTCAACAAATGGGGTGGCCTTCCCTGGGCCAGGCTCCATGCAGAGCTGGGGTTCAATGTTCCTGGGTCTGGGGCCAGGGGCTCAGGGTCCAAAGCCAGTCTATAAGGGGGATCTTCCTGGGGCAATTGTGTCTCTGGCTTCTGTGCATCAGAGTGTGGGGAGAGAGGCATATCTCCCCCTTTTAGTTGGGCCACTGCCCCAGAGGAACAGGAGAGGATGTTTGTCCCACTCTCCTGGGCTGGGGCAACGTTCTGGGACACATTCCCACCCCCCAGGCCGAGCTCAGGAAATTCAGGGGCCCCAGCAACATCCCTAGTGAGGACTGTCTCCTCCCTCACCAGCTCAGGGTTCCCTTGACCACTGGGAAAGCTTGTAATCCCACTTCCCCTGCCAAGAACGTTTGTGTCCCTGAGTCGTAAACACTCTTGTTCCAGGGCAATCTCCATGGGGGTCACCTCCGTGGGGCTGCTGGTGAGCTTACTTCCCTTCACCAGAGTCAGGGCAAAACAAGGGGTGGTGTGCTCACTCCTACACACCACAACAGAGGGTTCATAGGACTCGGTGGATTCGCTCCCCTCCACCAACCCATGGGTCACAGAGAGGTGGATATCCAAGGAATCAGTGCTGCAAAGGGGCAATCGGCTGATCTCCTTGGCGTTTGGGGCCTCCTCCTCAGGGCCACTTCTTTTCTTCAGCAGGGAGGCACTCCCAAACCTCCCAGCAATTTTACTCAGGCGCCTGGAGAACACCATCTTCCCTTTCTCCAGGGCACTAACAACAGGGGGCAGACTAGGGCTGCTGGTGGGGACCTGCGTCTCCTTCACCACAGCAGGGGTAATAACAGGCTCCTTAATGAAGACCGTGGCCCCACTCACTAGGCCAGGGGTCTCAGGGAAACTGATGGGGCACTGTTCCCCACCCATCAGGTCATATGACACATCCGCAGGAGGTCCAGCAGCACTATTCTCTTCCAGTCCGCTGGGGTCCTCCTCCTGTAGGCCATCACACACAGGCCTTTCTTCTGCCTGGAGGGAGTCCGCAGTCCCATCCCTCCAGGCAGCATTACTTGTAATCCTGGGGAGCATGCACGGCTCTGCTCCCAGCACATCTTCCACCCCCACAGGGGGTAACATCTTGGGGCTGCTGGTGGGCTCTCTTACACCCACTACAGCAGGGAGGTCATGGGGACTGATGGGCTCGCTCCTACCCATCAGTTGGGACATACAATTGCTGCTGGTGGGGACCTGCGTCTCATCCACCGCAGCTGGGAAGGCAGGGTAAGGGGCAATATTCGTATCAGGGGAGACGTCTGTCCCATCCCCTGATGCCGAGGCATCTTCTTCACTGAGGAGGAACGCATTCCCACTCCTCAGCTCAGGGAAAATACAGTTCAGGGGCAAAGGGGTATCAGGAAGGACGATTTTCCCACTTCCTGATGCAGGGGCAACAACAGGGGCACTGGTGAGGAACGAATTCCCACTCACCAGTGTGGAGTGAACAGGGGTAACACAATCCTGGCCCTCAAAGTCGTTGAAGTCCTCCTCAGATGCGTTACCCCCCATTCTTCTTCCTCTTTTTTGAATTCCCGGACCTCTCGAATGAACCCAGCATATAGTTGCTCCAGGTCCCCTTCACATCCTGCCAGAATATCCAAATTTCCCTGGCAGTCTGCAGGAATGTATCCACCAAAACGGTCCTCTCTTTTGTCCCGGATCTCCCAGTATCTGCTGGAGTCAGGGCACCCAAAAGTAGAGTCCATGTGGTAGGCGTTCCATACCAGCCCTTGGATGTCCCATCGCAAGCGGGCTGGGCACCAGTCAAAAAGGCCCTCGGATCCATATTCCTGTTCCAGGTATTTAACAAAGTCCCAGTACTCCTCCTGTACTCTGAGCTCCTCTGTAATGCATGCATCCAACTCTGGAACGAAGTCGTAGATAATATCGCCCAGCCGGGTCCACCACTGTATTCGGATGGCGCTGTAGCGATCCTCGTATGCTCCCAGAGTGTCTGCCAGCACTGCTTCATCTGCCATGCCTCAATTGCTGCACCCAATATGAAGGAGAAATCCCACCACTGCCACCAATGTAATGGAAGCTGAGAAGGGACCGCGTCACCTTCCGCCGTCGTTCCTGGGTCTCTCCTTCTCGACGCAGATAAGCGCCGTCGGATGCACCAGTTGAAGTATGAACAGTCACTGGAAACAGCCGCAGGATCGCTGGAAGCAGGGAAGCAGGGAAGAGTCCACGTCGCCGCCTGACAGTCCACGAAGTTAGGTTGCAGGAAACTGGCAGCAGGTGGTCGGTGCTTCAGGATACTTGGCGCAGATGGGTATCAGAGTGGATACTTTAGACCATGAGCAATACAAGACTCCAGGACTCCTTGTTCACTCCAAAACATAACTCATTTTATTATCACAAACCACAGATATTTATATACAGTACAGTACATTGGATCACATGGGAAACCTGATACAATAAGGAACATGATTAAATCATAACACAACAGACAAAAGGCAAGGGCTGACACAATGAGAGCATTCACAGAGGTAATCAACTCACAACATATAATACAAAGGGCTGGCAACAGAGTTTCAGGCTATACAATAGGTGACTCACAGACTGAGGGGTGTGAATGGATTAACGCACACAGCAGGGGGTCTCAGGACAGTTCTCACTCCAAGTACTTGAGTGGCTAGAATATACATTCCCTTAACAATGGCCAGGGGTTGAATAATTAAGCAAAAGGTTTGGGAGTCTGCAATACATATTGAAATAATTAACCCCTCACTGACTATTCCCTTGGAGTAAACCCTCAAACATACCACATACAATAACTAAAACGTTTGCCATACATTAAACATAGTATGTGATCCAAAGTCTATGAATTTAAGTCTTTCTCTTAGGGAATAGCTGGCCAGTTTGTACGCCAAGGCTCAGCATAGAGTCCAAACAGTAATAAATGTCCATAGTCTTTGGATAAATAGTTTGAGGTCCGGACAAGGGCTCTGTAACGGGTAGGATCCGTTACACCTTGCTTAACTGATTCCTTCCCCAGACTCCAACCACCAACACAAGCATGCTCCTCAGACCCCTTTTCTACCATATCTTATGAATTTATTTTTTCTTAACTGCCCTCCAATCCCAGTTAACCCCCCCTCCAAGAAAAACATTCCCTTTTCAACTGATTTCACGAAAACCACTTAAAAACTATAAAACGTGATGTTTTTGTGGCAGGCTGACACAATAGAAGTACTCAGTACTCAGGAGGGGGAGGAGAAAATGATGCTAAGTGTGACAACAAGGGAGCATATATCACACTTGCCATTCCCAAGAAGTCCAGTCAGCTGCCTAATTATCCTGCTGCTTAAGCAACTCAGCTGTTACGGTTTTTAGGACACTCAGACCAGTAGGTGAGAATAAAACACACTTTATTTTTAAAGCAAAATAATGCACAGGTTCGCCCTCTAGTGGCGGTAGGTAATACACAGATCGTGCAAACTGAGATATTACAATAGTAATAGCACAATGGATATACATGCAAGACAATAAACAATAGGGTGGTATGAATCCCCAAGGGGTTAATGACTTAAACACAGTCCGTCTCAGATGTGGAGGTTTGGCACGCCCTGGGTGTTAAAAGGCTGTGCTGGATAGACAAAGTTCATCTGGTACTGAAGACCGGACTGCCTCGCCAAAGTGTTTGGATATTAAGCAGAATAGGAATCAACTTAGCCCCCCGGGCGTAGCTATTGGAACTGCTTTGGTTTGTGCAAGTGCAAATAGCCCCCACGGGCGTAACGGGAACCGGACGGCAATGCAAGAGCTTATCAGCCTCCTCAGACTTTGCTGAATGCTGGAATATGTATGCAAGAGCCACTAGCCCCCTCGGGCGTAGTACCGGATAAGCTAACACTGAAGCCTTAAACTGCCACCACTCTGTATAACGGATAATGCACGGTAATCGACACCGGAGAGCCTTAGGCGCCCAAACAATGTGACTACTCTGCAATGGAGGATTAGAATTGCCGACGGTGAGCGGCCAATTCAGCAGCAGTATCACGGGTAACGAGGCTCATACTGGAGGTAGAGAGAGTGAGAACGAGGCAGCACTGCTAGAGTTAAAAAGTACGTTTAATCGAGGCTTCATCGCTACTGGAAGGCTCTGCAATTAGAGGAAGGCATACGGATACAGACACAGCTCTGTACGGGTAGCAAGGCACTGCATTAATCGTGGGTAACACCAGGCAAGGTAGTCACACTGAAGCTGGCAACAGAGACTGGAAATGTCGCTGCGGCGACAACTGGAACGCAGGTCACTGGAACAAGCTGGAAGTCGATTTTCGGAGCAGGAGGTCAGCCGGGCCGGGTCGGAGCACGTAGGAGGCAGTCATACAAGCCGGGTCATACACAAGCAGGAACGTCAATCTAGCCGGGTCAGGATCCAATGGTGGTACGCAGACGAACCGGGTCATACACAAGCAGGAACACTGGAGAATAGTCAGGACAAGCCGAATCGATACACAGGAACTCAGAACACAAGAACACAGCAACAGCACACTGGCTCAGAAACACCACGAAAGGGCATCTGACAGATGTGGTAGACAGGTATAAAAAGGTCACCAGGAGGCGGGCCAAACCAACACAGCAAATCAGTGTCTGCCACAAATGAGAGTGACAGGAATCACAGGCACTGTGATAGTACCCCCCTCTCAAAGACCCCCTCTCCCTGCCTGAGGTCTGGGTTTCAAAGGATATTTAGAGTGAAAGCTGCGTACCAATCTAGGTGCATGGAGGTCCCCTTGATCAACCCAAGAACGTTCTTCAGGACCATAGCCCTTTCAATGAACCAAATATTGCAGCTTTCCTCTAAATCTCCTAGAGTCAATAATACTCTGGACCTCATATTCCTCTTGGCCCTGGACGTCCACCGGCCCAGGAATCACTGGCGTAGTAGTATAACGATTGCACACCAAGGGTTTCAGAAGCGACACATGGAACACATTGTGAATGTGCATTGAGGGTGGAAGTTCCAGAGCATAAGAAACCGGATTGATCTTGCGGATAATCTTAAATGGACCAATGAACCGGGGAGCCAGTTTGTTGGATGGCACTTGTAAATTGAGGTTTCTGGATGACAGCCATACCCTATCCCCAACTTGGAATGAGACCGCTGGAAGGCGTCTGCGATTAGCGTGCCGTTGCTGCCGCCTAAATGACTGACTAAGGGACCTCTGAACCTGTGCCCAAGTGGAACGATGTTGCGCCAAATGCTCGTCCAAAGCAGGAATCTGCTGAGCCTGAAAGGAGTCCGGGAGCAGACAAGGCTGGAACCCATAATTAACGAGAAACGGGGAGCTCCCGGACGATGAGTTAACCACACAGTTTCTGGCAAACTCCGCCCATGGCAACAGGTCAGCCCAATTATCATGATGATTGGTGACAAAGCAGCGCAGGAACTGCTCCAGTCCCTGATTGGCACGCTCAGCGGCCCCATTCGTCTGGGGATGGTAGGCGGAGGAAAATGACAATTGGATGCCCATCTGACCACAAAATGCCCTCCAAAACCGAGAAACGAACTGGCTCCCACGGTCGGAGACAATCACTCTGGGTACTCCATGCAGGCGGAACACCTCTCTGGCAAAGACTGCAGCCAATTCCTGGGCCGATGGAAGGCCAGTCAGAGGCACAAAATGTGCCATCTTAGAGAATCTATCGACCACCATAAGAATGAACGTGTAACCTCTAGAGGCAGGTAATTCTCCCAAGAAGTCAATGGATATATGAGACCAAGGACAGTCTCTGTTGGGCACCGGTTGCAATAAGCCCACAGGGAGATGCCTGGGGGTCTTGGCACGGGCACAGGTGGTACAAGCTGCAGTAAAAGCGGTGCAGTCGGCTCTCAGGGTAGGCTACCAAAATAACTGCGAGAGAGACCATACTAGTTGGTCCCTACCAATATGCCCAGCCGCTTTAGAAGCGTGATAAGTTTCCAACAGACGGACACGGAATGACTCATCTACGAAACATTTCCCCACTGGTGTTTCAGGAGGTGCCCTTGATTGTGATGCCAGTATCTCCTCCCCCAGAGGCGAGGTTATGGTGGTACGGATAATAGCCAGGATATGATCTGGCTCAATGATGGGTACCTGGTCTTCCTCCCTCTCAGTGTCTGAAGCGAACTGATGTGACAACGCATCAGCCTTGATATTCTTCGAACCAGGGAGATATGACACTAGAAAATTAAATTGGGACAAAAACAGCGCCCACCTAGCTTGTCGAGAAGACAGTCTTTTGGCTTCAGAGATAGGTTAAATTCTTATGGTCAGTAAGAATTAGTACTGGAGTCTGAGTGCCCTCCAAAAGGTGTCGCCACTCCTTCAAAGCTAGGATGATGGCCAACAGTTCCCTGTCGCCAATCTCGTAATGGCTCTGAGCGCTGGACAATTTCTTAGAGAAAAAAACGCAAGGCTTTAAGGCGCCACCTCCCACAGGACGTTGGGAGAGTACTGCCCCAACCCCAACTTCCGAAGCGTCAACCTCCAATGTAAACGGCAGGGAGGGATTAGGGTGGGACAGTATAGGAGCAGATGCAAAGGCAGATTTCAGGGTAACAAATGCGTCTTCAGCTGCCTCAGACCACTGAGTGGGAGAAGCGCCCTTATGAGTCAGATCTGATAGTGGTTTTACAATCGTGGAAAAGTTCTTGATGAACTTCCTATAATAGTTAGCAAAACCTAAGAATCGCTGAATGGACTTTAACCCCTTAGGCCGAGGCCATTGCAGAACCGCTGCCAACTTTTCCTGATCCATGGCAATGCCACTTTTGGAGATTATGAACCCCAGGAATGGTACTTGAGATGTATGGAATTCGCACTTTTCTAGTTTACAGAATAACTTGTGCTTGCGAAGTCGGAGCAAGACTTCTGAGACATCCTTAATGTGTTGGGAGAGGTTAGCAGAGTGAATCAATATATCATCAAGATATACTACCACACAGGACTGGAGCAGGTCACGTAATGTATCGTTAATAAATTCCTGAAACACTGCAGGTGCATAGCATAAGCTGAATGGCATCACCAGATATTCGTAATGCCCTGTTCTGGTATTAAACGCCGTTTTCCACTCGTCACCCTCTTTAATTCTGACTAGATTATAGGCGGCTCGCAAGTCAAGTTTGGTAAAGATCGAAGAGCCCTTTAATCTGTCGAATAATTCTGTAATAAGTGGAATGGGATAGGCGTTCTTAGGCATCAACTTATTCATCCCTCGGTAGTCAATGCAAGGCCTGAGTTCCCCATTTTTCTTTTTAACAAAAAAAAATCCGGCACCAGCCGGAGATGTAGATTTACGAATGATTCCCCTCTCCAGGGCATCTGAAATATAATCCTCCATGGCCTTATTCTCCTTACATGACAGTGGGTAAGTGCGTCCCGTGGGGGGCACCGCACCTGTAGGCAAATCAATGGCGCAATCGTATGGCCTATGGTCAGGTAATGCGCTGGCCTCTCCTTTGCTGAATACGTCACTGAATTGCCCATATTCTGTTGGCACAGCCGGAGAGGTACACATAATCTTAACAGGAAAAGAGAGACAATTCTTGTTACAGTACTCAGACCAGGAATTAACTTCACACCTTTGCCAGTCAAATTGGGGATTGTGTGCTTGTAACCATGGAAACCCCAAAATAACTCAATGGTGCGGGGAACGAATGATCTGAAATGGTATCTGTTCCCTGTGACAAGCCCCCACAGTCATTGTCACTGGGATTGTCTCGAGCGTAATGAAAGCAGGATCCAGGAGTCTGCCATCAATGGCCTCTATTGCCACAGGAGAGTCTTTTTTACATAGCGGAATGCCCTGCAAATCAGCAAAGGACTGATCCATGAAGCAGCCGGCTGCCCCGGAGTCCACCAGTGCAAGGACCTCAATTACTTTGTCCGCCAAAGAAAATGCCACCTGGATGGTGGGTTTAGTGGTGCTAGTATCTAGGGACTGTTCTACACCACCTAGGGCCTGTCCCCCAAGGTACCCTAGGTGCGTTCGTTTCCCGGCCTTACTGGACAATTGCGTAATAGATGCCCCGATTTGCTACAATATAGGCATAAGCCTTGCCTTCTACGATACAACCTCTCCTCCTTAGTGAGCCTAGTGAATCCTACTTGCATAGGTTCAGTGCTGTCGGCTGGTCGTTCAGGCAGAACGGGTGGTGTGGGTGGGTTAAGGAAACTGTTCTGGCCTTAGCTTTTTGCTTTAGTCCTTTTAGCCAAGCGTCTCTCACGGATGCGGGAGTCCATTAACATGACATAGTCAATGTATTCGTCCAGCTCGCCGGGTACATCTCGAGCGGCTATCTCATCCTTAATCTGTTCGGAGAGACCCTGGGTAAAAGCTGCAAGTAAGTCCTCATTGTTCCAGCCCACCTCTGCTGCCAAGGTCCGGAACTCGATAGTATACTCGCCCAGAGTGCGTTCGCCCTGCTGAATTTCCATCAGCCTTTTGGCAGCAGAGGCAGCCCTACCAGGAACCTCAAACACACGTCTGAACTTCATCACGAAATCTCTAAAGTTCGGTGTGCAGGGTCTGGCATTCTCCCACAACGGATTCGCCCATGCCAAAGCTTTGCCCGTCAATAGAGATATCATAAGGCTGACCTTACTACGGTCGTTAGGAAATGCCTGGGGTGCCAATTCCAAAAATATCTCCAACTGGTTAATGAAATCTCTGCATAGGGAGGGTTCGCCATCATACACCGCTGCCGTTAACCCTCTTGAGTTAGCAGAGGGGATTACAGACGGATTCTCCGGTGTCAAGACTGGGGGGACCACCGGATTAGGACCAGACTTGTCCAAATGTACTGTACGTTCGAGTAACGTCTGTAGAGCCAGTGCCAATTGGTCCAGGCGCTGCTCATGGATATCCATTCTCCAGTGGATGTTCTGAGTATTACTTTCACCCTTACCGTCTGAGGTCATGGCCCTTTCGTACTGTTACAGTTTTTAGGACACTCAGACCAGTAGGTGAAAATAAAACACACTTTATTTTTAAAGCAAAATAATGCACAGGTTTGCCCTCTAGTGGCGGTAGGTAATACACAGATCGTGCAAACTGAGATATTACAATAGTAATAGCACAATGGATATACATGCAAGACAATAAGCAATAGGGTGGTATGAACCCCCAATGGGTTAATGACTTAAACACAGTCCGTCTCAGATGTGGAGGTTTGGCACGCCCTGGGTGTTAAAAGGCTGTGCTGGATAGACAAAGTTCATCTGGTACTGAAGACCGGACTGCCTCGCCAAAGTGTTTGGATATTAAGCAGAATAGGAATCAACTTAGCCCCCCGGGCGTAGCTACTGGAACTGCTTTGGTTTGTGCAAGTGCAGATAGCCCCCATGGGCGTAACGGGAACCGGCCGGCAATGCAAGAGCTTACCAGCCTCCTCAGACTTCGTTGAATGCTGGAATATGTATGCAAGAGCCACTAGCCCCCTCGGGCGTAGTACCGGATAAGCTAACACTGAAGCCTTAAACTGCCACCACTCTGTATAACGGATAATGCACGGTAATCGACACCGGAGAGCCTTAGGCGCCCAAACAATGTGACTACTCTGCAATGGAGGATTAGAATTGCCGACGGTGAGCGGCCAATTCAGCAGCAGTATCACGGGTAACGAGGCTCATACTGGAGGTAGAGAGAGTGAGAACGAGGCAGCACTGCTAGAGTTAAAAAGTACGTTTAATCGAGGCTTCATCGCTACTGGAAGGCTCTGCAATTAGAGGAAGGCATACGGATACAGACACAGCTCTGTACGGGTAGCAAGGCACTGCATTAATCGTGGGTAACACCAGGCAAGGCAGTCACACTGAAGCTGGCAACAGAGACTGGAAATGTCGCTGCGGCGACAACTGGAACGCAGGTCACTGGAACAAGCTGGAAGTCGATTTTCGGAGCAGGAGGTCAGCCGGGCCGGGTCGGAGCACGTAGGAGGCAGTCATACAAGCCGGGTCATACACAAGCAGGAACGTCAGTCTAGCCGGGTCAGGATCCAATGGTGGTACGCAGACGAACCGGGTCATACACAAGCAGGAACACTGGAGAATAGTCAGGACAAGCCGAATCGATACACAGGAACTCAGAACACAGGAACATAGCAACAGCACACTGGCTCAGAAACACCACGAAAGGGCATCTGACAGATGTGGTAGACAGGTATAAAAAGGTCACCAGGAGGTGGGCCAAACCAACTCGGTAAATAAGTGTCTGCCACAAATGAGAGTGACAGGAATCACAGGCACTGTGATATCAGCAGCAGCAGCAGCAGTAGGAACTGCAGTTGCAACTCAGGACTCAGGAGGACATTTGACAATGGCAAGTGGCCACTGGCCAACATGACCTGCTGGCACTAGGCCAGTAGGACATTTTTATTTTTTTCTCAGGGCTTGTTCTTTGAAAAAAAAAATAAAATAAAAAATAAAAACCATAGTCCTACAAAAAAATAAACATTGTTTGGGGGGTTTTATTTCTAATAAGCCTTAGTCCTACAAATCAATGTTTCCTCAGGACTTGTTCCTCTAACAAGCCTAAGTCCTAAAAATCAATGTTTCCTCAGGGCTTGAGCTTCTAACAACAAATCTAACAAATCATCCTCTACAAAATACTCTAACAAGTCAAGTATCAGTCAACCCTAGTGGCAACTTAAATCAGGGGGGACCTGTCTATCATTTTATATACAATTTTCTAATTTTATTTTTATTTTCTTATTAACCGTCCCCCCAATACCAGTCAAGAAACCCCCCAAAACAAATTCCTTCCTTAACTGATTCATTCTCACACTCCAACCACCAACAAAGGCACCCTCCTCAGACCCTTTTTATACCATGTCTTATGGATTTATTTTTTCTTAACAGCCCCCCAATCCCAGTAAACATCCCCCCAAAGAAAAACATTCCTTTTCAACTGATTCTTTACCCAATCCCCACCAACACAGGCACCCTCATGCCTCTTTTATACAATGCCTTTGTGAAATAAAATATTTGCTATGTGTTGCCCATCCCTATCTGTTGGTGTGTATATATATATATATATATATATATATATATATATATATATATATATACATATTTATTTATATGATATACGTATAGCAATTCAATAATTCAATGCTCTAAGCTCATAATATTGATTTCTGTGTTTTGTTTTTTACAGGCACCCCAACAACAACTCCAGGTAAATACATGAATATTTTAATCTGTTTTGTAGTACAATATCCACTGACACTGATTTTGTTATCTTTAAGTAAGATCCAGAATCACATTTCTTGATATTCCTGGACTGCATGAGTGAATGAACTGGGGCTAATGAGCACCTGTATTTTGCTTTTCATGAGTAAAGAAAATGTGTTTTTTTAACATATGTCAGAGAATAATTTAAATGATCTGTAATGCTAAAAGAAAAAAGCTCACACTTACAATAATACATATATAGTATATCCATGTTTAATGTACTTTTCATATAAAACTATAAATTAAGGAGTTTTTTGTATGTTAATTTCTAGCAGATTTTCATTATTTTTTTTTTTTTGATACATTTAGTAGCGATGGGTGAAAGTTGTCATCGTGTTCACTCGAGAAATTTAGCAAAAAACACATTGTTGTCCACTTTTCAGTGGGAAAATTCTGTTTAAAACTATAAAATGTGATGTTTTTGCAGCAGGCAGACACAATAGAAGCAGCTACAGAGCAAGATAGATGTGCTGTGCTGTTCTACTGTGATATTTTGGAAATATTGAGGCAGGAGTGTCTCATAGTGACTGCTATCATGAGCAGTAAAAAGAGGAACTGGAAAGGTCCTTATTATGTGTCCACTGAGTCTGAGGATGAGGTGGAGGAAGTGACTGGCATTACTGAACCAATGCTGTCCAGTCCCCCTAAATCACCCCAAGGGATCTTCGGGAATTTAATGTAAAGGGAGGGAGAAAAGAAAATGGGAAGGAAGGGAGAAAAGGGTATAGGAAGGAAGAGAGAAAAAGGTAGTACTAGATGTGCTGACCCTGTTGCCAGTGCCACCATTTCTGTAACTTCTGACAGATGTGCTGTACCTGCAACCACTATTGCTGTACCTGCTGCCAGATGTGCTGTCCCTGCTGCCACTAGTGCTGTACCTGCTGCCAGACGTGCTGCCCATGCTAGCCCAGTGCTGTACCTGCAACCACCATTGCTGTACCTGCAACCACCATTGCTGTACCTGCTGCTAGATGTGCTGTCCCTGCTAGTCCCTGCACTTTACCTGCTGCCAGTGCTGAACATGCTGCCACCATTACTTTGACTGCTGCTAGTGTGTCTTGTAGTACCTCGGGGGGGGGGAGAAAATGATGCTAAGTGTGACAACAAGGGAGCCTATATCACACTTGCCATTTCCAAGCAGTCCAGTCAGCTGCCTAATCATCCTTCTGCTTAAACAAATCATCAGCAGCAGCAGCAGTAGGAACTGCAGTTGCAACTCAGGACTCATGAGGACATTTGACAATGGCCAGTAGCCACTGGCCAACATGACCTGCTGGAACTAGGTCAGTAGAGCATTTTTTTTTTTCTCAGGGCTTGTTCTTTGAAAAAAAAATACAAAATAAAAAACAAAGTCCTACAAAAAATTAAACAATGTTTCGGGGGTTTTCTTTCTAATAAGCCTTAGTCCTACAAATCAATGTTTCCTCAGGGCTTGTTCCTCTAACAATAATTGTAACAAATCATCCTCTACAAAATACTCTATCAAGTCAAGTGTCAGTCTACCCTAGTGGCAACGTACATCAGGGGGGTCCTGTCTATCATTTTACATACAATTTTCTAATTTTATTTTTATTATTTTATTAACTGTCCTCCCAATACCAGTCAATCAACCCCCGAAAACAAATTCCTTCCTTAAATGATTTCTTGCCCAGACTCCGACCACCAACACAGGCACCCTCCTCAGACCCCTTTTATACCATGTCTTATGGATTTATTTTTTCTTAACTGCCCCCCAATCCCAGTAAACAACCCCCCAAGAAAAACATTCTCTTCTCAACTGATTCTTCCCCCAATCCCCACCAACACAGGCACCCTCATGCCTCTCTTATACAATGCCTTTTTGAAATAAAATAATATTTGCTATGTGTTGCCCATCCCTATCTGTTGGTGTGTATATATATATATATATATATATATATATATATATATATATGTTATATGTATAGCAATTCAATACTTCAATACTGTAAGCTCATAATATTAATTTCTGTTTGTTCTCTTTTTACAGGCACCCCAACAACAACTCCAGGTAAATACATGAATATTTTAATCTGTTCTGTAATACAATATCCACTGACACAAATTTTGTTATCTTTAAGTAAGATCCAGAATCACATGTCTTGCTATACATAGACTACATGAGTGAATGAACTGGGGCTAATGGACACCTGTATTTTGCTTTTCATGAGTAAAGAAAATGTATTTATTTAAGATATGTCAGAGAATAATTTAAATGATCCGTAACACTAAATGATAAAAGCTCACACATACCAGAATACATATACAGCATTTCCATGTTTTTGTACATTTCATTGAAAACTGTAAATTAAGGGTGTTTTTGCATGTTAATTTCTAGCGGATTTTCATTATTTAGTTTTTTTTGATGCATTTAGTAGGGATGGGCGAAAGCTGTTGTTAAGTTTCCTTGAGAAATTTTGCGAAAACCACTTTGTTATGCACTTTTTCGTGGGATAATCCGCTTGAAAACTATAAAATGTGATGTTTTTGTGGCAGGCTGACACAATAGAAGCACTCAGTACTCAGTACTCAGGAGGGGGAGGAGAAAATGATGCTAAGTGTGACAACAAGGGAGCATATATCACACTTGCCATTCCCAAGCAGTCCAGTCACCTGCCTAATTATCCTGCTGCTTAAACAACTCAGCAGCAGCAGCAGTACGAATGTCAGGTGCAACTCAGGAGGACATATGACAATGGCCAGTATCCACTGGCCAACATGACCAACTGGCACTAGGCCAGTAGGACATTTTCATTTTTTTTTCTCAGGGCTTGTTCTTTGAAAAAAAAATAAAAATAAAATACAAAATAAAAAACATAGTCCTACAAAAAAAAAATAAACAATGTTTGGGGGGGTTTCTTTCTAATAAGCCTTAGACCTACAAATCAATATTTCCTCAGGGCTTGTTCCTCTAACAAGCCTAAGTCCTACAAATCAATGTTTCCTCAGGGCTTGAGCCTCTAACAACAAATCTAACAAATCATCCTCTACAAAATACTCTATCGAGTCAAGTATCAGCCTACCCTAGTGGCAACTTACATCAGGGGGGTCATGTCTATCATTTTACATACAATTTTCTAATTTTATTTTTATTTTTTTATTAACTGTCCCCCCAATACCAGTAAAGAAACCCCCCAAAATGAATTCCTTGCTTAACTGATTCATTTTCACACTCCAACCACCAACACAGGCACCCTCCTCAGAACCCTTTTATACCATGTGTTATTGATTTTTTTTCTTAACTTCCCCCCAATCCCAGTAAACAACTCCCCAAAGAAAAACATTCCTTTTCAACTGATTCTTTCCCCAATCCCCACCAGTACAGTTACTCTAATGCCTCTTTTATATAATACCTTTGGGAAGTAAAATATTTGCTATGTTTTGCCCATCCCTATCTGTTGGTGTGTGTATATATATATATATATATATATATATATATATATATATATATATATATATATATATATATATATATATTGATTTACATATAGCATTTCAATAATTCAATGCTGTATGCTCATAATACTGATTTCTATTTTTTCTTGTTTTACAGGCACCACAACAACTGCTCCAGGTAAATACATGAATATTTTAATCTGTTCTGTAGTACAATATCCACTGACTGTTTTTGTTATCTTTAAGTACGATCCAGAATCACATGTCTTGCTATTCCTGGACTGCATGAGTGAATGAACTGGGGCTAATGGACACCTGTATTTTGCTTTTCATGAGTAAAGAAAATGCATTTATTTAAGATATGTCAGAGAATAATTTAAATAATCCGTAACGCTAAAAGATAAAAGCTCACACTTACCAGAACATATACAGCATTTCCATGTTTTTTGTACTTTTCATTGAAAAGAATAAATTAAGGTTTTTTTTGCATGTTAGTTTGTAGTAGATTTTCACTATTTATTTATATATTTGATTCTTTTAGTAGGGATGGGCGAAAGTTGTCATTGTGTTCCCGTGAGACATTTCGTTAGGACATTTGACAATAGCCAGTGGCCACTGGCCAACATGACCTGCTGGTACTAGGCCACTAGGGCATTTTTATTTTTTTCTCAAGGCTTGTTCTTTTAAAAAATAAAGCCATAGACCTACAAATCAATGTTTCCTCATTGCTTGTTCCTGTAACAAGCCTAAGTCCTACAAATCAATGGTTCCTCAGGGCTTTAGCCTCTAACAACAAATGTAACAAATCATCCTCTTCAAAATACTCTATCAAGTCAAGTATCAGTCTACCCTACAGGCAAATTACATCAGGGGGGTCCTGTCTATCATTTTACATACAATTTTCTAATTTTATTTTTATTTTTTTATTAACCGTTCCCCCAATACCAGTCAAGAAACCCCGCAAAACAAATTCCTTGCTTAAATGATTCCTTCCCCACTCCAACCACCAACACAGGCACCCTCCTCAGACCCCTTTTATACCATGTCTTATGGATTTATTTTTTCTTAACTGCCCCCCAATCCCAGTAAACATCCCCCCAAAGAAAAACATTCCTTTTCAACTGATTCTTTCCCCAATCCCCACCAATACATGCACCCTCATGCCTCTTTTATACAATGCCTTTGGGAAATAAAATATTTGCTATGTGTTGCCCATCCCTATCTGTTGGTGTGTATATTTTATATATATATATATATATATATATATATATATATATATAGTGGTGATTGTAGCCGTATTAGTCCAGTGATGCAGATGTAAAGTAGCAAACAAAAGAAGTATCTTGTAATACCTTTTTGATTGGACTAACAGAATTTTGGATTGACAAGCTTTCGGGATAAACTCCCTTTCTCAAGTCTAAAGCATTTCTGAGTAAAAGGACACAGAATTCACAGTGATCCATACAATTCAAAGTTTAGCTGTGTTTTGGGTTATGAAAACATGACTGTAGATAAGACAACAGAGGGTCGTAAATACCTTTTGTAAGGATTGTGGGGGGGAGGGAGAGAGAAAAAAATGCAGGCGATGGTAATGGAGTGGGAAGAATTAATAAAGTTTGCACATATTAAGAATGCTAGAATTGCCATCCAACAACCCAGCATGTGCATGCAGGTCTATATTCAACATGCGCCCACATGTGTACATACACACACACACTCACACACACAAATATACACACACATATAAACATATACATATATACACATACATACACACATATACATACATACATACATACATATACACATACATATATACATACACACACACATACATACATATATACACACATACATACATATATATACACACATACACACACATATACATACACACACACATACATATACACACACACATATACAAATATATATACATATACATACACACATGCACATACATACACACACACATATTATATATATATAAATACACATATACACACATACACATGACCGTGCATACACACACACACACATACACATACATACACACATACATACATACATACATACATACATACATACACATATGTATATATACACCCATATACACACATACACATATACATACATACACACACACATATACATAAACACAAATACACATATACATGAATACACATATACATAAATACAAATACACATATAGAAACATATACATACGCATACACAGGCACACACATATACACATACACACATACACACACATATATATATATATATATATATATATATATATATATACACATATGTATACCTACATATATACACACATACATAAACACATATACACTAATATATATACACATACATACACGTTCATCTATACATACACATACATTGTGTCTATATACCCACCCCCAAATATATATGCATAACGTTTATATACCTATGTACATAAACACATATATATGAGCACACACATGTACACAAATGCATACACCCAAATATGTAGTAATACATACTAAAACATACGTCCAAACACCAGAGCCTATATATATACTAGTACATATATACATACACAAACACATACATACATGCATACCTACATGTACATATATATGCACATAAACCCATATACACATATAGAATAGCACACCCACATATATACCTACATGTACTGGAGTATGGGGAAGCATCTGTCTGTACGCCATGCTGATATACTAATAATAATACAGAACTTGTAATTAGAGTTCATTTTAACATGTGGATACATATGAGGAGTAAGATACTGATAGAGGGGTCAAGTGAAACTTTGATAGTGGGACAGGAAACCAGAATCAACATTTAGTCCTATGTTCTTGCTGTTAAAAAATATGATCATTCTGGCTTCAAAAGTTTTTCTTTCTTGGGTGTTTCTAAAGTTCCCTTTGAGCACTTAGATTTTTAGGTCCTTAACTGAGTGGTCAGGCTGGGTAAAATGGTGTCCCACAGGGGTGCAGTAGGATCCTTCTTTGTGATGTTTGATGGAGTGTCTGTGCATGTTCATTCTGCCATTTAATTACTGTGTGGTTTCCCAATGTAGCACCCTAGGTGGCATTTGGTGCAGTGTATCATATATACCACATTGCTAGATGTGCAGGAGTATGAGCCTTTAATGCTGTAGGTTTTGTCGTTGTCTGGGCATATGTACTGGCACAGTTTGCAGCGAGGTTTCTTGCATTGTCTGGTACCTTTTTCTGTATTCTTCTTATCAGTGTGTAGTTTCTTGGTGATTAATTTTTGCTGAAGGTTTGGTGGTTGTCTAAAGGCCAAAATGGGGGTTTCAGAGGATATATTTTTCAGAGTCTCATCTGATTGGACTAACAGAATTTTGGATTGACAAGCTTTCGGGATAAACTCCCTTTCTCAAGTCTAAAGCATTTCTGAGTAAAAGGACACAGAATTCACAGTGATCCATGCAATTCAAAGTTTAGCTGTGTTTTGGGTTACGAAAACATGACTGTAGATAAGACAACAGAGGGTCGTAAATACCTTTTGTAAGGATTGGGGGGGGGAGGGAGAAAAAAAAATGCAGGAGATGGTAATGGAGTGGGGAGAATTAATAAAGTTTGCACATATTAAGAATGCTAGAATTGCCATCCAACAACCCAGCATGTGCATGCAGGTCTATATACAACATGCGCCCACATGTGTACATACACACACACACACACACTCACACACACAAACATACACACACATATAAACATATACATATATACACATACATACACACACATACATACATATATACACACATACATACATATATATACACACACATATACATATACACACACACATATACAAATATATATACATATACATATACACACACAGATACAGGAGGCAAATATAGTTTTTGATACCTTTTATTGGCTAACTAAGCAGATTTAAATGCAAGCTTTCAAGACCTTAGGTCTCTTCCTCAGGCATGTTATACAGATAAATATGAAAACATCTCTGTTAAATACAAGTACACATCACATTGTTTAGCATGGAAATCAGAAAACAGAAAGCAGTCCAGATCCAGATATCTTTGATCAGTCAATGGTAAATTGCACTCTTCCTCTGAGGCTTTAGAGGTATTTACGATGCTCTTGGGTCTGTTGGAAAGGTCAATCAACTAAATTGTATTTTGATAGAAATTCCTTATCCCTGTTCAAACCACTACAAATTGCATTAAATTTTAACATTAATTTTACCTCCCATACCTTTCTGTCCCTCTGAGTGCGGAACCGTCCCATCAGTACAGTTGACTTAATATCCTTGACACTGTGCCCATTTTGGCAAAAATGTTCTCCCACTGGTGTCTCTGTCTTTTTGTTATTAACACTGGATCTGTGGGAATTAAGGGCTCGATTCAAATGTTGGCGTTAAAACCAACGTGAAGAAAAAAACTGCCTTCGCTCGTTAAGCAAGACCAGGTAACGTGAGATTCAAATCTTTGTTACCCAGAAGAGTTAACGAGCGACGGCCTACAAAACACACGAAGACTACAAAACTGGAGTCGCCAAATATTTGACCTCATCGTCGACGCCAAATACACGATAAACGCGAGAAACGTCTCCAAAAAAAAAACAAACACGTGAAACGTCCAACGTGACCCAGTCTCAGCCAATCACAGCACCCCAAAGTATCAAGTTGAGTCGAATAAACTATAAATAGACCCAAAATCACCTACGCACCTTTGTCTGTTATCGAGTTCCCAAGAGCTAGATATCAGGACCCAAGGAGCGGAGGTTAGTTTTTCAGAGAAAGGGAGTTTCGGCGGCGCACACACACAGACAGGTAGAAGGAGAGTTTGGCAGCACACAAAGCGACACAATACACTTTTGAACATACAAATACACGCATCCAAACACACATACACACATACACATAGCCCATTTTTTTTTTGTAAAACACACACACACTTTTTTTCTTTATTTTGACAGTGTGAGTCTGTGAGTGCAAGTGAGTGACAGAGAGTGAGTGAGTGAGTGAGTGAGTGAGTGAGTGTGTGAGGGCCTGAGTGAGTGCCTGGGTGTGAGTGGGTGAGAGAGATGGAGAGAAGAGGAGAGAAGAGAGGGGTGGGGAGTGTAGGAGGAGAGGAGGAGGAGATTCAGGGGGGCAACCCTGGTCAGGGTAGGGGAGGGAGAGGGAGATCTCTGGGGCGGAGGGGCAGCCACCCAAGACCAGGCACATCTAGTGCAGGGGCAGACACAGTGGGACGAGGGGTAGTCCCCCTGCACCACACACAGACAGGGCCAGTGCAGGCAGGGCTGGGGAGCCACAGCCAGGGCTCTCAACCAACCTCTGGGGGTGAGGAGGAGGAGAGGTTTAGAGAGCCCAAATACACAGAGGAGGAAAACCTGGTCCTCTGTGAGGCTGTGGTTGCCCACTACAGGTACCTCTTCCCCAAGGGGCCTAAAGCTGGCCTGTCAGCGAAGAGGAAGGCAGCCTGGAAGGAGGTTGTGGCTGCTGTGAATGCAGTGTCCTGCCGCAGCCGGACGTTGGATTCTGTGAAGAAAAGATGGGCAGACTGCAAGGCTAAGGTAAGACAGTAACATAGCAACACAGTAATCAATGTTGAGAGAAGACCTGTATACATCTAGTTCAACCCTTTTCCCATTTTTGTCTACCATTATGAAGGTGAAGAAGAAGATGGGCGAGCAGGCCTTGCACGCTGCTGGCACAGGGGGTGGTCCTCCCCTGCGGGTGGAATACAGCCAATGGGAGGAGGCTGTGCGTCAGACCATCTCCTCCATCATGGTGTGTGGGATCCCTGGATGGAGTGACACCGGGGATGAAAGTAGCCTCCAGACCACTGGTAAGTGCATCAAGACCCACACACACATCACACCAATCCTGACACCCACCAGGCAGAGGCCAACACAGTGACACATGGACAGCATTACACAACACAATTCAGTCACACAGCTTGGAGGGACGTCAAACAAGGACAGAATACATGACCAACCTAGCCTGAATGGTAATGGTCAAGTCCCTGTTGAACCCCCTTTATGCTGTCCAAAACGACATCATGCACAGCACAAAAACAATGCACAATGTCATGTGTCAGTCACAGATCCAACTGTTATGTGTATCACAATGTCATACACATAGTGACAAAGAGGTCAGCACACAACCCCTTGAATGCCACAGGGATAAGTAATTCGTTGGTTGACAATACATTGGCTAGTCCCTTGGCACCCAATGGGTTACAGGAGAATAGCAAGGAGGGGACTTGGTGTGTTTCCTATTGTATTGTTACTGCATGTCAGGGCTAGACGTTGTACATGTAGGTAGTTAGTCTAAGTGGAATAGTCAAGGTTCAGCTTTCTGCATCATATGTAGCCTGCAGAGTGGGGATGGCCAGGGGGCATTCCCCGCCATCCCCACTCTGCAGGACATATGTGATCCACAGGACTCAACCATGATGGGGGGGGGGGCATTCACTAGGATGTCAGAAAGAGGTGACAATGTGTACATGACAACTGCAGTGTCATCACACCTGAAATCCCTGTGTTGTTCTGTGTAGCCAGTGCACTGAGATCTAAACAACACGTGACATACCAGTGCTTAGGCTCCATAGCATAACAAACATGTGAAAAGGTAGAAACAACCTCCAATAGTACATTCTAACAATGCACTTGTTTGCTGTGTGTTAGGATTTTAGCGGTCTGGGGTGTGTTTGTGTGTCCTCCAGCTGTTTGGGTTCCTGGGTTCCACAGATCATGTTGGTTGGCGTGCTTGGTGTGGTTATTCCTGCTGCCGACATCATTTACTGATTGATTGGCCTCTGTAGTCATAGGTCCTCACTGGTGCATTGCTGTGTTTAGAGGTCCTGGTGTGTTTGCTGTTGAGGCCTAGGTGTAGAATGTGCAGTGGGTTTGTGTCACTCAAGGTGTGATAGTTCAGTGTTGCTCACCACATGGATCCTGATGAATGGGGATAGCAAGGAGGTATATGCCTTGCCATCCCCATTGCTCAGGATACACATGATGACCAAATCACATCACTGCAGGTTACTGTAATCAATGTATGTGATCACGTCAAACCTAGCAAAGTGTGTTAGGATGGTAACCAATGCATTGCAAAGAAATGCAATGGATACCATCCTGCCACTCAACGGTTTGCGTGTCAGTGTAATAGTCTTGCAGCACTCCTGTCATAGTTCACATCACTGATTACATCATGTCATTTCCCCACACAGCACACCAGACAGCAGGAGCAGAGGACACAGGAGGTTCCTCCACTGAGGAGGCCAGCACCTCCAGTGCACCACCACCACCACCACCACACCAGCAGCAGTGGCAGCAGCAGTGGCCCCAGCATGGCCCCCAAGGCCCACCGCACCACCAGCAGCAGTGGCAGCAGCATGGCCCCCAAGGCCCACCGCACCACCAGCAGCAGTGGCAGCAGCAGTGGCCCCAGCATGGCCCCCAAGGCCCACCGCACCACCAGCAGCAGTGGCCATACCATGGCCCCCAGGCTTCACCTCACCAGCAGCAGCAGCAGCAGTGGCCATACCATGGCCCCCAGGCTTCACCCCACCAGCAGCAGCAGCAGAAGTGGCCCCAGCATGGCCCCCAGGCCCCACCTCCCACAGTCCAGCACCGGTACACTCCCCTGCAGGATGTGCCGACAGCCATGGGGAGGCACCGGATGCCCGACATCGTGGGGATGCCACAGCATGGGCCACTGCAGGCAGCCACCAGGCCACAGCCGCGGGACAGTAGCCAGTGGCCAATGGACTATGAACACTTTGGCCTCATTGGCCAGCCACAACGGCCACAGGCCCTGGTGGTGGTCACCACACCATCCCCGCCCCAACACACAACACCCCCAAAAACCATGCTAGCCACACATATGGCAGTTGTGACATCCCCAGGGGGTCACTCATCTGGGGATGCAGTGATGGGCTCCCCATGCTCCCTCCACATCCGGACCCATGGGTCCACCCCATCTCCCCCAACACCTGTGGTGGAGCCACAGGACAGCCAGAGGGCATCCCCACCACTGTCCCGTTCCCCCTCCACACCACACACTCCTGACAACACCATGGTGATGGATCAGGAGTGTCTGGTACTCCAAAGGAGGCAACTCAGGGTGGCCAGGAGGTGTGCCTGCTCACTCAACAGGCTTGAGCAACATATGGCACACCTCCTGGACAGCATGAGGGCACTGGAGGCCCATCACGTTACTCTCAGCAACCACCTGGTCACCCACACCAACAGGGTGACAGCTTCAATTGACCAGGTGGTTGCTGAGCTCCGTGAGAGTAACAGGCTGGAGACCATCCGCCAGGCCCAGGCCTCCAGTTCCAGTGCCTCAACCCCTGCCAGCACTCCACCAGTGGCACCCCCAGCCCCCAGAACCACTAGAGCCTCACGGCATCAAGTGCAGGAAGCCACCCCTGCAGCCCCGCCCAAAGCACCCCCCAAAAAAAGAAAATAAATGTGCAGTTGTTGCTTGAGAACATATCAATGTCTGTGTTTTATTCAGATGATACAGTTAGAGGGGCAGAGTTGTCTCCAATGCATTGCAAAGCTATGCATTGAACTCAACTCATGCACATCTAACATGGGGGTCAAGTAATGAGTTGTCTCCAATGCATTGCAAAGCTATGCATTGAACACAACTCATGCACAATGAATGGTGTCACAAGCTTTTACAGCAGGGTGAACACACACATCACAATCAGACATGTTTGTCCAAGTTCAACTCACAGACATCTGAAAGCCGAACAACATCAGGGTGTTGTTCCATGATGTGACTTGAACTTAAACAACATGAACACATTAGATATCTCAACAGATAAACCACATGATCACAATTAAGGGGATAGTAATGCTTAGGATGTGTCAAAACATATGTAGTTGGGTTCACCCCCCTGATTGAAAAAGGGAACAACCACTGCTGAAAGGTGTTTCATTCCAAGGTTATCCCAGCTCAACACTTGAAGTCATATAACAAATATCCCAGTGGCCTGAAGGTGTCAAATGGCACTGTGACTACATCATCCTATGGGGATCCATGGTGCAGGGACCGGAGCTGTCCATTGGATGGTGTAGTAACAGTGCCATTTGACACTTTCAGGCCACTGGGATATTCAATCTATGAATGTAAACTTGGAGTTGGAACAACTTTTGAATTCAACACCTGTCAGCAGTGGGAGATCACTTGTTTCACTCAGGGTGATAAACTCTACTGCATGGATTTTCAAACATTCAATGTATTACTATCATCTTTTCAAAGAACATGAAGAGGGAGAAGTAATCAATGACACAAGATAGATAGTTATATACGATCATATGTTTTATTGATATCAACACTAACAAACAGATGATCCTCATGGATGTGGAGTAAACATGTCACCGGAACAAACTTCTGGACCATATTAAATCATGGCCTGGATGCCTGCAGAGGGTGGAAACAAGATTGAAGGTGCACTATGAACACAACAGTCATGCTATTCCTTTGCCATCATATTTTCTTTCTCTCTCTCATATAAATATTATATATATATATATATATATATATATATATATATATATATATATATATATATATGGTGTGTTGTCCATGAACAGTCATGTGGGTTATGATGGACTAATGGTAAGGTGTGTGTTATCCAGGTAATTATTTTCTGGTGTGTGGTTAGTGGTGTGATGTGTTGTAAGTGGTATGTACCTGCCAGGTGTGTGTTTCATCTCCATGGACTGCTGAGGTTACATAGGTGAGCTTGACATGTTGTTGGAGTGACAGATGTGCATGTGGTGTTGTGTGTTAACCCCTGTTGGTCGGAGGTGATTTTGGATGGCTTATGTTGTGCTGCTTTGTGTTCCCCTGGTCCCTGTTGGGTTGCTTGATTCTTATGGTTTGTCTGTGTAGGGCGGTGGTTCCCAACCAGGGTGCATTCCTCCCAACATTTCAAATGGCGAAAGAGGGACACTTCTGTTTTAGGTGGCGTTTCTGGGGGCACGTCTGGTAGGTGAGGCATTGCCAAGAATATTTAAGTTATTTCTTGACCCATCTGCACCTCTTTGTTTAACTGATGGATGATTTAGAAAAAGAACAAAGTATTTTAGTTGCCCATATTACTGGATAAACACATATACTGACAATTAACAACACATTTATGTATGTTTTATTGCTGTGGACCAATGTAATACACATCACTCATTCTGATGTCAGAAAAAGTGGGACAAAAGGGTAGAAAAGAGGGACAGAGGGATTTGGATCTCCAAGAGGGACTGTCCCTCCTAAGAAGGGACACTTGGGAGGTATGAGGGTGTCATGTGATGTTGGTGCCCCATGTGCACCAGCTCAGGATGCATCACTTTTCCCATGTTGCTATGTTCTGCACTGGTGATTGGTAATATTGACTTTACACATTTTTGGGGGGATGTGTGTATGGGACATTTGAAGCACTATTCCTCCTCATTGCCATTGACAAAGTGGTACCTGATGCTGGCCATATGTTTTTTTTTATTTGGGTATTCCCTTGTGCCCGCTTCCTCCAATACCTCTCCTCTCCTCACGCGTTGGCATTGTGCCAACGCGTCTGCGAATTGTAGAATAGGCGACGCCAGGCAGGGGACAATGGCGACGTGTGAGGAGAGGAGAGGTATTGGAGGAAGCGGGCATCAAATACAAGCCTGCCACCCGCTTCCTCCGATGTCTCTCTTGTCCCCAGCCTTTTCTTATGCTGCGGGCTTCACAGCCACCCGTAGCAATGGCACTTTTATGAATGAAGGGAAGCGCTGCAGTCAGAGTGCAGCCTGCTTCCTTAATTGTATTTTAACCCTTTGAGTGCCAGTGTGGAATGCAGCGCACGCCTTTGCAATGCGTTGCATACCACTCTGGCACTCAAGGGGTTAATAATGTCCTACTTACTGTGTCCCATTGTTATTTGTGTGTTTGCTTCACTCTGCATTGGAAGGAGAGTGGAGCAAAAATAATGATAGCAATGGGACACAGGTGGTGGGCATTACAAATGAATGGATCTAAGTCAATCTACGTTTCATGATAGTATTTAAATTATACAATGTATGTAACACACCCACTCACACACATACAGGCATACCTTGCCTAATAACCCTTTGGGAACCAGAGGGCTGGGAGACATGCTATGCAATGCTTTCCTACCTCTCTGGTAATCAAAGGGTTGATTGTGGAGTAAAAGACAGATTTGTCCACTACATGGAAGTCCATGAGGTGGATGTGGATGGGGTTAGTATGTCCCATATATGCAATATATGTGACATATTAAGGGGTGTGTGGAAGGGGGCATTGTGTAGTGCTTGGTGTACTAGTTTTCTTTATTGTAACCCTTTGAATGCCACAGGGGTGAGCAGTACACATCCATATGGCATTCAAAGCTGTCTATGGTGCTGAAAGCCATCTCTGTGTTCCCCTAGTAGCTGGGTAGGGAAAAGCACAGAGAATGCTGTTCAGAACTGGAGACGTGGATTTTTTAACACTGCCTCCTGTGCTATTCGCCAAAAAAAGTAGGCGTTAGATTTCTGGCGTGAAATGTTGCAATTTAACTCGCGTTAGCCCTAACTCCAACATTTGAATCGCTTTTGGCGTCGCTTGTACATTATCCTCTATGGGTGAGATCTTGCTGTTCTGGCGACGGGCGACGTCTGTTTCAGAACTGGCGTCGCTTGTTTCTAGTAGAACATTTGCATTGCTCAGTTGACGTTAAAAGCAGCGTCGCCAGATTTTTCTGGCGACGCCAACATTTGAATCGAGCCCTAAATCTCCTATGTAGTGCTTGTCCAGTTTCTCCCACATACAGAGCTGTTGGGCATTTTGCACACATGATAAGGTATATTACATTGGATAATTTACAGGTGAAGGTACCATTGATCTTATGGTGTAATTGGGTGTTTGGAATTGGTATGTTGTCCGTGGTGTAAATGTGTGCACAAGTTTCACATCTCTTTTGTAGGCAGGGAGATGTGCCATTTTTTGTATTTTTATTCAGGGCACTCCTCACCATCAGTTGTTTCAAATTGGGAGGCTGTCTGAAGGAGTAAGGGAGGCTGTGGGAATATGTTCTTAAGTATTTCATCCGTATGTAATTTCTTTTGAAGTTCTCTTGAAATTTTGCGTAGCACTTCAACCTGGGGGTGGTAAGTGACCACCAGTGGCACCCGGTTTCCCTTATGTTGTTCTTTGTAGTGCAACAGATTTTTCTTGGTATTTGGGTAGCCTTCTGTATCTGACTGTCAATAATAGTTGCGCTGTAACCGTGTTTTATAAAGTCTCCTCTGAGTTTCTGGAGGTGCTTGTCACGGTCCATCGTGTCAGAACAGATGCGGTGGTATCCGATGGCCTGGCTGTATATGATGGAGTTCTTTGTGTGTTTTGGATGGAAGCTATTGCCTTTCAGGTATGTTGGTCTGTCTGTTGGTTTGCGGTATAGGGATGTGTGGATGGAGTTGTTCTGAATACTGATAGTTGTGTCAAGGAAGTTAATGCTTGTGTGTGAGTGACTGAGTGTTAGGTTGATATTGGGGTGGAATGTATTGTAATTCTCATGGAATTTGAGAAGTTCCTCTTTACTGGCGGTCCAGATGATAAGAATGTCATCTATGTAGCGGAGATAAACCAGGGGTTTTATCTGGCAGGTGGACAGGAAGTCCTCTTCCAATTTTGCCATAAACAGGTTGGCATATTGTGGTGCCATTCGGGTACCAATTGCAGTCCCCATTTTCTGAAGGTAGAGGTCCTGTCCAAACTTGAAGTAATTGTGGGTGAGAATAAACTGTATGAGTTTTGTTACCGGTTCCATGGGTGTGTTATTTTGTTCCAGATATCCCTGGCATGCTGCTATGCCATCCGTGTGTAGAATGTTGGTGTAAAGGGATTCTACATCCATAGTGGCCAGGATGGTGCTCTCTGGAATTGGCCCCAAGTTAGCTAATTTGTTTAAAAGATCCGTGGTGTCCTGAAGGAAGCTGGGTGTTTGCTTTACCAGGGGTTTCAGGGTATTTTCTACCCAGCCAGATATTTTCTCTGTGAGTGTACCAATCCCTGAAATTATGGGTCTTCCTGGGTTTCCTTCTTTGTGTATTTTTGGTAGCATGTAGAAGGAGCCTATTTTTGGATCTGCTGGTATTAGGGGCCTTATCTGTTCTTCAGTGTTGGAGGGTAGTTCTTTTATGATCCTGTTAAGTTGTTTTGTATAATGTTTTGTGGGATCTTCTTGTAATTTTGCATAATATCTTTCATCAGAGAGTTGCCTATTTGCTTCTTGAATGTAGTCCACAGTGTTCATTATAACAACAGCTCCTCCCTTGTCTACGGGCTTAATAATAATGTCCTGGTTATTCTTAAGTGACTGTATGGCTTTTTGTCTCTTTTGGGTTAGGTTGGGTGCTGGTTCACATTGTCTTTCCAGTATTTCTGTAGTGACTCTGTTCCTGAAACTCTCTATGTATCTGTCCAGTGTGGGGTTACTTCCTGGTTTTGGAGTCAAGGTGGATCTTTTTGTTGGTGCATTGACGTTGTGATGTAGCTCTGTGGTGTTATAATTATTATCCATTCTGTCATGGAAGAATTCCTTGAGTCTGAGTTTTCTGAAAAACTCTTCCATGTCACTGCAGAGTGTTACCCTGTCCACAGGTTTAGTGGGACAGAATGACAGACCCTTTGAAAGTACAGATATTTCCTCTCTGCTTAGCTTATATTTGGAAAGGTTCACAATGCAGTTCTGTTCTGGTTGATTTAAAGATTCTGCTGGTAAACCTGCTTTGCACCTCAGTCTCTGTAGTTTCTTCCTCTTGGTGTTGATGAGGAGTGTTTCTGGTTTCCTGTAGTACTGTTTAAGGGCCTGTTGTATGTCCTCAGTGTCTGGTGCAAGCTGTTCCTTTAGAGCTGATATTTCTGCTTGTATCTTTGATTTCCTGTTGTAACAGATCCCAATAAGGTTGTTGCGTAGCCTCTGGGAAGTCCTGGTACATAGTTGCTGTGCGAACCTGCTGTTGTATGTGTCCCGTGTAGGATTTTTCAGCATGAGGCCTTTAGGTATTAAATTTTCCTTTTTGCATGTAGTCAGGAAGAAGATGTCACTATCCAGTTGTGCAAGTTTTTTTAGGAGGTTTCTCATATTCATTTGTGTGCGGTACATTGGGGTTTCTTCCATTTTGATAACAGATGAGAGTTGGTACCGTGTTAGCCGTAGAAATACAGGAGGCAAATATAGTTTTTGATACGTTTTATTGGCTAACTAAGCAGATTTAAATGCAAGCTTTCAAGACCTTAGGTCTCTTCCTCAGGCATGTTATACAGATAAATATGAAAACATCTCTCTTAAATACAAGTACACTGGATTCCCACAGATCCAGTGTTAATAACAAAAAGACAGAGATACCAGTGGGAGAACATTTTTGCCAAAATGGGCACAGATTATTAAGTTAACTGTATTGATGGGACGGTTCCGCACTCAGAGGGACAGAAAGGTATGGGAGGTAAAATTAATGTTAAAATTTAATGCAATTTGTAGTGGTTTGAACAGGGATAAGGAATTTCTATCAAAATACAATTTAGTTGATTGACCTTTCCAACAGACCCAAGAGCATCGTAAATACCTCTAAAGCCTCAGAGGAAGAGTGCAATTTACCACTGAATGATCAAAGATATATGGATCAGGACTGCATTCTGTTATCTGATTTCCATGCTAAACAATGTGATGTGTACTTGTATTTAAGAGAGATGTTTTCATATTTATCTGTATAACATGCCTGAGGAAGAGACCTAAGGTCTTTAAAGCTTGCATTTAAATCTGCTTAGTTAGCCAATGAAAGGTATCAAAAACTTTATTTGCCTCCTGTATTACTATGGCTAACACGGTACCAACTCTCATCTGTACACACAGATATACACACACACACACATATACACACATAGGTATAAATACATATACACACACATGCACACACATACACACATATATACATATATATACATATATATATATATATATATATATATATATATATATATATATACACATATACACACATACACATGAACATGCATACACACACACACACACACACACACATACATACACATACATACATACATACACAAATATGTGTATATATGTATTTATATATATATATATATATATGGGTGTATATATATATATATATATATATATATATATATATATATATATATGTATATATATGTATATATGTGTGTATGTATGTGCATGTGTGTGTATATGTATATATCTATGTGTGTATATGTGTGTGTGTGTGTATATGTATGTGTGTGTGTATGTATATGTGTGTGTATGTGTGTATATATGTGTGTGTATATATATGTATGTATGTGTGTATATATGTATGCATGTGTGTGTATATATATATGTATGTATATGTATGTGTATATGTATGTATGTATGTATATGTATGTGTGTGTGTGCATGTATGTATATATATGTATATGTTTATATGTGTGTGTATATTTGTGTGTGTGTGTGTATGTATGTATGTATGTACACATGTGGGCGCATGTTGCATATAGACCTGCATGCACATGTTGGATTGTTGGATGGCAATTCTAGCATTCTTAATATGTGCAAAGTTTATTAATTCTCCCCACTCCATTACCATCTCCTGCATTTTTTTTCTCTCCCCCCCCCCCCACAATCCTTACAAAAGGTATTTACGACCCTCTGTTGTCTTATCTACAGTCATGTTTTCGTAACCCAAAACACAGCTAAACTTTGAATTGCATGGACCACTGTGAATTCTGTGTCCTTTTAATCAGAAATGCTTTAGACTTGAGAAAGGGAGTTTATCCCGAAAGCTTGTCAATCCAAAATTCTGTTAGTCCAATAAAAACGGTATTACAAAATACTTATTTTGTTTGTTACTTTACACATATATATATATATATATATATATATATATATGTATGATATACGTATAGCAATTCAATAATTCAATGCTGTAAGCTCAAAGCTGTTTGTTATTTTTTTACAGGCACCACAACAACAACAACTCCAGGTAAATACATGAATATTTTAATATGTTCTGTAGTACAATATCCACTGACACTGATTTTGTTATCTTTAAGTAAGATCCAGAATCACATGTCTTGATATTCCTGGACTGCATGAGTGAATGATCTGGGGCTAATGAACACCTGTATTTTGCTTTTCATGAGCAAAGAAAATGTATTTATTTAACATATGTCAGAGAATAATTTAAATGATTTGTAATGCTAAAAGAAAAAAGCTCACACTTACGATAATACATATACAGTATTTCCATGTTTAATGTACATTTCATATAAAACTATAAATTAAGGAGTTTTTTGCATGTTCATTTCTAGCAGATTTTCATTATTTATTTATTTTTTTTGATACATTTAGTAGGGATGGGTGAAAGTTGTCATCGTGTTCACGTGAGAAATTTCGCGAAAACCACATTGTTGTCCACTTTTCGTGGGAAAATTCTGTTTAAAACTATAAAACGTGATTTTTTTGCGGCAGGCAGACACAATAGAAGCAGCTACAGAGCGAGATAGATGTGCAGTGCTGTTCTACTGTGATTTTTTGGAAATACTGAGGCAGGAGTGTCTCATAGTGACTGCTATTATTATGAGCAGTAAAAAGAGGAACTGGAAGGGTCCTTATTATGTGTCCACTGAGTCTGAGGATGAGGAGAAGGAAGTGACTGGCATTACTGAACCAATGCTGTCCAGTCCCCCTAAATCACCCCAAGGGATCTTGGGGAATTGAATGCAAAGGGAGGGAGAAAAGAAAATGGGAAGGAATGGGAGAAAAGGATATAGGAAGGAAAAGAGAAAAAGGTAGTACTAGTGAGAGCAGGACAGGTCTTCTGCAAGACATGCTGACCCTGTTGCCAGTGCCACCATTTCTGTAACTTCTGACAGATGTGTATAGCAACCACTATTGCTATACCTGCTGCCAGATGTGCTGACCCTGCTGCCACTAGTGCTGTACCTGCTGCCAGACGTGCTGCCCATGCTACCCCAGTGCTGTACCTGCAACCACCATTGCTGTACTTGCAACCACCATTACTGCACCTGCTGCCAGATGTGCTGTCCCTGCTGCAGCCAGCACTTTACCTGCTGCCAGTGCTGGACATGCTGCCACCATTACTTTGACTGCTACTAGTGTGTCTTGTATTACCTAGGAGGGGGGCACAAATGATGCTAAGTGTGACAACAAGGGAGCCTATATCACATTTGCCATTCCCAAGCAGTCCAGTCAGCTGCCTAATCATCCTGCTGCTTAAACAACTCCACAGCAGCAGCAGTAGGAACTGCAGTTGCAACTCAGAACTCATGAGGACATTTGACAATGGCCAGTAGCCACTGGCCAACATAACCTGTGGGCACTAGGCCAGTAGGGCATTTTTATTTTTTTCTCAGGGATTGTTCTTTGAAAAAAAAAATACAAAATAAAAAACATAGTCCGACAAAAAAATAAAGAATGTTTGGAGGATTTTCTTTCTAATAAGCCTTAGTCCTACAAATCAATGTTTCCTCAGGGCTTGTTCCTCTAACAACAATTGTAACAATCATCCTCTACAAAATACTCTATCAAGTCAAGTATCAGTCTACCCTAGTGGCAACGTACATCAGGGGTGTCCTGTCTATCATTTTCCATATCATTTTCTAATTTTCTTTTTATTTTTTTAATAACTGTCCTCCCAATACCAGTCAATCAAACCCCGAAAACAAATTCATTCCTTAAAGGATTTCTTCCCCAGACTCCAACCACCATCAAAGGCACCCTCCTCAGACTCCTTTTATACCATGTCTTATGGATTTATTTTTTCTTAACTGCCCCCCAATCCCAGTAAACAACCACCCCAAGAAAAATATTCTCTTCTCAACTGATTCTTTCCCCACTCCCCACCAACACAGACACCCTCATACCTCATTTATACAATGCCTTTTTGAAATAAAATAATAATTGCTATGTGCTGCCCATCCCTATCTGTTGGGGTGTATATATATATATATATATATATATATATATATATATATATATATATTTATATGATATACATATAGCAATTCAATACTTCAATGCTGTAAGCTCATAATATTGATTTCTGTTTGTTGTCTTTTTACAGGCACCCCAACAACAACTCCAGGTAAATACATGAATATTTCAATCTGTTCTGTAGTACAATATCCACTGACACTAATTTTGTTATCTTTAAGTCAGATCCAGAATCACATGTCTTGCTATACATCGACTGCATGAGTGAATGAACTGGGGCTAATGGACACCTGTATTTTGCTTTTCATGATTAAAGAAAATGTATTTATTTAAGATATGTCAGAGAATAATTTAAATGATCCGTAACACTAAATGATAAAAGCTCACACTTACCAGAATACATATACAGCATTTCCATGTTTTTGTACATTTCATTGAAAACTGTAAATTAAGGGTTTTTTTGCATGTTAATTTCTAGCGGATTTTCATTATTTATTTTTTTTGATACATTTAGTAGGGATGGGCGAAAGTTGTCATTATGTTTCCGCAAGAAATTTTGCGAAAACCACGTTGTTATTCACTTTTTCGTGGGATAATCCGCTTGAGATCTATAAAATGTGATGTTATTGTGGCAGGCTGACACAATAGAAGCACTCAGTACTCAGGAGGGGGAGGAGAAAATGATGCTAAGTCTGACAACAAGGGAGCCTATATCACACTTGCCATTCCCAAGCAGTCCAGTCTGCTGCCTAATTATCCTGCTGCTTAAACAACTCCGCAGCAGCAGCAGAAGGAACTGCAGGTGCAACTCAGGAGCACATATGACAATGGCCAGTGGCCACTGGCCAACATGACCTGCTGGCACAAGGCCAGTAGGACATTTTTATTTTTTTCTCAGGGCTTGTTGTTTGAAAAAAAAAAAATAAATAAAAAATAAATACCATAGTTCTACAAAAAATAAACAATGTTTGGGGGGTTTACTTTCTAATAAGCCTTAGTCCTACAAATCAATGTTTCCTCAGGGCTTGTTTCTCTAACAAGCCTAAGTCCTACAAATCAATGTTTCCTCAGGGCTTGAGCCTCTAACAACAAATCTAACAAATCATCCTCTACAAAATACTCTATCAAGTCAAGTATCAGTCTACCCTAGTGGCAGCTTACATCGCGGGGGGGTCCTGTCTATCATTTGTCATATAATTTTCTAATTTTATTTTTATTTGTTTATTAACCGTCCCCCAATACCAGTAAAGAAACCCCCTAAAACAAATTCCTTGCTTAACTGATTCATTCTCACACTCCAACCACCAACACAGGCACCCTCCTCAGAACCCTTTTATACCGTGTCTTATGGATTTATTTTTTCTTAACTTCCCCCCCAATCCCAGTAAACAACCCCCGTAAGAAAAACATTCCTTTTCAACTGATTCTTTCCCCAATCCCCACCAGTACAGGCACCCTAATGCCTCTTTTATACAATGCCTTTGGGAAATCAAATATTTGCTATGTGTTGCCCATCCCTATCTGTTGGTGTGTATATATATGTGTATATATATATATATATATATATATATATATATATATATATATGATATATGTATAGCAATTCAATAATTCAATGCTGTAAGCTCATAGTATTGATTTCTGTTTGTTCTCTTTTTACAGGCACGACAACAACAACTCTAGGTAAATACCAAATTTTTTAATCTGTTCTGTAGTACAATATCCACTAACACTGATTTTTTTATCTTTAAGTAAGATCCAGAATCGCATGTCTTGCTATTCCTGGACTGCATGAGTGAATGAACTGGGGCTAATGAACACCTGTATTTTGCTTTTCATGAGTAAAGAAAATGTATTTATTTAAGATATGTCAGAGAATAATTTAAATGATACGTAATGCTAATAGAAAAAGCTCACACTTACCATAATACATATGTAGTATTTCCATGTTTTTCATTGAAAAGAATAAATTAAGGGGTTTTTTGCATGTTAGTTTCTAGCAGATTTTCTTTCTTTATTTATTCGATACATTTAGTAGGGATGGGCGATAGTTGTCATTGTGTTCCCGTGAGAAATTTCGTGAAAACCACTTTATCCACATTTTCGTGGGAAAAAACGTGATGTTTTTGCGGCAGGCAGACACAATAGCAACAGCTACAGAGCGAGATAGATGTGCTGTGATGTTTTACTGTGATATTTTGGAAATATTGAGGCAGGAGAGTCTCATAGTGACTGCTATCATTATGAGCAGCAAAAATAGGAACTGGAAAGGTCCTTTTTATGTGTCCACTGAGTCTGAGGATGATGAGGAGGAAGTGACTGGCATTACTGTACCAGTGCTGACCAGTCCCCCTAAATCACCCCAAGGGATCTTGGGGAATTTAATGCAAAGGGAGGGAGAAAAGAAAATGGGAAGGAAGGGAGAAAAGGGAATGGGAAGGAAGAGAGAAAAGGGTAGTACTAGTGAAAGCAGGACAGGTCAGGTGCCTCTGCCTTCTGCCAGACGTGCTGACCCTGTTGCTAGTGCCACCATTTCTGTACCTGCTGACAGATGTGCTGTACCTGCAACCACTATTGCTGTACCTGCTGCCAGATGTGCTGCCACTGCTGCCACTTGTTCTGTATTTGCTGCCAGAGATGCTGCCAATGCTGCCCCAGTGTTGTACCTGCAACCAGCATTGCTGTACCTGCAACCACCACTGCTGTACCTACTTCCAGATGTTCTATCCCTGCTGCCACCAGCACTGTACCTGCTGCCAGTGCTGAACATGCTGCCACCAATACTTTGACTGCTGCTAGTGTGTCTTGTAGTACTCAGGAGGGTTGGGGGAGAAAATGATGCTAAGTGTGACAACAAGGGAGCCTATATCACACTTGCCACTCCCAAACAGTCCAGTCAGCTGCCTAATCATCCTGCTGCTTAAACAACTCAGCAGCAGCAGCAATAGGAACTGCAGGGGTAACTCAGGACTCAGGAGGAGATTTGACAATAGCCAGTGGCCACTGGCCAACATGACCTGCTGGCACTAGGCCAGTAGGGCATTTTTATTTTTTTCTCAAGGCTTGTTCTTTTAAAAAAAAAAAAAAATACATGATAAAAAACATAGTCCTACAAAAAAATTAACAATGTTTGGGGGGATTTCTTTGTAATAAGCCATAGACCTACAAATCAATGTTTCCTCAAGGCTTGTTCCTGTAACAAGCCTAAGTCCTACAAATCAATGGTTCCTCAGAGCGTGAGCCTCTAACAACAAATGTAACAAATCATCCTCTTCAAAATACTCTATCAAGTCAAGTATCAGTCTACCCTATAGGCAAATTATACCAGGGGGGTCTTGTCTATCATTTTACATACAATTTTCTAATTTTATTTTTAGTTTTTTATTAATTGTCCCCCCAATACCAGTCCAGAAACCCCCAAAAAATACCTTGCTTAACTGATTCCTTCCCCAGACTCCAACCACCAGCACAAGCATCCTCCTCATACCCCTTTTCTACCATATGTTATGGATTTATTTTTTCTTAACTGCCCTCCAATCCCAGTAAACAACCCCCCCCCAAGAAAAACATCCCCCTTTCAACTGATTCTTTCCCCACTCCCCACCAACACAGGCACTCTCATGCCTCTTTTATACAATGCCTTTGGGAAATAAAATAATATTTGCTATGTGTTGCCCATCCCTATTTGTTGGTGTATATATATATTTATTTATATGATATACGAATAGCAATTCAGTACTTAAATGCTGTAAGCTCATAATAATGCTTTCTGTTTGTTCTCTTTTTACAGGCACCCCAACAACAACTCCAGGTAAACACATGAATATTTTACTCTGTTCTGTAGTACAATATCCACTGACACTAATTTTGTTATCTTTAAGTAAGATCCAGAATCACATGTCTTGCTATTCCTCGAGTACATGAGTGAATGAACTGGGGCTAATGGACACCTGTATTTTGCTTTTCATGATTAAAGAAAATGCATTTATTTAAAATATGTCAGAGAATAATTTAAATGATCCGTAATGCTAAAAGATAAAAGCTCACACTTACCAGAATACATACACAGTATGTCGATGTTTTTTGTACATTTCATTGAAAACTATAAATGAAGGTTTTTTTTGCATGTTAATTTCTTTCGGATTTTCATTATTTATTTTTTTATTTTTTTTTTATACATTTAGTAGGGATGGGCGAAAGTTGTCATCGTGTTTCTGTGAGAAATTTCGTGAAAACCACTTTGTTATTCACTTTTTCGTGGGAAAATCCGCTTTAAAACTATAAAATGTGATATTTTGTGGCAGGCTGACACAATAGAAGCACTCAGTACTCAGGAGTGGGAGGAGAAAATAATGCTAAGTGTGACAACAAGGTAGCCTATATCATACTTACCATTCCCAAGCAGTCCAGTCAGCTGCCTAATCATCCTGCTACTTAAACAACTCAGCAGCAGTAGGAACTGCAGTTGCAAATCAGGACTCAGGAGGACATTTGACAATGGCCAGAAGCCTCTGGCCAACATGACCTGCTGGCACTAGCCCAGTAGGGCATTTTTATTTTTTCCTCAGGGCTTGTTCTTTAAAAAAAAAAAAGAAACAAAATAAAAAACATAGTCTTTCAAAAAATAAACAATGTTTGGGGGGTTTTCTTTCTAATAAGCCTTAGTTCTTCAAATCAATGTTTCCTCAGGGCTTGTTCCTCTAACAACAATTGTAACAAATCATCCTCTACAAAATACTCTATCAAGTCAAGTATCAGTCTACCGTAGGTGCAACGTACATCAGGGGTGTCCTATCTATCATTTTACATACAATTTTCTAATTTTACTTTTATTTTTTTATTAACTGTCCTCCCAATACCAGTCAATCAACCCCCGAAAACAAATTCCTTCCTTAAAGGATTTCTTCCCCAGACTCAAACGACCAATACAGGCATCCTCCTCAGACACCTTTTATACCATGTCTTATGGATTTATTTTTTCTTAACTGCCCCCCAATCCCAGTAAACAACCCCCCAAGAAAAACATTCTCTTCTCAACTGATTCTTTCCCCACTCCCTACCAACACAGACACCCTCATGCCTCTTTTATACAATGCCTTTTTGAAATAAAATAATATTTGCTATGTGTTGCTCTTCCCTATCTGTTGGTGTATATATATAAATATATATATTTATTTATTTATATGATATACGTAGAGCAATTCAATTCTTCAATGCTGTAAGTTCATAGTACTGATTTCTGTTTGTTCTCTTTTTACAGGCACCCCAACAACAACTCCAGGTAAATACATGAATATTTCAATCTGTTTTGTAGTACAATATCCACTGACACTGATTTTTTTATCTTTAAGTAAGATCCAGAATCACGTCTTGCTATTCCTCGACTGCATGAGTGAATGAACTGGGGCTAATGGACACCTGTATTTTGTTTTGCATGAGTAAAGAAAATGTATTTATTTAAGATATGTCAGAGAATAATTTAAATGATCCTTAAAGCTAAAAGATAAAAGCTCACACTTACCATAATACATATACAGTATTTCCATATTTTTTTGTACATTTCATTGAAAACTATAAATTAAGAGCATTTTTGCATGTTAATTTCTTTCGGATTTTCATTATTTATTTATTTTTTCGATACATTTAGTAGTGATTGGCGAAAGTTGTCATTGTGTTTCCGCGAGAAATTTTGTGAAAACCATCTTGTTATCCACTTTTTCGTTGGAAAATCCGCTTTAAAACTATAAAACGTGATGTTTTTGTGGCAGGCTGACACAATAGAAACACTCAGTACTCAGGAGGGGGAGGAGAAAATGATGCTAAGTTTGACAAGAAGGGAGCCTATATCACACTTGCCATTCCCAAGCAGTCCAGTCAGCTGCTTAATAATCCTGCTGCTTAAACAACTCAGCAGCAGCAGCAGTAGGAACTGCAGCTGCAACTCAGGAGGACATTTGACAATGGGCAGTGGCCACTGGCCAACTTGACCTGCTGGCACTAGGCCAGTAGGACATTTTTATTTTTTTCTCAGGACTTGTTCTTTAAACAAAAAAAAGAAATAAAAAACATAGTCCTACAAAAAATATACAATGTTTTTTTTTTTTTTTTTCTAATAACCCTTAGTCCTACAAATCTATGTTTCCTTAGTGCTTGTTTCTCTAACAAGCCTAAGTCCTACAAATCAATGTTTCCTCAGGGCTTGAGCCTCTAACAACAAATCTAACAAATCATCCTCTACAAAATACTCTATCAAGTTAAGTGTCTGGCTACCCTCGTGGCAGCTTACATCAGGGGGGTCCTTTCTATCATTTTACATATAATTTTCTAATTTTATTTTTATTTTTGTATTAACCGTCCCCCCAATACCAGTAAAGAAACCCCCCAAAACAAATTCCTTGCTTAACTAATTCATTCTCACACTCCAACCACCAACACAGGCACCTTCCTCAGACCCCTTTTATACCATATCTTATGGATTTATTTGTTCTTAACTGCCCCCCAGTCCCAGTAAAAAACCTCCCCCAAGAAAAACATTCCTTTTCAACTGATTCTTTCCCCAATCCCCACCAATACAGGCACCCTCATGCCTCTTTTATACAATACCGTTGGGAAATAAAATAATATTTGCTATGTGTTGCCCATCCCTATCTGCTGGTGTGTATGTATATATATATATATATATATATATATATATACACACACACACATATATATATATATATATATATATATATATATATATATATGACATATGTATAGCAATTCAATAATTCAGTGCTGTAACTCATAATACTGATCTCTGTTTGTCCTTTTTTTATAGGCACCACAACAACAACTCCAGGTAAATACATGAATATTTTTTTTTTTAAACATACTTTATTATCAGATCGCTCCATATACATCTTAAATACAAGAAAAGGTACATGAAAATTCATTCAAATACAGCAGGAGTATGTAGGCATTCGTTTCAAGGAAAAGAACATATGTATATCAACAGGGTATACAGAGTCAACCTGAGGTTTTTAATATTATTTCAACCTTCAATAACCTAAACTCTTAAATCAAATCGAGCTTAAAGCTCACTATACCCCCCCAACCCCAATTCCTCTCTCTCCCGTAACCGCAGCACCTCCCCCCCATCCGTCCACCAGCCAGCATCCCCACCAGATCCCGGCATGAACAGGGTTCATTCACAACATCACGCATCAGTCATCCATCACATCCGTCTACGCAACCAACACCAGTAAGTTGCACATCATATGGAATCACAGCCGTATTAGCTCTATTCGTCCACCAGTTTTGCCATCTTCCCCAGATCTTGTCAAACTTATTTGGAGTACCCCGGTGTAATTAAAAAAAGACAATTTATAGTGTGGAATGCACTGTGAAACAAGATTTATCCACGCCCTACAGCTGGGAACTCTATTCGACATCCAGTTCAAGGCCACCCCTTTTCTCGCCATCACCAATAGTTTACTCAGTAGAGATCTGTCAGTTGCATCCTCAATCTCATCGGGAAAAATAGACAACAAACAAATCGTTGCCACCTCAGGAACACGTATCCCCAGCACTAGGACCACAATACGCATTATTTCCCTCCAGAACCTCCCGACTCCATGACACTCCCAGATCATATGCAAGTACGTACCCTATACATTTAACACCAAAGACAACAATTGGTACCAGTATTCCCCATTCTATACAGTTTGACCGGCGTATAATAAATTCTATGTAGGATATTCAACTGTATCATCTGGTGTCTAGTCGACGTCGCCACTATTGCTGGTCCCACCTTAGCCAACTCCCATTCCCAGTTCTCCAATGGACCCACATCCATTTCCCATTTGTTCCACGATGGGAACTCTTGACACTCTATGTGGGAGTCTAACCACTGATAAATAAAAGAAAGAGGTATCACGGTGCCCATGATTGCTTCCTTGTGCTGTCAGTCAGGTGTGTGTACTCTCCTTTGGCCACCTGTCTTTTGCCCACCCAGGATTGCCTTTATAGACTGGGCTGAGGCACCCTTTGGTGGCCCTTTCGTGATGTCTCTATGTCAGCAGTCACCTGCCTTGTACCTGTTCCCTGGGCCTGTTCGCTTGCAACTAGTACCAGTGTTGCTCCTGTAGCCAGTTCCTCTACTGCATTGTTCCTGCTCCGTTCCTGACCCAGTTGGCAGCGCTGTCGTTCCTGTTTCCGTTCCTGATCCCGTGCTGCTGTGTTCCTGTTCCGTTCCTGACCTGGTTGGCGGTGCTATCATTCCTGTGTGGTCCTGGCTTGTCTGCTGTCGCTGCTACTGATTATCCGTTTGGCTGCTGAAGTCGCTATGGCGACATTCTGATCTCTGTACACTCCTATGTCACCGGTTGCTGATTTACTTGTATAGAACCGGTTGGGCATTTGCTTATCCAGTACGCGGTACTGGTTGACTCCTTTCTCTCCAGTTGCTGATTTGCTTGTATAGAACCGGTTGGGCATTCGCTTATCCAGTACGTGGTACTGGTTTACTCTACTCTCACTGGTTGCTGATTTGCTTGTATCGGCAAGGCCGGTAGAGCCACAATCAGTTAATCGTGTAAATCTCCAGGCTGCCTTGCCCGGTATATTGGCAAGACCAGTAGGGCCACATTCAAATTGTCGTGTTACCCTTTAGGCTGCCTTGCCCGGTATATTGGCAAGGCCGGTAGAGCCTCCCTTGTGTATCTTGCAATAACTACTGTTTGTACCCATTGTGTATATGTGATGTACATGTATGATTAGACCCGTGAGGGTTCCCGTTAACCTTTTCAATGAAGTTTGATTTTTACCTTACTCTGTGTCTGAGACTCAAAACAAATCGTGAAAGTACGAAAGGGCCATGACCTCAGACAGTATGAGTGAAGGTAATGCACAAAATATCCATTGGAGGATGGATGTACATGAGCAGCGTTTGGATCAGTTGGCGTTGGCCATCCAAACTATCCTTGAGCATGCTGTACTTACCGACAAGCCTGTTTCAAGTCCGGTGGTCCCCCCAGTTTCAACACTGGAGAATTAAACTATTACCCCTGTGGGTGCAGTCAAAGGGCTAACCGCTTCCGCACCATTGCCACTCAGATATGATGGTGATCCCAGTCTGTGCAGCTGGTTTATCAATCAACTTGAGATACTCGTGGAGTTGACCTCTCATGCCTTCCCCAATGACCGCAGTAAAGTGGGGTTTATGATATCCTAATTGAGCGGGCGTGCACTGACATGGGCCAATCCCTTATGGGAGAATGCTAAACCTTGCACAAAAAATTTCAGGGAATTTGTGCAAACATTTCAGAGAGTATTCGAGATCCCTGGTAGAACCACCTCTGCTTCTAAACGTCTAATGGAGATCCAGCAGGGCAAACGGACTGTGGGCGAATATGCCATTGAATTCCGTACACTAGCAGCAGAGGTAGATTGGAACAATGAGGCATTACTGGCTGCCTTTGCTCAAGGTCTGGGCGAGTATATAAAAGATGAAACTGCAACTAGAGAGCTGCCTAATGATCTGGACGAATATATTGATTACGCAGTTCTAATTGACACTCGGATCCGAGACAGGCTTATGGCTAAAGACCGTAGGGGACGGTCAAAAGCACCGGGCCTAGCAGTTCATTTTGCCCACCAATCCCTCCCTCGTTGCCTAATTCCAGTGTCCATGCACGGGAACCTAGAGAACCTATGCAATTAGGTTTTACCAGGTTAACCAAAGAGGAACAAGCACTTCGCAGGAGGCAGGGGCTATGCTTATACTGTGGTAAATCTGGGCACTTGCTAAAAACCTGTCCTGTACGTCCGGGAAATTAACACACCTAGGATACCTTGGGGGACAAGCCCTAGATGGTGTTCATCTGTCCCCAGGTTTGAGCATACAAAAACCCACCATCCAGGTGGTACTTTCTTGGGCAGATCACTCGGTAGAGGTTCTGGCCCTGATTGATTCTGGTGCTGCCGGATATTTCATGGATAATGCCTTTGCTGAACGGCATAAGATTCCATTGAGAGAGAATCCCCTCTGGCTATTGAGGCCATTGATGGCAGACCATTGCAACCTGCCCAGATTACGTTTGAAACTATGCCACTTCCTATGACTATTGGGGCACTTCATAAGGAGAAACAACAGTTTCAGATAATCAGTTCTCCTCACCATGCAGTCATTCTGGGTTTCCCTTGGTTGCAATTGCATAATCCCCAGTTTGATTGGCAAAAGTGTGAGATTTCTGCTTGATCCCAATATTGTATGGAGCATTGTGTGTCTCACCCGGTAAAGATTCTGTGCGCCTCATTGCCAGATGAATACCAACAATTCAGTGATGTCTTCAGCAAAGGGGAGGCTGACATCCTGCCTCAGCACAGATCTTATGATTGTGCAACTGAATTGCCCCCGGGGGTGGTGCCCCCTAGGGGTCCTACTTATCCTTTGTCTTGTGAGGAAAACCAAGCTATGGAGGAATATATTTCAGATGCCCTCAAAAGAGCGATAATCAGGAAATCCACCTCACCAGCTGGGGCTGGATTCTTTTTTGTGAAAAAAAGAATGGCGAATTAAGACCATTCATTGATTACCATGGACTAAATAAATTGATGCCCAAGAACAAGTATCTGATACCTCTCAGCACCAAACTATTTGACAGGTTAAAAGGTTCCTCTATTTTCACTAAATTGGACCTACGTGCCGCATATAACCTGATTCGGATCAGTGCTGGTGATGAGTGGAAGACGGCTTTTAACACTAGATCAGGGCACTATGAATATCTAGTAAAGCCGTTTGGTCTCTGTAATGCACCTGCTGTGTTCCAAGAACTAATCAATGATATCCTCAGAGATATGCTGCAGTCCGGTGTGGTGGTTTACTTGGACGATATACTTATTTACTCAAATGACTTGTCACAACACATCAAGGATGTGTCAGAGGTGTCGCTCCGCCTACGTAAGAACAAATTGTATTGCAAATTGGAAAAACGTGAGTTTCATAAATCCAGTGTGCCCTTCTTCGGGTTCGTGATTGCTAAAGAGGGTATTGCCATGGACCAGGAGAAACTCACAGCAGTTTTGCAATGGCCACGACCCAAGAGCCTAAAAGCGATTCAGCGATTTCTGGGCTTCGCTAATTATTATAGGAAGTTTATTAAGAACTTTTCCTCGATTGTTAAACCATTGTCGGACCTCACGCATAAGGGTGCTAATCCTTCCCAATGGTCTGAGGTGGCTGAATGTGCTTTTGAGACATTGAAATCTGCCTTTGCTGCTGCTCCAGTGTTATCCCACCCCAACCCAGCTCTCCCGTTTACATTGGAGGTCGACGCCTCAGAGATTGGGGTTGGGGCAGTACTCTCTCAGAGACCAGAAAAAGGGAGTACCCTCAGACCTTGCGGGTTTTTCTCAAAGAAATTGTCTGTTGCCCAGAGTCACTATGAGATAGGTGACAGAGAACTACAGGCTATTATTCTCGCTCTTAAGGAGTGGCGTCATTTATTGGAAGGTACTAGAAATCCTGTCTTGATCCTCAAAGACCATAAAAATCTGACTTATCTTTCAGAAGCCAAGAGATTGTCTTCTCGCCAGGCCAGATGGGCGTTGTTCCTTTCTCAATTTAACTTTATTGTATCCTATTTGCCTGGTTCCAAGAACGTTAGGGCAGATGCCCTGTCAAGACAATTTGAGCCTGAGACTGACAGGAGTGAGGTTCCAGCACCTATTATACAGCCTGATCATATATTGGCCACATTACGCACTAGAATCACTTCGCCACTGGAGGAAGAGATTCTGGCCTCCCAGGGTACTGCTCCTCCAGAAACCCCAGTGGGCAAGTGTTTTGTCGATGAGCCATTTCGCACCAGATTACTTGAAACCTACCACTCTTCTAAAGCTGCTGGGCACATTGGTAGGGATCAATTAATATGGTCCCTCTCACAAGTTTTCTGGTGACCCTCCTCGAGGGCAGATTGTGCTGCGTTTACCAATGCCTGTGCCACCTGTGCTTGTGCCAAGACCCCTAGGCATCTTCCTGTGGGCCTACTTCAACCAGTGCCTAATGGCAAACGTCCCTGGTCTCACGTCTCTATTGACTTTATGGGAGAATTGCCAGTATCTAGGGGTTATTCCTTTATACTTATGGTGGTGGACAGTTTTTCTAAAATGGCTCATGTCGTGCCCCTCTGTGGCCTTCTCTCTGCCAAAGAATTAGTGATGGTTTTCGCTAAGGAAGTATTCCGGTTGCATGGGGTACCCAGAGTTCTGGTGTCCGACCGGGGGAGCCAGTTCGTGTCTAGATTTTGGAGAGCCTTTTGTGAACAGATGGGCATCCAATTGTCCTTTTCCTCAGCATACCACCCCCAGACCAATGGGGCTGCTGAGCGGGCCAATCAGGGACTAGAACAGTTCCTGTGCTGTTTTGTGACTGACCATCATGATAACTGGGCCGACCTATTGCTGTGGGCAGAGTTCGCCAGGAACTGTGCGGTTAACTCTTCATCCGCTTCTTATCAACTACGGGTTCCAGACGTGTTTGCTCCCGGATTCATTTCAGTCTCAATAGATTCCAGCTCTGGATGAGCATATTGAGCAGCTCCGCTCCACATGGGCACAGGTTCAAAGGGCACTCAGTCAGTCTTTTCAGCACCATCGGCACCATGCAAATCGTAGACGGCTGCCAGCAGTCTCTTTCCAGGTTGGGGACAGGGTATGGCTATCCTCCAGAAACCTCAAGTTACAAGTTCCATTTAATAAATTGGCTCCCCGGTTTATTGGTCCATATAGGGTGATTCGTAAAATTAACCCTGTTTCGTATGCTTTGGACATTCCTGTGTCCATGAGCATTCACAATGTGTTCCACGTATCTATCCTCAAACCTATTGTTTGCAACCGTTATACTACTAACCCTGTGGTGCCAGGGCCTATAGAGGTAGAGGGCCAGGAGGAGTACGAAGTTCAGTGTATCATTGATTCTCGCAGATTCAGAGGAAAATTGCAGTATTTGGTACATTGGAAAGGTTATGGTCCTGAGGACCGATCCTGGGTGGATAGTAAGGACCTTCATGCTTCCAAATTACTGCAAATTTTTCATTCCAAGTACCCCCAGAAACCAGGTCCCTCTTCCAGAAGGGGGGGTCTTTTAGAGGGGGGTACTATCACGGTGCCCGTGATTGCTTACTTGTGCTGTCAGTCAGGTGTGTGTGTACTCTCCAGTGGCCACCTGTCTTTTGCCCGCCCAGGAATGCCTTTATAGACTGGGCTGAGGCACCCTTTGGTGGCCCTTTCATGGTGTCTCTATGTCAGCAGTCACCTGCCTTGTACCTGTTCCCTGGGCCTGTTCTCTTGCTACCAGTACCAGCGTTGCTCCTGTAGCCAGTTCCTCTACTGCATTGTTCCTGCTCTGTTCCTGACCCAGTTGGTGGTGCTGTTGTTCCTGTTTCCATTCCTGATCCCGTGCTGCTGTGTTCCTGTTCATTTATCCAGTACGTGGTACTGGATTACTCCACTCTCACTGGTTGCTGATTTGCTTGTATAGAACCGGTTGGGCATTCGCTTATCCAGTACGCGGTACTGGTTTACTCCACTCTCACCGGTTGCTGATTTGCTTGTATAGAACCGGCTGGGCATTTGCTTATCCAGTACGTGGTACTGGTTTACTCCTATTCACCGGTAGCTACTTCCGCTTGTTTAGTACCGGTAGGGCGTTTTGTTAATTCAGTACGTGGTACTAGTTAACTCCACCATGCACCGGCTGCTGATTCCGCTTGTTTAGTGCCATGTGAGCGCTATTGCTGACCAGCATCAGTGCAGCTTTACTCCACCATCCACCGGCTGCTGATTCCGCTGTATAGAGCCGGTTAAGCACTTGTTTGTCCAGTACGCTTTGCTGGTTTACTCCACATCCTCTAATCTGTTGTGTAGAACCGGGTGGGCTATACTGTTCTTCTATACATGGCACTGGGTTACTGTACATCCACCGGTTGTTGCTGTCTCCATTGCTAACCGGTTGGGTCTCCTTGGTTGGGAGACTGGTTTGCTCCACTGTTCCATCTTATGCTGTTGCTCCATCTATGCAGCATTAGTGGAGTTGTTCCTCTGTCCACTTGGTTGCCTTGCCCGGTAATTTGGCAAGGCCGGTAGAGCCACATTTAGGTTGGCGTGTAACCTTCTGGCTGCCTTGCCTGGTATATTGGCAAGGCCGGTAGAGCCACAACCAGCTTGTCGTGTAAACCTCCAGGCTGCCTTGCCCGGTATATTGTCAAGGCCGGTAGAGTCTGCCTTGTGTATCTTGCAATAAAGTTTGATTTTTACCTTACTCTGTGTCTGAGAGTCAAAACAAACTGTGATAAGAGGTCTCGACAGCTCAAGAATCAGCAGTCTAGCAAGAAGCGGAAACGTAGAAATCATCGGGGTTCGATCACCCCACTGAGCCCTAAGAGCATGCCTAATACATAAATATGAGTAAAAAAGATTGTGGCGTACGGTACTCGTCATGTAATTGTGCAAAGGATTTCAGCTGATTATCCTGATATAATTGTCCAAGGGTAGAGATCCCAAATCTAGCCCACAAGGGACCAAAATCGCTGCCCAGTAGATGGTGTAGCCCCACGGTGCCCCACAAGGGGGTGTACGGATCCATGGCAATGTATCCCAGTAACTTTTTCAACTCCACCCACACCTCATGTAGGGTTGTTGCCATTGGAGTCCAAGTTTTGAAAACCGCAGGGCTGCCATGCAAAAACTGGGGCAGCTTATAAGCAGGTTGTAACAATAGTGTATCTATTTGAGTAGTCTGGTAACGAGGTTGGGGAGAAATAAAATCTAGTGCATACCGACATTGTGCTGCTAAGTAGTACCTATAGAAATTGGGCAAGGCAATTCCCCCCTCACGTTTGGGTCTCATGAGGGTACTTAGCTTGAGTCTAGCGCAACCCCCTCTCCATATGAAATGCAAAATAATTCTATTTGTCGGAAATATTTTTTAGGATTAGGGACTGGCGTATTTTGAAAAACATACAAAAACTTAGGCAAAAGAATAATTTTAATAAGATTCAATTTACCGATAACATTTAAGGGCAGATGAAGCCACACCATTGTTTTGTCGTTAAAGTATTGAATAGTAGGTATCAAATTCATCTCCAAAAATGAATCCGTCGTTGCCACCACCCTAATCCCCAAGTATGTGCACTCAGCCACATAAGAAAGCGGGATGTCTGTTGAATAAGAATCCTGCATATTACTATCAATTGGAATCAGAGAGGACTTAGTCCAATTTATTTGAAATCCATAATAAGTACCAAAATCGTCCACCAGTTGTAGTGTGGTCTCCAGGGAAATTCTATCATCACCTAAAAAAAACAGGATGTCATCAGCATACAGAGTGAGCTTTTCCTCTCTGCCTTCTATACTGAGTCCTCTAATCAGCAGATTTGCACAAATTATAACAGCCAGAGGCTCTATTGCCAAAGCAAACAGGCCGGGTGAGAGTGGACAGCCCTGTCTAGTGCCACGATGCAAGGAGAAAGACTTTGAACTCAAGCCCCCATCACCACAGAGGCCCTGGGGTTACTATATAAAATATGTATCCTTTTAATAAAGGACTGGCCAAACCCAAATCCCCGGAGTACATGCCAAAGATATGGCCATTCGACAGAGTTGAAGGCCTTAGATGCATCAAGAGAAGCTATCACCTGAGATCCCATGGTATCATGAGGAAGTTGCAGGTGCATAAACAACCGTCTAAGATTGTGTGACGTCAATTTACCTGGGATAAAGCCAGTTTGATCTTCATGTACTATGGTTCCCAGCACCATATTTAATCTGTTGGCTAGGATTTTCACCACAATTTTAGCATCCGTATTTAACAGGGAAATAGGCCTGTAAGAATCGCAAATCTCCGTATCCTTTCCTGGTTTGGGCAATACAATAATGGAAGCATCATTCATTGAATCCGGAAGAAGTCCATCATCAATAGCAGCATAAAAGGTATTCAATAAATGGGGGGCCAAGACATCCACAAATTCTTTATACCATTCTGCGGGAAGACCATCCACACCCAATGCTTTACCTGCCGGCAAGATACAAATAGCCTCCACCACCTCTCTTAGAAGTATAGGAGCATCCAGAATTTGTTTATGTTCAAATGAAAGTTTCGGAAGGTCACAGTGATCAATAAAACAAGAAACTTGAGACTCAGAGCTGGTCAATCTAGATTCATATAGACGAGAGTAGAAACACCAAAATCGCGAATTAATCATCTGCGGGTCCAGTACCAGTTCACCCCCAGGATCTTGGAGTGAAGAAACCAACGAAGTCCCCCTGTTTTGACAGACAAGATGAGCAATTAGCTTCCCCGCCTTATCCCCATTTTCAAAAACATTTTGTTTCAAGTAAAAAACACGACGGGCACTCAGTTCAGACAATTTTATAGAATACTTTAATGAGCTAGAAACAAAATTAGTGTAAGAGACCGAATCCCCTTTTTTCACAAACTTTTTTTCTGCCTCAGCAGCCTCCGATTCTAACGTCTCCACCTCCCCAGACCCAAGTCTATTGTGCATAGATATAAAAGATATTAAGGAGCCCCTGGCAGTCACCTTGGCAGCTTCCTAAACAATGCCCTGAGCAGCAGTATTAACATTATTGACAAAATATTCACATAGGTCTTCCCTATGTTTAGACACCAGATGCGAATTAGTTAACCATACGGGGCTAAGCCTCCACACTCTAGACCTAGGACTCTGGTCTCTCCGTAGCGTCAATAATAGTGGAGAGTGGTCAGAAGCTATCAGTACAACAATCAGCAACCCAATTCAAAGTCAACTGGCTAGCGAAGACATAATCAGTTCTGGATAAAGTTTTATAAGTAGCCGAGTGGCACGAGAACTCCCGAACCTGCGGATGGAGAGTCCTCCATACATCTATGAATCCCATGTCACCTATGAGACTGAGGAAAGCATCCCTATGCAATTTGGAGTCAACTACCGTCCCACCTAATCTGTTCAAGTCAGAATTGGTAGCTATATTAAAGTCACCCATACAAACTATATGGTGATGTGGCTTGTCAGAAATATATATATAAGCATGTCTCTAAGAATTGAAGGGTCGAAAGGTGGTGGAATATAAACATTCAGTAAAACGAAAAGAGCTCCCTGTAATTTACATGTTAAGAAGAGGTAACATCCCTGTGGGTCCGTCTTGAGGTCAATGAATTCAAATGAAACTAGTTTAGTAATAAGAATGGAAACTCCTCTGGCATATGTGGAATATGTGGCATGATAATGATTCTGTATCCATTGTCTCCTATGAAACAGAACTCTACTTGCAGTAAGATGGGTCTCCTGCAACATGACCACCCCTGGTGTCTGTTTCCTGACGTGGTTTAAGACTAAGGATCGTTTCATAGCATCATTCAAGCCACGCACATTCCATGACAAAAATTTACAATTTAGTGTTGTCATTACAGAAATAACTATTACATGTTACAGCTCTGGTCACACGGGGGGGCCTGCTGGGGGCAAGGAACACCCGGCCCAGAAGAGAGAGGAGTACACTGAGCCTGGAAGAGAGAGTAAACCTTAAACTAACGACTAACATTCCCTGTCCGAACAACCCACCCTATCTCCATCACCCCCAACCTGACAGAGATTTTATCCCATAACCAACCCATTCCCGCTGCCTGGCAGCCAAAACAATTGTCCCTTCCCTACCACCCAACACACATAAACCAATTAACTAGTGATCGAGCAGACCACATACAGTCCCATCCACACCTCCCTCCCCCCACAGCAGCAAAATAGAACAAAAGTAAGTGCACCAGCACTGCATAGTAACTGTTGTAAGTGAATCTCATGACCATACCACCACAGCCATCTTCAGTAGAACATCTCCCACCCAATATTAAGCCAATCCCCCGGATGGAGTCAGATATCACTCCCACTCACTTGCCCCGTCCCAGCATCTCCCGGGCGAATCAGAGACGTCATTAAATGAGCGGACTTCAACAGCCTCAAGGGATTCAAGTACCGAAGTATGGCAACACAGCGTCAATCCACCGCCCAGAACATGTAAGGCTATAGCTACCCAACTAGTACATTTCGGAACTGTAATCCAAGTTCCCGTAGATGGATATATATGCATAGACAAATACAGTCAAATGGATGTTGGTAACAGCATTATTACATCTTAGTAACAAAGGAAATCCCCCCAGAGCCACTAGATGTTTCTTCCACTCATTCACCTAGTCCTAACATTCCCTGGGTGGACACAGCATCAAACCACCTCCCAAAGCATGAAAAAGGAGGCCAGCATGTTAATAACATTTCAGAACAGTGCACACAATGTCAGTATGGTGAAGAAAAAAAAAAAAAGGAAAGGGGGAGGGAATATGTCTTCTCTCTTAATCTTCCATATACCGATACATAAATCATATAGTTATGCATTCAAATGTATGTTGGCAATAGCATTGTTATATCTCAGTAGCATAACAAATCCACCCGGAGCTACTAGATAATTCCCCCACTCATTCACCCCATCCTAGCACCCCTTGGGCAGAGCAGAGGCATCATAAAATACATGACCAAAATCCAATAGCTTCAAGGAATCTAAGTGCTGAATAACGGCAATATAGCATCAAGCCTCCCCCCTGTCGAACTATTTATATGAAGGTATCCAAAGGGTTAAAACACAGAACCACTCAGGTTGAATTTCTTCACTTAAATAGGCAATTGACAATATAAAATAATTTGAGAACTTAATCTTTAATATGTATTGACACGCTACTTCACAGTAACGAATTGATCACAAGAATCAATCCTTCATATTTGTGCAAAAATATATATTTTATTAAAATACAATATATATACAAGTATCAGTAACAATGAAATATATAAGTGATTAGCAATTATAAAAGGTACATAGAAAACAAACCACACTTATTACCATGAGGATTACCAGCAGTGCAAGGGTTAACCACACAGAGGTATAATAACAATAATTGCATTCAGTAGCATAGAACAGGTTAATTGATTGTTACAATTAATATAATACAGTTGGCCGCAGTGTCTCTTAATACCTCTGCCCCAGAAACTGTATAGACTATGCCAATTATGATGTAAGGGGCATTGTGAGATGAATTAAATAATTCCTCTAACAATTCCTTGTATCATATATCAATAATAATCAAATTTAGGGAATAACTGGAATAGAATCCCAGATTTGAATCACTATAATTTAATTATATACTGAATTCAATATTGCTTACCTCTGAATAAAATATATAAATTGCAATTAATATAGTCAATCAAAGATTATACAAATAATCTACCAGAATTAATCCAGTAACATATGTCTAGTAATGCAACATATATCATAATTTTGACTACAGCAACATATATAAAACCTATAGGCACTCCAAGGGTTAATCCACTCATTTAAAATAGGTGCCACACCCAGAAGTTATTTTGTCTATAAAAGTCAATACCTTCAAATTACAAAACATAAGCCTAGCACATATACAGAGAATTCCAAAGAAAACACCACTAACAACAGACAAATAGCGGTTAAAGGGTTAATAACTGGATTCAAAGAATATCCTACATCAAATATTAACTATTATAATCTTCACAGAACCACAAGATAATACTCTTGGAATATCAAGATTTATATTAGCTAATATAGATAACCCACACTATATACTGTATTACACTGATTGGCAAAATATAACAATTACCAATAAATATCTATATAGATCCTATTACTTCCAGAATTTAAAAGCTAAATCTAGCTTATTATAAATGATCCCAAATGGTTGGCCAGTCCACTTAAGACAATTATAAGACTATTTAAGTTTCTTCAAACAGAAGAAAAATTATGAAATTCTGGATTAAATGAATCTAAATGAATAAATGATATAGTTACCAATCAAGATTTCTTTGTATTTCTCTGTGAGATGGCAGGATCATGTGTTGTCAGAGCCTTCTTTTGTCAGGAATCCCAGGAGTTTTCTTTTTTTCAGGAAGTGAAGGGCCCTGAACTAAGAGTATCTTGGCATTATATTAGCAATTTTTGCCTTATCCCCACCTTTTTCTGATGATTGGACAAAGATCCATCTCATTATACCGTGACATCACCAGGCTGCCCTGATTGGATATTAATATATCCCTAATTATTCAAGGAATGTGGATAATCCCAGTCATGATGCTCTCAGGACTCTAGAGGGCACTCTTACTCTACTTAACATCTTACATATAATCAGTTTTTATGTCATCAATGATGTATGTAAGAGGGCATTAAACGTCATATAAATCTGCCATTTTTTCCAGACGTTCTCATAGGGGAGGATTTTCTCATAAGATAAAATCACTGGCCAGACACCAGGACTGTCGGACTATTTATATGAAGGTATCCAAAGGGTTAAAACAGAGAACCACTCAGGTTGGATTTCTTCACTTAAATAGGCAATTGACAATATAAAATAATTCGAGAACTTTATCTTTTATATGTATTGACACGCTACTTCACAGTAACGAATTGATCACAAGAATCAATCCTTCATATTTGTGCAAAAATATATATTTTATTAAAATACAATATATATACAAGTATCAGTAACAATGAAATAGATAAGTGATTATCATTTATAAAAGGACAGGTACATAGAAAACTAAACCGCACTTATTACCATGAGGATTACCAGCGGTGCAAGGGTTAACCACACATAGGTATATTCAGAGGTATAATAACAATAATTGCATTCAATAGCATAGAACAGGTTAATTGATTGTTACAATTAATATAATACAGTTGGCCGCAGTGTCTCTTAATACCTCTGCCCCAGAAACTGTATAGACTATGCCAATTATGATGTAAGGGGCATTGTGAGATGAATTAAATAATTCCTTTAACAATTCCTTGTATCATATATCAATAATAATCAAATTTAGGGAATAACTGGAATAGAATCCCAGATTTGAATCACTATAATTTAATTATATACTGAATTCAATATTGCTTACCTCTGAATAAAATATATAAATTGCAATTAATATAGTCAATCAAAGATTATACAAATAATCTACCAGAATTAATCCAGTAACATATGTCTAGTAATGCAACATATATCATAATTTTGACTACAGCGACATATATAAAACCTATAGGCACTCCAAGGGTTAATCCACTCATTTAAAATAGGTGCCACACCCAGAAGTTATTTTGTCTATAAAAGTCAATACCTTCAAATTACAAAACATAAGCCTAGCACATATACAGAGAATGCCAAAGAAAACACCACTAACAACAGACAAATAGCGGTTAAAGGGTTAATAACTGGATTCAAAGAATATCCTACATCAAATATTAACTATTATAATCTTCACAGAACCACAAGATAATACTTTTGTAATATCAAGATTTATATTAGCTAATATAGATAACCCACACTATATACTGTATTACACTGATTGGCAAAATATAACAATTACCAATAAATATCTATATAGATCCTATTACTTCCAGAATTTAAAAGCTAAATCTAGCTTATTATAAATGATCCCAAATGGTTGGCCAGTCCACTTAAGACAATTATAAGACTATTTAAGTTTCTTCAAACAGAAGAAAAATTATGAAATTCTGGATTAAATGAATCTAAATGAATAAATGATATAGTTACCAATCAAGATTTCTTTGTATTTCTCTGTGAGATGGCAGGATCATGTGTTGTCAGAGCCTTCTTTTGTCAGGAATCCCAGGAGTTTTCTTTTTTTCAGGAAGTGAAGGGCCCTGAACTAAGAGTATCTTGGCATTATATTGGCAATTTTTGCCTTATCAGTAATCCCCACCTTTTTCTGATGACTGGACAAAGATCCATCTCATTATACCGTGACATCACCAGGCTGCCCTGATTGAATATTAATATATCCCTAATTATTCAAGGAATGTGGATAATCCCAGTCATGATGCTCTCAGGACTCTAGAGGGCACTCTTACTCTACTTAACATCTTACATATAATCAGTTTTTATGTCATCAATGATGTATGTTAGAGGACATTAAACGTCATATAAATCTGCCATTTTTTCCAGACGTTCTCATAGGGGAGGATTATTCTCATAAGATAAAATCACTGGCCAGACACCATGGCTGTCTAGCATATGTATCCATCACCATTACTGTCAGTTAGTTATTTCTCCTCTAATGACTATTCCTTTGTCTGAAAGATGAGAGACTCTGAACACATTTTAAACAGAATTTTCAGTTAATCTCTACTATTAGAGTTAACCCTCTATGCTCCCCCAGGACAAAGTCTCTGACAGCCCAAGACATGCAAAACAATACCAGTATATTAGTAACATGTCAGATAAGAGCTCGCAATATCTGCACAATGGGGGAAAAAAAAAAACTCTCTCTCTTTCCCACAAACAGACATATAGACACATACATATATACGTAGATACCTGTTTCTGATATCATTGTTAAGACAGGCATTTAAGCAGGGTTACAAAATTAAAGTATGTTATCCCTCCACCCAACCTCATCACCATATTAGAGATCTCAAAGTAGTCCATCACAGAACTTGAGCCTTGGAGAGGAGAACTTCAACGTCAACACTGCTCTATATCCACGTCGCTCAGAGGCCATGACGCCATGGTCTACTTAGTTCGGAGACTAAATAGATGAAGCTGAATAAATGAAAACCGCGGCAGTAGTGTCACGAGATAATGAAATAATGAAATGGCTTTAATGAGTGTCCACCCTTTCTCTGGCCTCCGAATCAGACGTGAAGAAGATGGTATTACCAAGAAGCATAATGCTCAATCTAGCAGGAAACAGCAAAGAATAGGAGATGTTTTTCTCTTGTAGTTTGCGCTTTACCACCACAAACCTGCGTCTCTGATGTTGGGCATCAGCCAAGAAGTCCGGATAAAAGGAGATTTGTTGATTTTCAAAGAGAATTTGACCTTTCATCCTGGCCATACGAAGTATAGCATCTTGATCCCTGTAATTCAGGAGTAAGATAGTCATCTGACGAGGAGAGGATCCAGGAGGTCTCGGGCCTGTCGGCAAACTATGTGCCCTCTCAACAGTAAAAGATGGCGAGAGACCTTCTGTGCCAACATGTTCCTTTATCCAAACCTCCATGTACTGCTCAGGGGCACGACCCTCACGGTCCTCTGGCAGCCCAATTATACAAACATTGCTGCGTCTAGACCTATTTTCAAGATCATCTACTTTGAATTGTAGGGATCATACTTGATTCTTTAACTCATCTACCGTGGTAACCACAGAAGGAAGCGTGTCCTCCACAGTAGAGATATGTTGTCGAACATCCATGATGCTTTCACGCAGATTTTGCTGGTCTGCACATAAAAGATTAATCTCCACCTGCACTGTGTCAATTTTGTTGGTCAAGACTGCCTGGCAGGTAGCGATTGCAGACATTATTTCTGTGAATTGGGACTTGGAATCATCCTCTTCAGAAGCTGAGGACTGGGCCGGCGAGGCCATTGCAGAAGGGGGCTCCAACATGGCCGTGACCTCCTCTGCCACCATGGCTCTCCTAGCGAATTTACTTAATTTCTTCCTGTATTCTGATGACTTTTTAACCATAGTGGGATTGAGAAAGCAAGTGTAAGTTAGAACAACTCAGACCAGATTCAACATAGGGTGGACAATTGCTGTGAAGGCAGGTAGGTGCCGACAGGACCCCTCAAAGTTCAATAAGTATACATAGCTTAACTCGGGATATCATATATGAGTTGATAGAAGCATAGAACATCCCAAATCCCAATTCTGAATGTTGAAAAGTTACATGGGGCAGAGTAGAGAAACATGTAAAGGAGAGGAACAAACAGGGGCAGTCGCAAGGCGTGAAGGGGAATCAAGCCCGCCAATGGGATCTAGAGATGATAATCACTTCCACAGACCGATATTGCAACTATAATCTGCTAGACTCTTCTGTAGCTGTAAAATATGTAATTTGTGACCAAAATTAGATAAGTATGATCCCGTGCTCAGGGCCCAGGCAGCCAATAATACATGGGGCAGAAGAGGGGTACAAATACAGGAAAGGCAACAAACAGGAGGAGTCTGGAGTCCAGGGCTAAACAGCTGGGCCAACTGCGGAAGGCAACAAATTAAAGGCACCAGCTTTGGGCAAAATGAAATAATTAAATCTATTGGCAAGGGAAGGGGTACTGGGAAAAAAAACAACAAAATGGAAGGTGCGCAATAAATTGAAGGACAGTGTCAGGCAAAGTCCAGGCCATCAGGGCCAAGGAGCAGTAGTTGAAATAATTACCTACTGTACGTAATTGAAAGCCCTGAGGTGGATGATTTTTGTACTGCAGGGCCTCCACGTTACATTTAGTAGGGATGGATGAAAGTTGTCATTGTGTTCCTGAGATAAATTTCGCGAAAGCCACGTTGTTATAAACTTTTTTGTGGGAAAATCCACTTTAAAACTATAAAACGTGATGTTTTTGCGGCAAGCAGACACAATAGAAACAGCTACAGAGTGAGATAGACGTGCTGTGATGTTCTACTCTGATATTTTGGAAATATTGAGGCAGGAGAGTCTCATAGTGACTGCTATCATTATGAGCAGCAAAAATAGGAACTGGAAGGGTCCTTATCATGTGTCCAATGAGTCTGAGGATGAGGAGGAGGAAGTGACTAGCATTACTGAACCAATGCTGTCCAGTCCTCCTAAATCACCCCAAGGGAACTTGGGGAATTTAATGCAAAGGGAGGGAGAAAAGAAAATGGGAATGAAGGGAGAAAAGGGAATGGGAAGGAGGAGAGAAAAGGGTAGTACTAGTAAGAGCAGGATAGGTCCGCTGCCTGTGCCTTCTGCAAGACGTGCTGACCCTGTTGCCAGTGCCACCATTTCTGTACCTGCTGACAGATGTGCTGTACCTGCAACCACTATAGCTGTACCTGCTGCCAGATGTGCTGACCCTGCTGCCACTAGTGCTGTACCTGCTGCCAGACGTGCTGCCCATGCTGCCCCAGTGCTGTACCTGCAACCAGCATTGCTGTACCTGCAACCACCATTGCTGTACCTGCTGCCAGATGTGCTGTACCTACTGCCACCAGTACTGTACCTTCTGCCAGTGCTGAACATGCTGCCATCAATACCTTGACTGCTGCTAGTGTGTCTTGTAATACTCAGGAGGGGGGGGGGAATGATGCTAAGTGTGACAACAAGGGAGCCTATTTGACACTTGCCATTCCCAAGCAGTCCAGTCAGCTGCCTAATCATCCTGCTGCTTAAACAACTCAGCAGCAGCAATAGGAACTGCAGTGGTAACTCAGGACTCAGGAGGAGATTTGACAATAGCCAGTGGCCACTGGCCAACATGACCTGCTGGCACTAGGCCAGTAGGGCATTTTTATTTTTTTCTCAAGGCTTATTCTTTGAAAAACAAAATACAAAATAAAAAACATAGTCCTACAAAAAAATAAATAATGTTTGGGGCGTTTTCTTTCTAATAAGCCTTAGTCCTACTAATCAATGTTTCCTCAGGGCTTGTTCCTGTAACAAGCTGAAGTCTTACAAATCAATGGTTCCTCAGGGCTTGAACCTCTAACAACAAATGTAACAAATCATCCTCTACAAAATACTCTATCAAGTCAAGTATCAGTTTACCCTAGTGGCAACTTACTTCAGGGAGGTCTTGTCTATCATTTTACATACAATTTTCTAATTTTATCTTTATTTTGTTATTAACTGTCCACCCAATACCAGTCAATAAACCCACCAAAACAAATTCCTTGCTTAACTGATTAATTCTCACACTCCAACCACCAACACAGGCATCCTCCTCATATCCCTTTTATACCATGTTTTATGGATTTATTTTTTCTTAACTGCCCCTTCAATCCCAGTAAACATCCCCCCTCAAGAAAAACATCCCCTTTTCAACTGATTCTTTCACCACTCCCTACCAACACAGGCACCCTCATGCCTCTTTTATATAATGGCTTTGGGAAATAAAATAATACTTGCTATGTGTTGCCCATCCCTATATGTTGCTGTATATATATATATATATATATATATATATACAAAACAGAAATGGTACTATGCCAAGAAGCTAGTGCACACACAGGACTTGTAAAAAATGTGAATATTTATTATGTCAACGTTTCGACCCCCTGGAGGGCCTTTATCAAGTCTTGATAAAGGCCCTCCAGGGGGTCGAAACGTTGACATAATAAATATTCACATTTTTTACAAGTCCTGTGTGTTCACTAGCTTCTTGGCATAGTACCATTTCTGTTTTATACAATTTAAAATACTAGTAGCACCCGGGCAGTTGTTATTTTTTTCTTCAATAGGAGTGCCCAAACTTTATGCATCTATATATATATCTATATATACTAGCAATGTGGGACAGCGTTGCCCGTCAGGATATATAGGGAATTAGTGCACACACACGGATGTAAGACAAACACAGAGACACACATGCAAATGCACACGCATACACTGAGATGCATAAAGAGCGACAGTCATACACACATACATGCAGACACATAGAGTGTGATACAGACATGCAACACACAGTGAGGAACACACAGGCACACACAGAGACACACACACAGAAGTGAGTCACTTATGTGTCATTGTAATGAGTTTGTGTTTGTACTTATGCCTCAACTGTAGCATTCGTTCATATAGTTGAAATTCATGTGGTAATTGCACATACTATGGTGGAAGATGGATCGTGCTGGCTCCCGGGGTGTGAGTGAGTGGCATTCATTCAAGTAGTTGAAATGCATGTGGTAATTGCACATTCTATGGTGGAAGGTGGATCGTGCTGGCTCCCGGGGTGTGAGTGAGAGTGAGACTATGGTGGAAGGTGGATTGTGCTGGCTCCCGGGGTGTGATTGCGTGTGAGTGATTGCGTTTGAGTGCGAGATTGAGTGATTGCGTGTGAGTGATTGCGTGAGTGTGTTAGTGAGTGTGTGTGATTGAGTGAGAGGGTGTGAGTGTGTGATTGTGAGACTGTGTGAGTGTGATTGAGTGTGACTGTGAGACTGTGAGTGTGAGAGTGTGATTGAGTGTGAGACTGTGAGAGTGTGATTGAGTGAGTGTGAGAGTGTGATTGAGTGTGAATGTGAGACTGTGTGAGAGAGTGAGTGTGAGAGAGTGAGTGTGAGACTGTGAGAGTGTGTGAGTGTGATTGAGTGTGAGACTGTGATTGAGTGTGATTGAGTGTGAGACTGTGACAGTGTGAGTGTGAGACTGTGTGAGAGAGTGATAGTGGGATTGAGTGTGAGAGTGTGAGACTGAGAGTGTGTGAGTGTGAGACTGTGAGAGTTTAAGACTGAGAGTGTGTGATTGTGATTGAGTGTGATACTGTGTGTGAGAGTGAGAGAGTGTGAGAGAGAGTGTGATTGAGTGTGAAACTGAGAGTGTGTGAGTTTGAGACTGAGAGCGTGTGAGTGTGATTGAGTGTGAGACTGTGTGAGAGAGTGAGACTGTGTGAGAGAGTGATTGAGTGAGTGTGAGACTGAAAGTGTGAGACTGAGGGTGAGAGTGTGATTGACAGACTGTGATTGAGTGTGAGTGTGATTGAGTGTGAGACTGTGAGAGAGTAAGACAGTGTGAAAGTGTGAGTGATTGAGTGAGTGTGAGACTGTGAGTGCGATTGAGTGTGAGACTGTGAGAGTGTGATTGAGTGTGAGACTGTGTGAGTGTGAGACTGTGTGAGTGTGAGACTGTGTGAGAGAGTGAGACAGTGTGAGAGAGTGTGAGACTGTGAGTGTGAGACTGTGAGTGTGTGATTGAGTGTGAGACTGTGAGAGTGTGATTGAGTGTGAGATTGAGAGTGTGTGTGTGAGAGTGTGATTGAGTGTGAGACTGTGAGACTGAGAGTGTGAGACTGAGTGTGAGAGTGTGAGTGAGTGTGATTGAGAGTGTGAGAGTGTGATTGAGAGTGCGAGAGTGTGATTGAGTGTGAGAGTGTGAGCGTGTGATTGAGTGAATGAGTGAGTGTGAGACTGAGTGTGAAACTGTGATTGAGTGTGAGTGTGAGAGTGTGATTGAGTGTGAGAGTGTGTGTAAGAGTGTGAGTGAGAGAGTGTGAGACTGAGAGTGAGAGTGTGATTGAGTGTGATTGAATGTGAGAGTGTGATTGAGTGATTGAGTGAGTGTGAGACTGTGAGAGTGTGATTGAATGTGAGAGTATGAGTGAGTGTGAGACTGTGAGTGTGATTGAGTGTGAGTGTGAGACTGTGATTGAGTGTGATAGAGTGTGTGAGTGTGAGTGAGATAGTGTAGACTGAAATTGACAGTGTGATTGAGTGTGAGAGTGTGATTGAGTGAGTGTGAGAGTGTGAGACTGTGAGAGTGTGATTGAGTGTGAGAGTGTGAGTGTGTCAGTGTGTGTGAGTGAGACAGAGTTTGAGACTGAGAGCTTGAGACTGAGAGTGTGAGTGTTTGAGTGTGAGTGTTTGAGTGTGAGTGATTGAGTGTGTGTGTTTTTTGTCTGTGTTTGTGTCTGTGGTGTAGGAACGAGTGGCAGACATTTTGTTTTTTCAGTTACTTGGGGGCAGGCCAACTCCCTGCATGATTTAAATCACTCCCCCATTGAATCAGTAAGTCCTCCTTACTTAACCCTTTGAGTGCCAGAGGGGTATGCAACGCATTGCTTTGCAATGCGTTGCGTACCCCTCTGGCACTCAAAGGGTTAAGTTGAGCTAACATAGCAATATAACACACGGTGGCTCTTCAGTTGAGGCAACATAGCAATATGCTGAGGGAACAAATAGAAAGTGGTGGTTGAGGCTTGCCCTCTGTAACATACAGCAAAGCATCTCTGTCCCTTTAAGGAGAAAGGACAGGAATCAGGAAGCAGGAGGTGGAGGAGTGACAGTTGAAAACAAACAGTTAGTGAGGTGACTGAAGAGATGAAAAGTGTTAAATAAAAGCATTGCTACAAAGTTTATCTCTGAGTTTGTATTTTATGGAAATATTACACACTCGTACTGAAACAGAGTGTATGGAGGGTTACAATTATCTGTGGGAGGTGAAACAGTGTGTTTGTGGGGTCATGATCCTGAGTGACAGTGTGAGTGGACCAGGAGAAGTTATTGATATCCCTACTTCAGGAGCAAGTGGCAGTTATATTTTTTTTTTTGTCAGTTGCATACTGGTGGGCGGGCCAACTCCCTGTATGATAAACCTGCCCCCATTGAATCACCCAATGGGAGCAGTATAAAGTCCCCACTGAATCACCCAATAGGAATTTTGTCTCCTAATGAGACATAAATTATGTAATGAGATATTCTGTTCAATGCGAGTTTCTTTTCTGAGGAGATATAAATTATGTTCTGTGTGTGGGGTACCATAAATTATGCAATGAGGCTTATTATTTTATATATATACTAGCAATGTGGGACGGCGTTGCCCGTCAGGATATATAGGGAATTAATGCACACACACGGATGCGAGACAAACACAGAGACACACACGCAAATGCACATGCATGCACTGAGATGCTTAAAGAGTGACAGTCATACGCACATACATGCAGACACATAGAGTGTGATACAGACATGCAACACACACAGTGAGAAACACACAGGCACACACAAGTGAGTCATAAGGGGGTGACTTATGTGTCATTGTAATGAGTTTGTGTTTGTACTTATGCCTCCACTGTGGCATTCATTCATATAGTTGAAATGCATGTGGTAATTGCACATACTATGGTGGAAGGTGGATCGTGCTGGCTCCCGGGATGTGAGTGACTGGCATTCATTCATGTAATTGAAATGCATGTGGTAATTGCACATACTATGGTGGAAGGTGGGTCGTGCTGGCTCCCGGGGTGTGAGTGACAGTGAGACTATGGTAGAAGGTGGATCGTGCTGGCTCCCGGGCTGTGAGTGACAGTGAGACTATGGTGGAAGGTGGATCGTGCTGGCTCCCGGGGTGTGATTACGTGTGAGTGATTGTGTTTGAGTGTGAGATTGAGTGATTGCGTGTAAGTGATTGAGTGAGGGTGTTAGTGAGTGTGTGTGATTGAGTGAGTGTGTGAGTGAGAGTGTGTATGATAGTGAGAGGGTGTGAATAATTGAGGGTGTGAGTGATTGAGGGTGAGAGTGTGATTGAGGGTGTGAGTGTGATTCAGTGTGAGTGTGATTCAGTGTGAGAGTGTGATTGTGATTGAGTGTGACTGCGAGACTGTAAGTGTGAGAGTGTGATTGACTGTGAGACTGTGAGAGTGTGAGACTGTGAGAGTGTGATTGAGTGATTGAGTGTGATTGAGTGAGAGTGTGATTGAGAGTGAGAGTGTGTGAGTGTGATTGAGTGAGATTGTGTGAGTGTGATTGAGTGTGTGAGTGATTGGGTGTGAGACTGAGAGAGTGAGAGAGACTGTGTGAGACTGAGAGTGTGAGAATGTGAGTGTGAGAGAGTGTGTGAGTCTGCGAGAGTGTGAGAGACTGTGAGAGTGTGAGAGAGACTTTGAGAGTGTGAGAGAGAGTGTGAGAGACTGTGAGACAGAGTGTGAGAGACTGAGAGTGTGAGAGACTGAGACTGAGAGTGTGAGAGACTGTGAGACTGTGTGAGACTGAGAGTGTGAGAGAGTGAGAGAGACTGTGAGAGTGTGAGAGGGTGTAAGAGAGTGTGACTGTGAGAGTGTGAGAGAGACTGTGAGAATGTGTGAGAGAGAGTGTGAGAGAGACTGTGTGTGAGACTGTGTGTGTGAGACTGTGTGAGTGTGTGAGACTGAGAGTTTTTCAGAGTGAGAGAGACTGTGTGTGTGAGACTGTGTGTGTGAGACTGTGTGTGTGAGACTGTGTGTGCGAGACTGTATGTGCGAGACTGTGAGTGCGAGACTGTGAGTCCGAGACTGTGAGTGAGACAGTGTGAGACTGTGAGAGAGAGACTGTGAGAGAGAGAGACTGTGAGAGTGTGCGAGACTGAGAGCGTGTGAGACTGAGAGCGTGCGAGACTGAGAGAGTGCGAGTGTGTGAGACTGAGAGTGTGAATGTGAGAGACTGTGTGAGAGACTGTGTGTGAGAGACTGTGTGTGAGTGTGAGAGTGTGAGACTGTGTGACTGTGAGTGAGAGTGTGAGTGATACTGTGTGAGTGATACTGTGTGAGTGAGACTGTGTGTGTGAGACTGTGTGAGTGAGACTGTGTGAGTGTGTGAGACTGAGAGTTTTTGAGAGTGAGAGAGACTGTGAGACTGTGTGTGAGACTGTGAGTGAGACAGTGTGAGAGTGAGAGAGAGAGACTGAGACTGTGAGAGCGTGAGACTGTGTGAGACTGAGAGCGTGCGAGACTGAGAGCGTGCGAGACTGAGAGAGTGCGAGACTGAGATTGTGCGAGACTGAGATTGTGCGAGACTGAGAGTGCGAGTGTGTGAGACTGAGAGTGTGAATGTGAGAGACTGTGTGAGAGACTGTGTGTGAGAGACTGTGTGTGAGAGACTGTGAGACTGTGAGTGAGAGTGTGAGTGATACTGTGTGTGTGAGACTGTGTGTGTGAGACTGTGTGAGTGTGTGAGACTGAGAGTTTTTGAGAGTGAGAGAGACTGTGAGACTGAGAGTTTTTGAGAGTGAGAGAGACTGTGAGACTGTGTGTGAGACTGTGAGTGCGAGACTGTGAGTGAGACAGTGTGAGAGTGAGTGAGAGAGAGAGACTGTGAGAGTGTGAGACTGTGAGAATGTGAGAGTGTGTGAGACTGAGAGCGTGTGAGACTGAGAGAGTGTGAGACTGAGAGAGTGCGAGATTGAGAGAGTGCGAGACTGAGAGAGTGCGAGACTGAGAGAGTGCGAGATTGAGAGAGTGCGAGACTGAGTGTGCGAGACTGAGAGAGTGCGAGACTGAGAGAGTGTGAGTGTGTGAGACTGAGAGTGTGAATGTGAGAGACTGTGTGAGCGAGTGTGTGTGAGCGAGTGTGTATGAGCGAGACTGTGTGTGAGACTGTGTGAGAGTGAGACTGTGTGAGAGTGAGACTGTGTGAGAGTGAGAGAGAGAGAGACTATGTGAGAGTGAGAGAGAGACTATGTGAGAGTGAGAGAGAGACTGTGAGAGTGAGAGAGAGACTATGTGAGAGTGAGAGAGAGACTATGTGAGAGTGAGAGAGAGACTGTGAGAGTAAGAGACTGTGATACTGTGAGTGTGAGACTGTGTGTGTGAAACTGTGTGTGTGAGACTGTGTGTGTGAGACTGTGTGTGAGAGACTATGTGTGAGAGACTGTGTATGAGAGACTGTGTATGAGAGACTGTGTGAGAGAGACTGTGAGAGAGACTGTGTGAGAGACTGTGTGAGAGACTTTGTGTGAGACTGTGAGTGTGAGACTGTGTGTGAGACTGTGTGTGAGAGTGAGAGAGTGTGAGACTGTGACACTGTGAGACTGTGAGAGTGTGAGACTGTGTGTGAGAGTGTGAGACTGTGAGTGTGTGTGAGACTGTGTGAGAGTGAGACTGAGAGAGTGTGAGACTGTGTGTGAGACTGTGAGACTGTGTGTGAGACTGTGTGTGAGACTGTGAGAGTGAGAGACTGTGAGAGACTGTGAGAGTGAGACTGTGTGAGATTGTGAGAGTGTGAGAGACTGTGAGAGTGTGAGAGACTGTGTGAGACTGTGAGAGAGACTGTGAGAGAGACTGTGAGAGAGACTGTGTGAGACTGTGAGACTGTGAGAGAGCGAGACTGTGCGAGACTGTGAGTGCGAGACTGAGTGAGACAGTGTGAGAGTGAGAGAGAGAGAGACTGAGAGTGTGAGACTGAGAGAGTGTGAGACTGAGAGACAGTGTGAGACTGAGAGACAGTGTGAGACTGTGTGAGTGTGAGACTGTGTGTGAGAGTGCGAGACTGTGAGAGTGCAAGACTGTGAGTGTGTGAGACTGAGAGTGTCAGACTGTGTGAGAGTGAGAGATAGAGACTGTGAGACTGTGAGAGTGTGAGAGTGAGAGAGAGAGACTGTGAGCGTAAGAGACTGTGTGAGTGTGAGACTGTGTGAGTGAGACTGTGTGTGAGTGAGACTGTGTGTGAGTGAGACTGTGTGAGAGTGTGAGAGAGAGAGACTGTGTGAAAGTGTGAGACTGTGAGAGTGAAAGAGAGAGAGTGTGAGAGTAAGAGACTGTGAGACAGTGTGAGACTGTGTGAGTGTGAGACTGTGTGTGAGAGTGTGAGACTGTGTGTGAGAGTGTGTGAGAGTGTGTGAGTGTTAGACTGTGAGACAGTGTGAGACTGTGTGAGTGTGAGACTGTGTGTGTGAGTGTGAGACTGTGTGTGAGAGTGTGAGACTGTGTCTGTGAGAGTGTGAGACTGTGAGTGTGTGAGACTGTGAGTGTGTGAGACTGTGAGACTGTGTGTGAGAGTGTGAGACTGTGTGTGAGACTGAGAGTGAGAGAGTGTGAGACTGTGAGAGAGTGTGAGACTGAGAGAGTGTGAGAGAGAGTGTGAGACTGAGAGAGTGTGAGAGAGAGTGTGAGAGTGTGAGACTGTGTGTGAGACTGTGTGAGAGTGTGTGAGAGTGTGTGAGACTGTGAGACTGTGAGAGTGTGAGAGACTGTGAGAGTGTGAGAGAGCGAGACTGTGCGAGACTGTGAGTGTGAGACTGAGTGAGACAGTGTGAGAGTGAGAGAGAGAGAGACTGTGAGACTGAGAGTGTGAGACTGAGAGAGTGTGAGACTGAGAGACAGTGTGAGACTGTGTGTGAGTGTGAGACTGTGTGAGTGTGAGACTATGTGAGTGTGAGACTGTGACTGTGTGAGACTGTGACTGTGTGAGACTGTGTGAGACTGTGTGAGTGTGAGACTGTGTGTGAGAGTGTGAGACTGTGTGTGAGACTGAGAGTGAGAGAGTGTGAGACTGTGAGAGAGTGTGAGACTGTGAGAGAGTGTGAGACTGAGAGAGTGTGAGAGTGTGAGACTGAGAGAGTGTGAGAGAGAGTGTGAGAGTGTGAGACTGTGTGTGAGACTGTGTGTGAGAGTGTGAGACTGTGTGTGAGAGTGTGAGACTGTGTGTGAGACTGTGTGTGAGACTGTGTGTGAGACTGTGTGAGACTGTGTGAGACTGTGAGACAGTGAGACAGTGTGAGACTGTGTGTGAGAGTGTGAGACTGTGTGTGAGAGTGCGAGACTATGTGTGAGAGTGTGTGACACTGTGAGTGTGTGACACTGTGAGTGTGTGTGACTGTGAGTGTGTGTGTGTGTGTGTGTGTGACTGTGAGTGTGTGTGTGTGACTGTGAGTGTGTGTGTGACTGTGAGTGTGTGAGACTGTGAGTGTGTGAGACTGTGTGTGAGAGTGTGAGACTGTGTGTGAGAGTGTGAGACTGTGTGTGAGAGTGTGTGAGACTGTGAGTGTGTGAGACTGTGAGTGCGTGAGACTGTGTGAAACTGTGTGAGACTGTGTGAAACTGTGTGAGACTGTGTGAAACTGTGTGAGACTATGTGAGACTGTGTGAGACTATGTGAGACTGTGTGAGACTATGTGAGACAGTGAGAGACTGTGAGACTGTGTGTGAGAGTGTGAGAGACTGTGTCAGTGTGAGGGACTGTGTGAGACTGAGAGAGACTGTGAGAGTGTGAGACTGTGACTGTGAGACTGTGACTGTGTGAGAGACTGTGTGAGACTGTGAGACAGTGTGTGAGAGAGTGTGAGAGTGTAAGAGACTGTGAGAGTGTGAGGGACTGTGAGAGCGTGAGGGACTGTGTGAGACTGCGAGAGAGACTGAGACTGCGAGAGAGACTGAGACTGCGAGAGAGACTGAGAGTGTGAGACTGTGTGAAAGTGTGAGACTGTGTGAGACTGTGAGAGTGTGAGAGACTGTGAGACTGCGAGAGAGACTGTGTGAGACTGCGAGAGAGACTGTGTGAGACTGCAAGAGAGACTGTGAGAGACTGTGAGAGTGTGAGACTGAGAGTGTGAGACTGAGAGTGTGAGACTGAGAGTGTGAGGCTGAGAGTGCGTGAGACTGAGAGTGTGTGAGGGACTGTGTGAGACTGCGAGAGAGACTGTGTGAGACTGAGAGTGTGTGAGACTGAGAGTGTGTGAGACTGAGACTGTGTGAGACTGAGACTGTGTGAGACTGCGAGAGAGACTGTGTGAGACTGCGAGAGAGACTGCGAGAGTGTGAGACAGCGAGAGTGTGAGACTGTGACTGTGTCTGTGTGAGACGGTGTGTGAGAGAGTGTGAGAGTGTAAGAGACTGTGAGAGTGTGAGGGATTGTGAGAGTGTGAGGGACTGTGTGAGACTGCGAGAGAGACTGTGTGAGACTGAGAGTGTGAGACTGAGAGTGTGAGACTGAGAGTGTGAGACTGAGAGTGTGTGAGACTGTGAGAGTGTGAGGGACTGTGTGAGACTGCGAGAGAGACTGTGTGAGACTGCGAGAGAGACTGTGAGAGACTGTGAGAGTGTGAGACTGAGTGTGTGAGATTGAGAGTGTGTGAGATTGAGAGTGTGTGAGACTGAGAGTGTGTGAGACTGCGAGAGAGACTGTGTGAGACTGCGAGAGAGACTGTGAGAGACTGTAAGAGTGTGAGACTGAGAGTGTGAGACTGTGTGAAAGTGTGAGACTGTGAGAGTGTGAGATACTGTGTGAGTCTGTGAGACTGAGAGTGTAAGAGACTGTGAGAGTGTAAGAGACTGTGAGAGTGTGAGGGACTGTGAGAGACTGCGAGAGAGACTGTGTGAGACTGCGAGAGAGACTGTGAGAGACTGTAAGAGTGTGAGACTGAGAGTGTGAGACTGTGTGAAAGTGTGAGACTGTGAGAGTGTGAGATACTGTGTGAGTCTGTGAGACTGAGAGTGTAAGAGACTGTGAGAGTGTAAGAGACTGTGAGAGTGTGAGGGACTGTGAGAGACTGCGAGAGAGACTGTGTTAGACTGCGAGAGAGACTGTGAGAGTGTGAGACTGTGAGTGTGAGGGACTGTGAGTGTGAGGGACTGTGTGAGACTGCGAGAGAGACTGTGTGAGACTGTGAGAGTGTGTGAGACTGAGAGTGTGTGAGATTGAGAGTGTTTGAGACTGCGAGTGTGTGAGACTGCGAGAGAGACTGTGTGAGACTGTGAGAGAGACTGTGAGAGACTGCGAGAGTGTGAGACTGAGAGTGTGAGACTGTGTGAAAGTGTGAGACTGTGAGAGACTGTGTGAGAGACTGTGTGAGACTGTGAGACTGAGAGTGTAAGAGACTGTGAGAGTGTAAGAGACTGTGAGAGTGTAAGGGACTGTGAGAGTGTGAGGGACTGTGAGAGACTGCGAGAGAGACTGTGTGAGACTGCGAGAGAGAGTGTGAGACTGTGAGTGTGTGGGACTGTGAGTGTGAGGGACTGTGTGAGACTGCGAGAGAGACTGTGTGAGACTGTGAGAGAGACTGTGAGAGACTGTGAGAGTGTGAGACTGAGAGTGTGAGACTGTGTGAAAGTGTGAGACTGTGAGAGTGTGAGAGACTGTGTGAGACTGTGAGACTGAGAGTGTAAGAGACTGTGAGACTGTGAGGGAGTGTGTGAGACTGCAAGAGAGACTGTGAGAGACTGTGAGAGTGTGAGGGAGTGTGTGAGACTGCTAGAGAGACTGTGAGAGACTGTGAGAGTGTGAGACTGAGAGTGTGAGACTGAGTGTGAGACTGTGAGACTGCGAGAGAGACTGTGTAAGACTATGAGAGAGACTGTGTGAGACTGTGAGAGTGTGAGACTGTGTGAGAGACTGTGTGAGACTGTGAGACTGAGAGTGTAAGAGACTGTGAGAGTGTAAGAGACTGTGTGAGTCTGCGAGAGTGTGAGACTGTGTGAGACTGCGAGAGTGTGAGACTGTGTGAGACTGTGTGAGACTGTGTGAGACTGTGAGAGTGTGAGACTGTGTGAAAGTGTGAGACTGTGAGAGACTGTGTGAGAGACTGTGTGAGAGACTGTGTGAGACTGTGTGAGAGACTGTGTGAGACTGTGAGACTGAGAGTGTAAGAGACTGTGAGAGTGTAAGAGACTGTGAGAGTGTGAGGGACTGTGTGGGACTGCGAGAGAGACTGTGTGAGACTGCGAGAGAGACTGTGTGAGACTGCGAGAGTGTGAGACTGAGAGAAAGTGTGAGTCTGAGAGAAAGTGTGAGACTGTGTGAGAGTGTGAGACTGTGTGAGAGTGTGAGACTGAGACTGTGTGAGACTGAGAGTGTGTGCGAAAGTGAGACTGCGACTGTGAGACTGCGACTGTGAGATTGTGAGACTGCGACTGTGAGACTGCGACTGTGAGACTGCGACTGTGTGAGAGACAGTGTGTGAGAGACAGTGTGTGAGAGACAGTGTGTGAGAGACAGTGTGTGAGAGACTGTGAGAGTGTGAGACAGAATGTGTGCTTTGCAATGCGTTGCTTACCCCTCTGGCACTCAAAGGATTAAGTTGAGCTAACATAGCAATATAACATATGGTGGCTCTTCAGTTGAGGCAACGTAGCAATATGCTGAGGGATCAAATAGAAAGTGGTGTTTGAGGCTTGCCCTCTGTAACATACAGCAAAGCATCTCTCTCCCTTTAAGGAGAAAGGGCGGGAATCAGGAAGCAGGAAGTGGAGGAGTGACAGTTGAGACAGTGAGGTGACTGAAGAGATGATGAGTTAAATAAGAGTTGCTATTAAGTTTGTATTTTATGGGAACATTACACCCTCATACTGAAACAGAGTGTATGGAGGGTTACAGTTATCTGTGGGAGGTGAAACAGTGTGTTTGTGGGGTCATGATCCTGAGTAGGAGTGTGAGTGGACTGGGAGAAGTTACTGATATCCTTACCTCAGGAGCTAGTGGCAGTTATATATTTTTTTTTTTTGTCAGTTGGATACTGGTGGGTGGGCTGGAGGGGGCAGGCCAATTCCCTGTATGATAAACACGCCCCCATTGAATCACCCAATGAGAGCAGTAAAGTCCCCATTCAATCACCCAATAGGAGTTGTGTCTCCTAATGAGACATAAATTATGTAATTAGACATTCTGTTCAATGCGAGTTTCTTTTCTGAGGAGACATAAATTATGTTCTGTGTGTGGGGTACCATAAATTATGCAATGAGGCTTATTCTTTTATATATATATATATATATATATATATATATATATATATATATATATATATAATATACGTATAGCAATTCTATACTTCAATGCTGTAAGCTCATAATACTGATTTCTGTTTGTTCTCTTTTCACAGGCACCCCAACAACAACTCCAGGTAAATACATGAATATTTTAATCTGTTCTGTAGTACAATATCCACTGACACTAATTTTGTTATTTTTAAGTAAGATCCAGAATCACATGTCTTGCTATACATCGACTGCATGAGTGAATGATCTGGGGCTAATGGACACCTGTATTTTACTTTTCATGAGCAACGAAAATGTATTTATTTAAGATATGTCAGAGAATAATTTAAATGATCCATAATGCTAAAAGATAAGAGCTCACACTTACCATAATTCATGTACAGTATTTCCATGTTTTTTGTACATTTCATTGAAAACTATAAATTAAGGGTTTTTTTGCATGTTAATTTCTAGCGGATTTTCATTATTTATTTTTTGATACATTTATTAGGGATGGGCAAAAGTTGTCATCGTGTTTCTGCAAGAAGTTTTGCGAAACCACGTTGTTATCCATTTTTTCATGGGAAAATCCGCTTTAAAACTATAAAATGTGATGTTTTTGTGGCAGGCTGACACAATAGAATCACTCAGTACTCATTAGGGGGAGGAGAAAATGATGCTAAGTGTGACAACAAGGGAGCCTACTTCACACTTGCCATTCCCAAGCAGTCCAGTCAGCCACCTAATTATTCTGCTGCTTAAACAACTCATCAGCAGCAGCAGTAGGAACTGCAGTTGCAACTCAGGACTCAGGAGGACATTTAACAATGTCCAGTGGCCACTGGCCAACATGACCTGCTGGCACTAGGCCAGTTGGACGTTTTTATTTTTTCTCAGGGCTTGTTCTTTTTAAAAAAAAATACATAATAAAAAACATAGTCCTACAAAAAAATAAACAATGTTTGGGGGGTCTTCTTTCTAATAAGCCTTAATCCTACCAATCAATGTTTCCTCAGGGCTTGTTCCTGTAACAAGCCTAAGTCCTACAAATCAATGGTTCCTCAGGGCTTGAGCCTCTAACAACAAATGTAACAAATCATCCTCTACAAAATACTCTATCAAGTCAAGTATCTATCTACCCTAGTGGCAGCTTACATTTTTTATTAATTGTCCCCCCAATACCAGTCAAGAAACCCCCCCAAATAAATTCCTTGCTTAACTGATTCATTCTCACACTCCAACCACCAACACAGGCACCTTCCTCAGACCCCTTTTATACCAATGTCTTTTGGATTTATATTTTCTTAACTGCCCCCCAATCCCAGTAAACAACCCCCCCCCCCAAGAAAAACATTCCTTTTCAACTGATTATTTCCCCAATCTCCACCAATACAGGCACCCTCATGCCTCTTTTATACAATGCCTTTGGGAAATAAAATAATATTTGCTATATGTTGCCCATCCCTATCTGTTGGTGTGTGTGTGTATATATATATATATATATATATATATATATATATATATGATATACATATAGCAATTCAATACTTTAATTCTGTAAGCTCATAATACTTATTTCTGTTTGTTCTTTTTTTACAGGCACCACAACAACAGTTCCAGGTAAATACATGAATATTTTAATCTGTTCTGTAGTACAATATCCACCAGGGCCGGACTGGGAATAAAAACCAGCCCTGGAAAAAATGGCTTACCAGCCCCATAGCATAATGGCATTTTTTTTCTTGTTTATAAAAGGGGAAACCATGCATTTTAAAATACATGTCAATGCCACCACCAGAGCAGTCAAGAGTTATATATGTAATTATATATATATATATATCTATATATACACACGCACACACACCATCTCTTGGATCTTAATACCCCTCTTTTGCCTCTCTCTCCCCTTCTTGACTCTTGTTCCCACCCTTTTGCCTCTTGGTCCCTCCCCCCTTTGACTCTTTCTTTCCCTCCCTGGATCCTCATTGACTCTTGATCCCCCCTTACTTTTGCCTCTCTCTCCCCTTCTTGATTCTTGATCCCACCCTGTGCTTCTTTAGCCTCCTCCCGATCCCCCTCCATTTGCCTCTTGATCCGTCCTCCTTTTGCCTCTTTTTTCTCCCTTTTGCCTCATTTTCTCCCTCTTGACCCCCTCTGCCTCATTCACCCGCTCTTGATACCCCCTCTTACCTCTCTTGATCCCCTTTGCCTTTCTCCCTCTCTTGAATGATCTCCCCTTTTCGCCTGTTACATTTTCCCCAATTCCCCCTGTATTTTTGTCCCTCTTGCCCCACCTCTCTCTTCCTCTTTCACCTGACCTGCAGTTGATGCCCCGTCTTTCCTCTCTTGATGCCCCTTTGCCTAATTCTCCTCCCCTTGATGATGTCTTTCACTCTCCTTTTTGCCTGTTAGGCAGCTGTGCCTGCTACAGTTTCCCCATTTCCCAATTCCCTTCACTCCTCTTGCCTTCAAACAGGAAGACTTAGCCAGGCTGCTGTCCGACTCTGTATTGCTCTGCTGCCTCCCGCTCAGCGAGCTCTCTCTGGCCTGGGCATCAGTCAGTCTGTCTCTGTGGCGCAGCAGTGGGCAGTGGGGCTTAACTTAGGTGCGGGCAGCCCATTGCTGCGTAAATGCAGTCACGCAGCTCTCTTCTTCACACCTCAGCATAGCCTGCATGCTGCGTCTGACGTGACGTGACGTCACTGGGTCTATAGTTAGACCCAGCCGGCTGCCACCATTGCACTGTCTGACTCTGACTGACAGTCCAATAGACGCGCCTGCCAGTCCTCCTCCTTCTTCAAACAAATCCTCTACCTGTTCTAGCGGCCGCAAGGTGACAGGACTGCGGCCGTGAGAACAGAGAGAGGATTTGTTTGAAGAAGGAGGAGGACTGACAGCCGTGTCTACTGGACTGTCAGTCAGAGTTAGACAGTGCAATGGAGGCAGCGTGTTCTCATGAAGGAAGCAGCCCCAGGGAAGCCGGCCTACCGGGAATTTTCCCGGTATCCCGGTAGGCCAGTCCGGCCTTGACATCCACTGACACTGATTTTGTAATTTTTAAGTAAGATCCAGAATCACATGTCTTGCTATTCATGGACTGCATGAGTGAATGAACTGGGGCTAATGAACACCTGTATTTTGCTTTTCATGAGTAAAGAAAATGTATTTATTTAAGATATGTCAGAGAATAATTTAAATGATCCGTAATGCTAAAAGATAAAAGCTCACACTTACAAAATACATATACAGTATTTCCATGTTTTTTGTACATTTCATTGAAAAGTATAAATTAAGGGTTTTTTTGCATGTTAATTTCTAGCAGATTTTCATTATTTATTTATTTTTTGATACATTTAGTAGGGATGGGCGAAAGATGTTATCGTCTTCCCTCGAGAAATTTCGCGAAAACCACATTGTTATCCACTTTTTAATGGGAAAATTCCTCTTTAAAACTATAAAAAGTGATGTTTTTGCAGCAGGCAGACACAAAAGAAGCAGCTACAGAGCGAGATAGATGTGCTGTGCTGTTCTACCGTGATATTTTGGAAATATTGAGACAGGAGAGTCTCATAGTGACTGCTATCATTATGAGCAGCAAAAAGAGGTACTGGAAGGGTCCTGTTACGGTTTGTTAGACACTCAGACCAGTAGGTAAAATAAATCAATCTTTTATTGAAAGAAATAAAATGAAAAGGATCGCCCTCTACAGTTGACTGCAACAATTGCAAGCAATACACAGTACATATAACTTTAATACAATATTCAAAAGGCACCCAACATAGGTACAGAGAATAGGGAATAGGACCCTAAAGGGTGTCTGAAAACAGTTAGTCAATCTCAGCTGTGGGGTTTGGCACACCCATGTGGTGTCTAGATAAACTGAGCAAGTGTGCACAGCACAGAGTTCATATGAAGATGAGTAGAAGATGTTCAGAGACCAATATAAGTTATAACAGCACAGTAACCCACGATAGCCCCCACGGGCGTTCGTGAATAGACCGGAGAGCCTGCAAGTGCGAGAGTATGTAGCCCCCACGGGCGTGATCGAGACTAGCCCGAGATGCGAAGCTGGCATGTTAGCCCCCACGGGCGTATCACTGAGGACCACTGTAAGCACAACACGAGCCAAGAGCCCCCGCAGGCGTTTACCTACAGATTGAGCAAGAGCTTGGAGCCTAACCTTGCCACCAATAGCCGCACCGGACACCTCCGTCGTTAACCGTGAAACCAAGAACGCCCAAACGGCCTACCGGGATTTACTACTCTGCAAATATAACCGGGAGTCGCCGTCCAAGTAGCGGCCAACTCAGCAGCAGTAGAATTACAAGGCAACGGTTCTATATAGAGCAAGGAGGTCCGGTCAGTGAGGAGCGGCAGTGCAAGGGTTAATAGGTACGTTTGAATCTCCCAGGCTCAGTATGGTAGCTTAGCTCTGCAACGTGTAAAGGCTCAGTACGAGAGGTACAGCTTCTGCAAGTCGGCAAGGAACTCTGCACAGATGGATGGGTTACCCAGGAGGGTAATGGTCACACTAGCTTGGCACAGCAATGCTGGATTCAGAATGTCGCGGCGGCGACAACCAGCCAGGCAGCCGGGAAGGACTTGAAGCGGGACATCAGCCAGCCGGGCCGTAGCACATAGAGGATTCTCAGACAAGCCGGGTCGTGGCACGTAGAGGATTCTCAGACAAGCCGGGTCGTAGCACGTAGAAGATTCTCAGACAGGCCGGGTCGTAGCACAAAGAGGATTCTCAGACAAGCCTGTTAAACATACACGATCAGGAACACTGGAGAGTAGTCAGAACAGGCCAAAGTCGGTACACAGGAATCCGGATACAGGAACACAGCAACAGCAAGTCTGGCTCAGAAACACCACGAAAGGGCATCTGACAGATGTAAGCGTCAGGTATAAAAAGGTCACCAAGGGGCGGGCCAAACCAACCGAGCAAATCACAATCTGCCACAGATGAGAGTGACCGACAGATCACAGGCACTGTGATAGTACCCCCCTCTCAAAGACCCCCTCTCCCAGCTGGAGGCTTAGGTTTCTGAGGATATTTAGAGTGGAAGCTGCGCACAAGTCTGGGCACATGGAGGTCCTTCTGGTCAACCCAAGAGCGCTCCTCCGGGCCATAGCCCTTCCAGTGAGACATGGAATTCGCATTTTTCAATTTTACAAAACAGCTTATGCTCCCGGAGTCGCAACAGAACTTGCGTGACATCTTTAATGTGTTGGGAAAGAGTGGCGGAATGAATCAATATATCATCCAGATATACCACCACACAGGACTGAAGCATGTCACGCAAGATATCATTAATCAGCTCCTGGAATACCGCAGGTGCATTACATAAGCCAAACGGCATTACCAGATATTCGTAGTGCCCAGTTCTGGTATTAAATGCCGTTTTCCACTTATCACCTTCTGTGATTCTAATCAGATTGTAGGCGGCCCGCAAATCAAGTTTGGAGAAGACAGAAGAGCCCTTCAATCTGTCAAATAACTCGATGATGAGTGGAATAGGGTATGCGTTCTTGGGCATCAGCTTATTAAGCCCCCGGTAGTCAATACATGGCCTAAGTTCGCCACTTTTCTTCTTTACAAAGAAGAATCCGACACCAGCCGGAGAGGTAGACTTGCGAATAATTCCCCTGCCAAGGGCGTCCATAATGTACTCCTCCATTGCCCTGTTCTCTTCGCATGACAGTGGGTAGGTTCGTCCCCTCGGGGGAATCACACCTGGAGGCAAATCAATAGCGCAATCATAGGGTCGATGTTCGGGCAATGCACTAGCCTCCCCCTTGCTGAATACGTCACTGAATTCCCCATATTCAACTGGCACAGCAGGAGAGGTACACATAATTTTGACAGGAAGCGATAGACAGTTTTCTTTACAGTAATCAGACCAGGACCTAACCTCACATTTTTGCCAATCAAATTGAGGATTATGTCGAAGCAACCATGGAAACCCCAAAATGACTGCATGGTGAGGTGAACGAATAATTTGAAACTGAACCTCCTCCTTGTGGAGTGCCCCAATTGACACAGAAATAGGAATGGTCTCCATAGTAATAAAGGCAGGTTCCAATGGTCTTCCATCAATGGCCTCTACTGCCAATGGAGATTCTTTCTTGCACAGGGGAATATTGTGTGAAGCCGCAAAGGCTTGTTCCATAAAGTACCCGGCAGCACCCGAGTCCACCAGTGCCAAGGTTTCTGCGCCCTTGTCGGCCCAAAAGAACGTCACCTGGATGGTGGGTTTAGCAATGTTAGAATCTAGGGACTGTTGAACACCACCTAGGGCCTGTCCCCCAAGGTAACCTAGGTGCGTGCGTTTCCCGGTCTCACCGGACAATTGCGCAAAAGGTGCCCCTGTTTGCCACAATATAAACATAGGCCTTGCTTTTTACAAAAAGACCTTTCCTCTTTGGAGAGTCTAGTAAACCCCAGCTGCATTGGCTCAGCTGCCTCTCCTGGACGCTCAGTAGTAAAGGGTGGAGAGGGTGGGTCAAAGGAGCTGTCCTGCCCATGTTTTCTGGAGGTTGCCCTCCTTTCCAGCCGCCTTTCCCGGATACGAGAATCAATGAGCATTACATAATCAATGAATTCGTCCAGGTCACTAGGTACATCTCGAGCAGCTATCTCATCATTAATTGGTTCAGAGAGACCCTTAGTGAAAGCTGCCAATAATTCCTCATCGTTCCAGCCCACCTCCGCTGCCAGGGTCCGGAATTCTATTGCGTAATTGCCCAATGTACGATCGTCCTGCTGTATCTCCATTAGCCTTTTGGCAGCGGAGGCCACTCTGCCAGGGACCTCAAACACTCGGCGGAACTTCTTTACGAACTCATAAAAGTTCAGCGTGCAGGGTTTGGCACTCTCCCACAAGGGGTTTGCCCAAGCCAGAGCTTTGCCTGTTAGTAGCGATATCATGAAACCGACCTTGCTTCGGTCGTTAGGAAAAGCCTGGGGCGTTAATTCCAAATAGATCTCTAGCTGGTTAATAAAACCCCTGCAAAGAGAAGGCTCGCCATCATATCGCAATGGTAACGGCGCCGCAGCCGTTAAGCCTCTGACACACGTGGGAGGATCTAGAGGCGGATTGTCCGGTGTCAAGACTGGGGGGACCACCGGATTCGGATTAGGCTTGTCTAGGTGTACCGTACGCTCAAGTAGGGTTTGTAGAGCCAGTGCCAACTGATCTAGGCGCTGCTCATGGACATCCATTCTCCAGTGGATGTTTTGTGCGTTACTTTCACCCTTACTGTCTGAGGTCATGGCCCTTTCGTACTGTTACGGTTTGTTAGACACTCAGACCAGTAGGTAAAATAAATCAATCTTTTATTGAAAGAAATAAAATGAAAAGGATCGCCCTCTACAGTTGACTGCAACAATTGCAAGCAATACACAGTACATATAACTTTAATACAATATTCAAAAGGCACCCAACATAGGTACAGAGAATAGGGAATAGGACCCTAAAGGGTGTCTGAAAACAGTTAGTCAATCTCAGCTGTGGGGTTTGGCACACCCGTGTGGTGTCTAGATAAACTGAGCAAGTGTGCACAGCACAGAGTTCATATGAAGATGAGTAGAAGATGTTCAGTGACCAATATAAGTTATAACAGCACAGTAACCCACGATAGCCCCCACTGGCGTTCGTGAATAGACCGGAGAGCCTGCAAGTGCGAGAGTATGTAGCCCCCACGGGCGTGATCGAGACTAGCCCGAGATGCGAAGCTGGCGTGTTAGCCCCCACGGGCGTATCACAGAGGACCACTGTAAGCACAACATGCGCCAAGAGCCCCCGCGGGCGTTTACTTACAGATTGAGCAAGAGCTTGGAGCCTAACCTTGCCACCAATAGCCGCACCGGATACCTCCGTCGTTAACCGTGAAACCAAGAACGCCCAAACGGCCTACCGGGATTTACTACTCTGCAAATATAACCGGGAGTCGCCGTCCAAGTAGCAGCCAACTCAGCAGCAGTAGAATTACAAGGCAACAGTTCTATATAGAGCAAGGAGGTCCGGTCAGTGAGGAGCGGCAGTGCAAGGGTTAATAGGTACGTTTGAATCTCCCAGGCTCGGTATGGTAGCTTAGCTCTGCAACGTGTAAAGGCTTGGTACGAGAGGCACAGCTTCTGCAAGTCGGCAAGGAACTCTGCACAGATGGATGGGTTACCCAGGAGGGTAATGGTCACACTAGCTTGGCACAGCAATGCTGGATTCAGAATGTCGCGGCGGCGACAACCAGCCAGGCAGCCGGGAAGGACTTGAAGCGGGACGTCAGCCAGTCGGGCCATAGCACGTAGAGGATTCTCAGACAAGCCGGGTCGTAGCACGTAGAGGATTCTCAGACAAGCCGGGTCGTAGCACGTAGAAGATTCTCAGACAGGCCGGGTCGTAGCACAAAGAGGATTCTCAGACAAGCCGGGTCATACACGATCAGGAA